>CP106710.1:6088318-6294577 GCA_025503065.1 Gossypium bickii
TATGTAAAACTAAATTATAAGATTAAATTTTAATTTTAAAGATAATAGAAGGATCAAAATTGTAATTTAAAGAAAAGATTAAAGTAGTATCTAAAACCGGCGGGGCACGATATTTCCCTATTTCTTGCCTTGATTGAACTTTTTTGGCTCTTATTAGAATAAACATTGGGCTCTCTTTTCCTCTTTTTTCTTTTAGAAAATAATCATCGAATTTTGAATTGACTGATACCTTAAAAGAAAATTTGAAATAACTTTCATTTATTCAAGAATTAATTTATAATTAAATTGTGGAAAATTAATTAGTGTTAAATGTAATAGTAAGGTATATTATATTATTGAAAAGATAAAATTTTGAAGCTTGCTATTAAGGTATTCATCGGTCAAGTCGGGTTGAGCCTAAGCTTGATATTAACACATTTTATACTTGCTCAAACGCAGCTCGACCCGAAATATGGGCCTAACTTTTACCTAAACCTGACTATATTTTTTTAATTAAAAAATATGTTTATATTATTTTAATTTTTTTGAACAATTTTATTACAAATAAGATAATAATATGCTTCAACGCACTCGAACCCACGTCATCATACATTGGCAACAATACCCATGCCAATCGAGCTAAAACTCAATTGGCTTGTATTTTTTTAATTTAATATTTAATAATTTTATGTAATGTTTATTTATTAAAATTTTTAATTAAATTATCTTAACATTTTTAAATATTTACATTATACAAGTATTATGTATTACTATAGATTTAATTTTTATGTGTTATAAATTATATAATATATAACATCATATAAAATATTACAAACTGAAAAAAAAAAATTGGGGCCTTAAATGTTCAAACCCGAGTTCGTCCAATATTTTAAACATGCATTTTTTTTGTTCAATCTCATTTTCAGACCTAATGTCCTCTCAAACTTCGAACTTTATGTGTTATAAATTATATAATATATAACATAATATAAAATATTACAAACTGAAAAAAAAATTGGGGCCTTAAATGTTCAAACCCGAGTTCGTCCCATATTTTAAACATGCATTTTTTTTTTGTTCAATCTCATTTTTCAGACATAATATTTTTTATCAAGTCCTCTCAAATTTCGAATGGGCCTTCAAGTCTATGATTAGGTCTAGCCTGCTATAGGACCTTGATCTCATTAGAGTCGGCAAACGGTTGAATCGAACTTTTTTCAAATTAGAATCAACTCAGGCTTGAGCTTTCTTAATGTCGAGTTTTTTCGAACTTGAATTTTCTTAAGTTCAAATATTTCCAGACTCAGATTGACACGAACAAACTTTCAAGCTTAACTTGTTTTACTAGGGTTTTTTACCAAAATATTACAAAAAAAAAAAAACCAAAATATCCAAATTGGGGTGCACTTTTCATAAATTACCGAAATGGTATACTAAGGATGGTGCCGCCTATCGCAGAGGCGCAACCACCCTCTGACAACCTATTTTTTTCTAGCTCAAATTAAAAAAAAAAACACTGAAAACGAAAAAAAAAAAAAGGAAATGGCAGGAAGGAGACTGGTGATGCCTCTGCCACAGGTGGCACCGGTGGTGCCTCTGGCACAGGCATCACCAACTGGGAAATTTGCTCATTCGGTCCTCTCTATTTCGCGCGCACTTCAGTTTAATCCTTTATTATTATTACCATCATCTAATATTTTTTTATTACTATTAATTATTTACTATCATTATATTTTTATTATTACTATAGCATA
Organism: Gossypium bickii; assembly: GCA_025503065.1. Lineage (NCBI taxonomy): Eukaryota > Viridiplantae > Streptophyta > Magnoliopsida > Malvales > Malvaceae > Gossypium > Gossypium bickii. The sequence goes on from CP106710.1 coordinate 6,090,052, forward strand.
CTATTATTAGCATTACTACTCTTATTTTATTATTGATACCATTATTCATTTTATTTCTTTTATTTTTTTATTATTTAATTATTGTCACTTCTATTATTTTGTTTTCATTATTATTATTACCATTATCTGATATTATTATTACTATTACTATTATTATATCACTATTTTTATATACCTATATATATTTTTATTATTACTATTTATTAGTATTATTATCATTATTTTATTATCATTATTTTATTATCATTATTTTATTATCATTATTATCACTATTTATTAGTATTTTTATTATACGATAATGATAATAAAATAATGATAATAATACTAAAAATGGGTGTAAAATAATATTTTTTTGTCTCTAAACACCATTCCATTTCAGTCCATCCCCATGCAGCTTTGCGTTTCGTTATTCGTTTTTTTTTCAGTTTTCCGTTTCCAAAGTTCCGTTCTTTCTTCCGTTCGTTCTTTTTCTCTTTCTACTCGTCCCGTTCATGGTTTGTCTTCCCTTTTCCTTTACATTTTTTTTCCATTAACTTTTTTTTTCCCGAAACTCGTCGTAATTCTGTTTTGAAAATATTAATGTTTACCATTTTTTGTAAGTTCTAATTAATTTTTTTCTTGTTTACAGGATTGAAATCAGGCAAGCGTTTGCAGAGCTTTTACACAACTTCATTTTACTTTTATATATAGGTATATAAAAATAGTGATATAATAATAGTAATAATAATAATAATATCAGATAATGGTAATAATAATAATAATGAAAACAAAATGATAGAGGTCACAATAATTAAATAATAATAAAAAATAAAAGAAATAAAATGAATAATGGTATCAATAATAAAATAAGAGTAGTAATGCTAATAATAGTATGCTATAGTAGTAATAAAAATATAATGATAGTAAATAATTAATAGTAATAAAAAAATATTAGATGATGGTAATAATAATAAAAATTGCAAAATACTTAAAAATGAGCTAAATTGCATTAAAAACGGAAGTTTTGGGACAAATTATAAAAAATAAATGATTGAAGGATTAAACTGAAGTGCGCGCGAAATAGAGAGGACCGAATGGGCAAATTTCCCAGTTGGTGATGCTCGTGCGAGGCACCACCACCAGTCTTACTTTGTGGCGAGAGGCATCACCAGTCTCCTGTCATTTTTCCTACCATTTCCTTTTTTTTTTTTTTCATTTTCAGTGTTTTTTTGTTTTTGATTTGAGCTAAAACAAAATAGGTTGTCAGAGGGTGGTTGCGCCTCTGCGACAGGCGACACCACCCTCAGTATACCATTTTGGTAATTTATGAAAAGTGCACCCCAATTTAGATATTTTGGTTTTTTTTTTTTTTTTTGTAATATTTTGATAAAAAAACCCTGTTTTACTAGCTCTAAATCTCACTTTACATTTTACCATCACACTCCCATATGGCCCATATTAAAAATAATGAAAGTATCAAACATTTCATTGGTTTAAAACTAGGGAAACCTCTTTAAACAAGTCAATAATAGAGGTCACATTAGGTTCCCACCATATCTTTGCAAGAACTGTCCACTTTAAGCAACAATGAGGATAGCTTTTGCAGCAGTAGGAAGGTTCCCATTACAAGCTTTTTCACCCAAAAAGCTTTAACTTTGTTAGGCACAATTTGTGTTCCACAGCTTTCTTCATACATGTCCATGCCGCCCATAGCTTGATCTTTTGTCAATAAGAAGCTTCTAGTTAACATAGTGCCGGGATAAGGTCCCTGGCCAGTGGAATGTTACAAATAAAATCAGATTCATGTTTATCAAACTCTTTGCGGATAAGGTCCTCTTTCCATTCCTTCGTATCCAAATTAACGAGAGTATCGACTTTCGCAACTGGCAAGTTTCTTTTGGACAATACTTGAAGCTAGACCTAATCATGGGTCAGGTCACCCGCTCAGGTCAGCCTGAAAAGTAAGAGTGTGTGAGCAAAAATATAGGCCTAAAAAAGAGATTTGGACAAAAAATAAATCCCGTTTTCTAAATAGGTCAAGCCTCAGGTAGAATTTTTTTGGCTTGGCCATGGCCCAACTATCACATGGCTATACTTTTTTTTTTTGTATTTTCAATTTGTTAGAAAACATTTATTTTAATATTTTTAGTGTATTTGATGTATTATATTTTTAAATTTGTATTTATATAAAAAAAATCTTTAAAAAATTTATTACGATCGGGCCGTATCGGGCTTAAGTTTAGCATTTTTAATATGGGCTAGACTTGGACAAAATTTTAAACTCATTTTTTGGGCTGGATAGGGCCCAGGCCTAAAATTCTACATAAATCCGATCCATTATCAAGTCTACTTGAAGCTCACCGTTCCTAGTAGAGCTTATTCTGGATATGCAAAAAAAAAAAAAAATATAAACAGAAAAAAATAATCAATATAATCAGTTTCAAAATTCGGTTTAATTAATTTTTCTATCAATTTTCGATTTTGATATTTTCTTAATAAAGTTTTAACTATTAAACCCAAAATAAATACCCAATATATAAATATTCAATACCCATTAAAACAAAACCCAGCCCAACTTAACTATAAAAAATAATCATAAAAAGACATCTCTATTTTCTCTCAATTTCGAAATTGATCAAATTAGTCCCTCTCAAAAAGTTGAAGCAATTAATCCATATCAATTTCGAATCGGAGCAACTAATGACAATTAATTATGGTGTTAATATCTTTCATCTATTGTACATAATTTTGATTGGTATAATAACAAAATTTAGCCTTCAATATTTATATTTGTCGTTTTAAATACTATCCAAAAACATTAAGCTTAAACGCAATAACATTATGTCTTCCTTATCATCTTAGTTTCAAGTTATTGAGGAGTTCACAAGCAACCAAAATAATATCCATGACAAGAGCGAATCTAAAATTTTTTTTAGTGGGAATCAGAATTGAATTATCAATTTTTAAAAGGTCAAAATATATATTTTTCATTTATTAATATTTGATTTCATCATTTTCAAAGGGACTAAACATAATATTTTCATTTTGGAGGGATAAAGTGCAATTTTACCATATATTAACTTAAATTTTCATTATTCATAAAGAGACTACCTACCTCTTAAATTTGCCCCTATGATTTGTTGACTTGGGATGACTGTACTCTAATAGTCACTAATGCAACTTGGAATGACATGTTTAAATTTGTTCACCAAAACTTTGACAATGATTTTATAGATTACATTACATGGACAAATTGGACCAAATTGGATCAAGATTAAAACTTTTAGGAATGAGAGTAATATAAGTGAAATTAGCCACATTTAACTCCATAGACATATTCGATAGACTCACACAAATAAGGATGAGAACCAATTCGTGGCTATTCACGTCATACCCAATTAGTCCTCAACCCATGGACCTTTGCCATCCTCAAGATCATAGGTTTTATTATTTCGACATTGAATCCTTGCTCGAGCATAAAAAACTTTCATGTTTTTGCCTCTGTCTTTCAACCATTTAACACAAGATTGTTGGTACTAAATGATCCTCTCTGGCTCTTTCATATTTCTGTCTCTCGGTTCAATACATCATTAGACGATGTCATATCTTGTAATCTATTCAATTAATGTTACATTAGCCTTATGCTAATCCAGTAGCTTGCTGCCAACCTTCTCTCTTTTCATAATGTCCACATGCACCAAATCTATCCATGTATCGATAACAATTTGCTCACACTCTCCATCTATGACCCCTTGCTCTATTATTACCATTAGTATCAAGCAATGATATGAGGATGGACATGATAAATGTTGGACTTTGTATAATGGGAACCTTTCGAACCAACTGTTAGTCGCTAAAAAGCGGTCTAATCTTGCCTTTACCAACTCATTGGTGTCACGTCTACTAGACCAAGAATACCAAGTCCCACTGAATCCTAAATCCGCCAAACCACCATTCGATATGACTATCCTGAAGCACTTTATTTGCCCTTCCGGCCTAGCATGGATATTGTTTTTTCACTGCCATGCAAAATATCATTAAAAATCACCCATGCAAATCCAAAATGACATAGGTTGCGATGTTAGGAACTTAATCCCAAAATGCTTCTCTTCTACTAATATGTGGTCCACCCATGCAAATATGGGAAGAGCTAGTATAGGTATGACCATTCGGGATCATCAAGGGAATTGGGTTGCTTGTGCTTTCAGGCATATACCACATGCTACAAGTGTCCATGCTACATCTTAGTAGAACTTAATGCTATTACTGCCATTAGCTCGGTGGTTAATAGGAATGGGACTAATTAATACATTACTTCATACTCTTAAACATTTTGCGTTCTGCGGTATCAATTGAAGCTCACATTTGGAGAGGGTAATCGGTGTGCACTACAGGTGAATATGGGCCGGGTCGGGCCATAACAAAATTTTAGGTTCAGGCCCGACTTGAAAAATAGACTTAAAATTTTACCCAAGTCCCACTTGGGTAAAAAAGTTAAAATTTTAGCTCGACTCGTCCTTAATAATTTTTTTATAAAAAAATTTAAAAATATAATATATCAAATACACTAAAAATATTAAAAATAAATGTTTGGGATAAATGAAAAAAAAAATATTTATACTTCAATAACATTAATATGAACCCCATGTGATGGCCCGATGGTCAAGGGTATTCACCGCCCCAGATGTGGTTTGGGTTCGAGTCACGTTGGTTGTTCAGGCTTTGCCCTATTATTGTAATTCACAAAAAAGAAATAACACTAAGATATGTACAATTTAACTAGAGTTATACAATATCCAAATAATAGCAACAAAATAGTAGTAATATAATAGTGAAATTGTAATAAAACAACAACATTCTTTTTTGTAAATTCGGGCCAAACTGAACTCAAGTAAAAAAAGCTTACCCGAGGCACGACTTGCTTTCCAAATAGGTTTTCAGACGCTCCTACTTTTCGAACGGATCTTCAAATCGAAGCGAGTGGCCCGACCCATAATAAGATTTAACTTGATGCTATACTGTGATTAGCTCAATAATAGGAATTAGACTAATTAATACAATTCTTTGTACTTTTATACATTATTGCATTTGTCCTGCTAATTGAAGCCCATATTTCGAGAGGGTAACCAGTGTACAGGCATGCTTGCAAGATTTTAGGAGCAATTTTTACAAGTGTTATGAGTACAAATATAGATATATGTTTGAATAACTATAAATATTAAATTATTATAATACAAATAGATTAACCGATTAATTACAAAATAGAATTAAATTATTACAATACAAACGAGTACGGTATCATACCATTATGCCTGCTGAGGTGATTGGGGGAAATGTGTAATAAGACACTTTTGTTCTTTAATTTATGATGTTCCTTTTCTAATAAAAAAAGATTAATATGGCATTATGCTTTGAAATTAGAATGTTCTGAAAATTGGGAGCAATTTAAAATTTAAAATTTAGTTTGAGGACCTTCAATGGAATTAACCCTACATGTTATATACGCAACAATTTTGTTCAAGTTTTGGCATATAAAAGTGGATCAAATTATAATATTCGAAATGGGTTTTTTATTAAATTAAAGGAGAGCTTAAAAAGAAAAAAACCCTCAAAGTAAGAAGGAGATACGCAAATATTGCTCTCCTCAGCTTTTGATATATTCTTCTTCTTATCTAGATCTACAATATTGCTTCAAGAAAGAAAATTCTTTGTTGTTATTACTTGTGATTTTAAAAGGAAAAAAGCGGTTGATTTCTTTTCAAGTAATACGATTTTATAGCCGCTTGATTCTTGCCCAGAATCGAAGCGTTTCATCACCAAAAGTGATAGATATTGACGAAAATTTTAAGTTTATTGAAGAAATTGAAACAAACAAAAAAAACTGAATCGTAATATGTTTGTTTGGTGATGGGGTCTGGCAAAGGCGCGACTTCTTCTGCCCAACAAATGGAATCGTCTGTCCAAGGCAAGTTTTTATAAGTTTTTTCTTCTAAAATTTTGAATTTTATCACCTTATTTTGGTTTCCCCTCATTTAATTCTATTTTAAGAACTCGAATGAGATTGGGTTTTCCTAGATCTCTTAGTATTTATGACTTGTTCTAGTTTATTAATTAGATTAGTCTTTTTATTATTGTAATTATTGTATAAATCAATTGTTAAGTTAACCGAGTTCATCTGAAAAATGTTTTGGTTAATTATTAGATTGCTTAAAATGAGCTGAATGAATGACAAGGGTTAAAAAATGAAGTAGATTTTGGGCTTGAAGCCTGAAGGTGCAAAAAGGCAATTGTTGGGTACTTTTGGGGCATCAAAGTTCATAGAAATGCTTCTGCATCTTACATTATTGGATTACAGGAGGATATGAATCTGTTTCTTTTAAGCATAAATGCTGGAGAATATTAGCTTTATTTTGATTTCCTCTTAAAAAGAAAATGTTGGGTTTGGAGTTTTCTAGACTCATAGCTGATTGACTTGTTACATTGTGTAGCTCTTCGTGAGAGATATAGGCTAGAATTGGAAAATTTAACATTGACTACACAGCCAGTCAAAACATTAAGGTTTTTCCTTCTGGCTATCCTTCAATATATCAAGCGATCGGCATCATATCTTTTGGCAAAGGGTGGTTGGCTTATGCTTTCAAGCACTCTAATAGCAGTTCTTGGAATTTTGCTTGTGACTATTGAGGGCCCTCATGAAAAGGTAATAAAATTTGTAGGTTATCCTACGATATCCATCTTTTCTTGTCATGGTTTTCCGTTGATGTGCAGCATACCTCGGTATGCTGTTGTGAAGGTTCTTATTTGTTTAGAGCTAGTGCTCTGCATATGTGCTACATTTAACTATGAATTGAGAAATTCAAAGTGATGCGGGAGCTTTTTCTTATTATTATGTTATTATTTGTCTTGTTTATTAATGGTTAGATATAAAGATAGATGGCTTGGATTATTAGTTTTTTTTAGAGTTTAAATCTAGGGCTAGGAATAAAACTTTATCTTTAACCTTAGTATAGTTGTGCTGTAAAATAGATTTACAGCCACACTATTATTATTATTATTATTATTATTAAACAATTATTATTATTATTATTATTTTCTCTCAAGTAATAAACAGAAGCTAGGGTTTTATTATAACCATACATTTTCAAGAGTTCCAACTTCTATCATAGTCATTTTTCATTTATTATTTTGTGTATGGGTTAGGGGAGGGTGTGGGGTTGTGCTAGGTCTTATTGCCCCTTAATGACTTTAATTTGAACTTTTTTTGTTTTATGTGTAAGTTTTTGCTCAATATTTAGTTGATGTATTTTATTTTTTCATTCTTATTTTTCATCATTTATTATAATCAGATTAGTGGAAACAATAATTAACAGTTTATATCTTGATTACATTTTTCATCAGCATGTTGAGGAAGTTTCTCAGTATGTTCGATTTGGATTATGGTGGATTGCACTTGGTGTTGCATCTTCAATTGGTCTTGGTAAGAACTTTGATTTCAGAAGATCATTTGTGTTGTTTGGAGGAGTGTTCTTGATGAATAATTCATTGCTGTTATAATTAGCATGCTTTTTAGGTATTTAAACTCTTTCTTACTGCCACTGGCTGACTAAGCAGATGTCAAATGGTATTTTTGAAAATATGTAGTTTTGTTCTACATTGCAGCACAGTTCTAATCTTTTAGATGGGTTTCTTCCTTTAAAAGAAATTTTGTAGTGGCTTAGGCTGTTTAGTCCGATTCTACTAAATGTAGTTGAAAAACTAGCAAACTGGGATAATTTGAGTATTAGCAGTAGCACTTCAGTGACTGTTTCAAAGATTATTGTGTATGATGTACCCATGTATTTTGAACATTTTATGTGGATGCAAGTGAGGAAGCCCTTTTTTCTGGTTTCTTCTATTCACGCTTCTGTGCCGACGAATATTTCTGGAGTCTGATCTGATTGTCTTTTATGCTGCCTTGGACCAAAAAGAAAATTTTCTGGATGCACGAAGAGATGTGCCTTGATCTGATTCTTTCATTTTTCTAATTCATCTTTCTTATTCCAGGATCTGGTCTGCACACTTTTGTCCTTTATTTGGGTCCTCATATTGCCTTGTTTACCATAAAAGCAATGCAATGTGGACGAATAGACCTGAAAAGTGCTCCATATGATACAATACAGTTGAAGAGAGTTCCTTCATGGCTGGATAAACCCTGCAGGGAGTTTGGGCCCCCGTTATTTTCATCATCACATGGGTCAAGGGTTCCTATTAGCAGTATATTGCCGCAGGTGCAGATTGAGGCTATTTTATGGGGTCTTGGGACTGCACTTGGAGAGCTTCCTCCTTACTTTATCTCGAGGGCAGGTGTGAGCCCCATCTTTACACTATGTATTTTAACTATAACAAGGTTTGCTAGAGGAATTTGTTTATGGTAGGCTGGTGAGGGTATTTCTGGAAGATGATCCAATCACTTTTGCATTGGGTTTGAAAAGTGATATAATACTAATTTTGCAACTTAACATTGTATTGTACTTACAGTGCAAAGGAGTTCCTTGATCCCATTTATTCCAAGAAATTGTGGAGCCCATCTTTTTTCCCCCTTCTATAATGCTCTGCGAAAATGGGGCTTTCATGTTTCATATTTTTCTTTGATTAATAACTTCTAAGTTTTCAATTTTGTGTCTTAATCAAATTTGCTTTAGTTGCATTGTAGTTGCCTTTTTTTTCTAATGTAACTTTTGACTCTGCTTTGGTGAATGATTGAATTTTCTCCATGAAGTTGAGGCCCTAGGTTGTTCTTTGTCCAAATGTTGGTTGTCTACTAAAGACTGTTATTTCCATTTAGATTTTCTACTAGCACTCCATACTGTTAGAATAACCAGCTTATGTTGATCTTCATGCTGTATCCAGCAAGTGTATCAGGAAGAAAAATTGAAGCCATGGAAGAATTGGATCATTCCTCAAGCGAGGATAATGGATTCATAGCTACTCACCTGAAGCAGATCGAGCACTGGCTGTTATCTCACTCTCAACACATGAACTTCTTCACCATTTTACTGCTCGCCTCGGTCAGTTATATGCTCTTTTTTATTTTTATTTTTCTCATTCTGTCATTTATCATTTTGAATAATGCAAAATATTGATGTGTCATAAGATGATTTATTTTTAGCAAACATTTGGTTGGCTGACTGTTATCCCTGTTTTGTATGTGCATGAACAAATGCATGTTCTGATGCATTTTCTCCAGAGGAAATCCTTGTTTAGGACTTAAACTATATCAATCCGGTAAAAATTTCAAGCTAGAAACATGCGTTGCTAAGATAAATTTAATGTGCAAATTTCTACTTCATTTATGAAGTATTATGTTGTTAGAGTAAGGTAGAGAAACTTGAATGGTGTTTGAGCGCTAGCCCTTGTTAATTATATTCTTTTGAAGATGATATAAGATGACCGCAGATTATAAACGCTATTTATTTGTGCCGTTTTTTATTGATTTATAACCTCCTGCCGATGGACTGAATCATGTTTCAGGTCCCAAATCCTCTATTTGACCTTGCTGGCATCATGTGTGGACAATTTGGGATACCATTCTGGAAGTTCTTTCTTGCTACATTGATTGGGAAGGCAATCATTAAAACTCACATACAGGTTTGCAAATAGTGATGTTCTCTTTATGTTTTACATACAAGCAGAGCCTCAATTGACCTCACTGGTATTGGCATTGTCCAAAATGAAGCTAGATTTTCTTGAATTCTTAGAAGTATCTATTGGTTCCTTCTTTGCAGACGGTATTTATCATCTCTGTCTGTAATAATCAACTCCTTGACTGGATAGAGAATGAATTGATCTGGATTCTCAGCTTCATACCCGGATTTGATTCTTACTTGCCCACACTCACGGCAAAACTTCATTCAGTCAAAGAGAAGTACTTGGCTGCCCCACCTCCGGTGCCTTCGAATATCAAGGTACTTTCCATAAGCTTTACAAGAAATCTATCTATATTTGCCCGAGTTTTTGATTGACTAGAAAACTTTACAAATCCGTTCTACAAAATGCTGCTGCAGGACAAGTGGGACTTTTCATTTGCTTCGATTTGGAATACCATCGTGTGGCTTATGCTTATGAACTTCTTTGTCAAGATTGTCAATGCGACTGCTCAGAGGTATCTGAAAAAGCAACAGGATAAGTCACTTGCGGAAATATTACCTGATTCAACACATTCAGATTCGTAATTTGATGAAAGCACTCATCATCCTTTTTCGTTTTTCTTATTTACAAGTAGCGTTATTGAATTAGAAGTGAATTCTCCTTCATGAAATACCATTAAAGCTATCCACTATAAGAAGCTTGTATATATATTAAAAGAAAAAATTGAGAAAAAAAAAACCATAGACAAATAGAAGATACATGTTTTAGTTTTAATTATTTCGGGCTGTTTTTCACCCATTGTTGACTGTAAAATTTGGATGAATGCAAGAAAAACTATCTGCCTTCAACTTCATTCATAATTTCCTTGCATTCATGCAATGAAAGCTTTGCTGACTATTTAACTATTTCTTCAACCCTGCAGGACATTTTCATATGTTTTGAGATCATTACATTTGCTTTAAGATATTATTAGTATTATAATTAGGGTTAAATCATTTTTAGGGTCTGAATATGACAACTACTCTCATATTAGGGGTTAAACTTTTCTTTTTCAAGTTAGGCACTGAATTTAGTAATTGTTCTCACATTGTGGTTTAATTTTTTTTATCTAAGTTAGGTTCTAAACTTGGCAATTGTTCCTACCTTGGGGATTGAATTATGTTTTGTCCTAGTTAGGCTTTGAACATGGTAATTGTTCATACATTGAGGTTTAAAATTTTTTTTGTCTAATTTAATCTTTGATATTTTCTTGAAACCCTAATGTGAAAATAATTGTTAAATTTCTGCTTCAATATAAGAACAACTGTCAAGTTTAGAGATAAAATTAGACTTGGACAAAAGAAAAATTTAAGCCTTAATGTGAAAATAATTATCAAGTTTAATGTTTTACTTGGATCATGTTTAATCTTCCGATGTGGGAATAAGAGTTCAAGCCTCAAATAGTAGTTTAACTTTATAATTATTATATTTTAATGAAAAATAGGGATGTTCATTGATTAAACATGATTACATTCGGTCTCAACAACACTAGAGATTGCACCGGTGCTTTCTTCAACCCCATATCAGTCTTGTAAGCCGTAGCCTCTGCCCGTCCATTATTGTTATGCTACAACAAAGCTTCTTATAGAGTACTTGGTTTCATAAAGGTTTCTTCTAGCCTCTACGTATAGCTCACCATTTCTGCTATTCCATATTGTCTACAATGTTGTCGTATGGTATAGAGTTGCAGATGCTCCTTATCAAAAGAGCTATGTGATTTGATGTTTTCAAGATGGAAGACACTGTTGATGGGGTTTTGGGCTTCCGTTGGGAAGAAAGTGGGTTAGAGAGGTGCCGGAGGTGGTTTTTCACAGCGTGCTCCGTACGAGGGAGTAGAATGGTTTTGCATACTTGAAATTTGGAGAAGGATATTCGTAAATTTTTAAGTCACAAGTCAATTGCTCAATGAGTGACATGAATTTGATGTGCCTATTTGGACCTTTATATGGTTGTGATGTGCTTGGGGATTTGAGGAAGCGTCCTTAGACATTGTGCTCATGCCCGTTTGGAGCAAACTTTTTAGAATCGGGTCGGTAGTTCAACTGTTAATTATTGGTTCAATTTGTTTGCTTTGATCAAATAAACTATTAAAAAATATTAAAATAAAAAAATTTTAGTTCAATCGGTTTGTATCGAATCTTGAATCAATTGATCTAGTGTCTTTCTCTGGATCGATATATTGATTGATTTTTGATCCAACCAGTCTAATCTATAAATCTAATTCAGTTCAAATAATATTGGTTTGGAGGCTTTAGGACACCTCCACATCGGTTGTGATGTACTTGACAAAGCAATCTTCACCCAATAGATTGTGGGTGCGTCTAAGGGTGTTGCATATGGAGGTGATGGTGGCTCTTCATAGCGTGCTTCGAACGAGTGAGTAGAACGGTTTTGCATACTTGAAGTTTGGAGGAGAAAACTATTCATACAATTTTAGTCGATTGTTCAATGAGTGACATGAATTTGATGTGCCTATTTGGACCTCTATGTGGTTATGATGTGCTTAGGGGTTTGGAGAAGCGTGTTTAGACATTGTGCCCATTCCTATCTGTAGTAAAGTTTTTAGAATTAGATTGGTAGTTAAACTAGTCAGTTTTTTTGTTCAATTAGTCTGTTTGGTTTAATTAAATAAATTATTAAAAAATATTAAAAAAAAATTAGTTCAATTGGTCCGTATCAGATCTTGAATCAGTCGGTCTAATATCTTTTCCCGGATCAATATCTCGACCGATTTTCGATCCAATCAATCCCACTAATCGATCTAATTTAATTCAAACAACATTAGTTTGGAGGCTTTAGAACACCTCCACATGGGTTGTGATGTACTCGATGAAGCGACCTTCGCTCAATAAATTGTGTGTCTAAAGGTGTTGCATATGGAGGTGATGGTGGTGAAAGTGCTTTTTGTATTGGTGCTGAATGAAGCACATGAACTTGACCATGAGATCAAGGGTGGTGCTCGTGTGGATGCTAAGGACGAGGCTTCGGCCATTGGTGCTAGAGGCGAGGACGAATGCGATGTTGGGGCAAATTTTAGGGAAGAATTATGATTACCAAATACCAAGAATGCTTTATTATTAGTAAAAGCATGAAAAGAATTCAATTTAATCATTTTTTTAAAAGAATTTGATTCTATCAAAATAAATAACATTTTCTTTATCAAAACATCTTAGTTATACATAGTTTTAATTAAGATGTTATCTTATTAATGTATTAATCATCTTGTAAATATCAACTAAAAATATTATTTTATTCAAAAAACCTAATCTCACGATATCCAATTTAAATATACTTGGATCTTATCAAATTTTATTTCAAAGTTTTTAAAATAGGACTTTGAAATTTTACCTTTGTTTTTTTAAGTCTTTGCATTATCGGATCTTAAGTTTAATTCGACAATTTTATCTCATCGTGTGTGACTTAAATTTTCAACATATTGATTATACATATAAGTAAATTTAACTTTAAAAAACTTACATTTATGAATTTTAAGCGAGATTTAGCAAACCATTATGAACAACCAAATATTGAAGAGTAAAATAATTTATAAAATACAACTTATTAGTGATATTATATGTTATATGACTTATGGTATTGAAACGAATATATAGAATTAGATATAACATGATTAACTCGTAACATCATATGCAATGTGTCGCAATCCACACCAATCTACAATGTATTGCTTTTTGGATAATTTTGTCTAAAAAAAGATACCTCATGAGTTAAAATCTAGTACACAACCAATGTAGGATGCATGACTCCTTTTTAGGACCATGATATATACTCTATTCCAATAAGAGCTTAGTGTCTTCAATGGCATATTGTTAGTATTTTAGAGTTGGCTCTGATGCCAAATGTTATGGTCCATACCAATTTATGAAGTATTGTCTACTTCAACTCATTAGGTTTCACAGGTTTATTCATAAAAAATGCTTTATTGGTTAAAAGAAGGTGTGAATGCTTATATCCCAATAGCAATAGCAACTCTAATACACATCCAATGTGAAATTTATGGCTCCTAAAGGTGACACCAGTGAAAATTTTCAATTAATCCCTTTAGAAATAATAAAAGTCCAAGTCAGCCTATGGTAATTGAATTGTGTTGGAAAATTTGGACATCACATATATAATAATGATAATTACATGTTATTATTTACTATCATGATAGGTTAGCCCAAATTAAAAGTGATCTTATTTGGTTAGAATTTTATTGGGCTTTAATTATTAAATAAAGTATGGGTTAAATATGTGTAGATACTCTTCTAATCAAATTCTAATTAATGATGGGCTAATTAGAATTTGATTAGAACTAATATGCCAGGGTTATAAATATTAGGGTTATGGTCTCCAAATTATACACAAGATATCTTTTCTAATATCCCATCATTAGGAAAGAGAGAGAGCAAATATTCTCTAAATTTCTTGTGTGCTAATTTGAAAGATCAAATCCCCAAAACCCGGTAAAACTACAAGGAATTCATAGATTCAGGTACGCTTTCGCATCTAGTTTTATTCTTCATTTATTCTTTATGATTTGACATGATAGATCCTGGTTTATTAAGTTTTATTTTAGATTTATTTTACAAATCTAACAAATTGTACTTTGCCTCCTAAAATATGAATATTTTTATTTAATCCCTTTAAAATAATGAAATTATAAAATAACGGTAAAATTGTATGAAACATTTTTCTTGTATGTATTTTTTTGCAAATTTAGTCTCTTTACTATAATTTGATTTTTTTTTTTAATTTTTTTTGTACTTTCTAAAATATGTATTTTTAATATTTATGTTAAATTTTTACGTGAATTGCTTCAAATAATTTGACGCGACTTATTTTTAAAACGTATGTAAATGTTAAATTTATTCTCTTTCTTTTCTGCAGTTGGACAAATATTATATATTTTTAATGTTTAAAAATTTTGTCCAATTATACAAAAATTGGCAAGATATATATAGGTCATGTCATCACATGTTTAAAGCAGTTTGAAATTATTTTGTAAAATTAATATAAAGTAACAAATGGACCAAATTATAGTGGATTTTCAAAACACAAATCACAAGGTCTTTATATATAATTTGACCTTTAATAATTGTCTCTAATATTTATTTATTTATTTAACCTATATTTTTTATGATTAATACAAAATCCTAATATCTATATTAAATTAGATGTTGACTCTAATTAAAATTATTGATAAATACATGCTTATAAAGACTTGGCTTAGTGGCAATATTGAAGCTCCGAGAACATTGGGATCTTAAACTACCAATTCATGCGTAATTATTATGTGTGAGTTCTTAATTTAAATTGTTTTATAACCGGTGAATCTGTAAAATAAGAATGAGTTTAAAGACGCTAGAGTTGGAATTTTGAAACACTCTTTAATGCTTAAGGCTTTATTTACCATTTAAGTTGAAAAGTACTTTTCAACCAATACTTTGATTTTAAAGTGCGATTTTAAGTCAAGCAAAAAAGTCAAAAATTTTTAACTTTTAACTTATGGAAAAATGTTTTTCAATAAAATTACCTTTTTATCCCCTCATTACATATTCTATCTTATACCATAATATCTAAAATAGATATTTTATCTTTTCGTAAGCACTTCTTGACAATAATGGAAAACACTATCAAAGTTTTTAAAAGTATTTTTTCATGACACTTTTCAACCTCAATAAAAAACTAGCTCTAAGGGTCAGTTTAGTATTGTTTCTCATAAATATTTTTGTGATAAAAGCATTGTTAAACAATATGCTTTTCAACTTTTCAAAAGTGTTTTTCGGACAAAAAATTACATTGCAAAAGTTTTTTTTTTTTTTTACCAAAAGTAGAAGCAGAAAATTTTAAGTTTTGCTCAAAAGTGTTTTTTGAGCCAAAAATGCTTCTGAGAAGCAATGCGAAACTGACCCTAAGTCAATGATTTAACAAGGATTTAATGAACCTTAAGAAGGCTGAGCTCAAATAGACATTTTGTTTATTGAAACCACAACTTACTTTCTTATTTTTTTAACAATTTCATTATAAGTTCTGATCATATCTGGTTTTTTTAATACAATATTTAAAACTACCCATAGCCTCTCCCCAACCCACAAATAGGAGGATAATGTGCTTTAACACACTCGAACCTACATCTTTTTATATTGACAACAATAACCATACCAATTGAGTTAAAACTTAATTCACACAACTCATTTTCTTTTTATTTTCCGTAAACACATAGATTCCATAAATACATTATGGCCTAAAGACCTAAACAACAAAGGCCTAAGAGGCTTTAAGAAAACAAGAAAGTACAAGATGCCACAAATCCTATTTTGAGAATAACAAATATATTATTAAACAGATTAAAATTTGAAAGGAATATAATATCATTTTTTTATGAAAATATAAAATTAATCATAAATCTCTAAACTTTTAAATTAGAAAATAATACGCTCTTAAAAGTTGATATTAATCACGTCTTGCATGTGACATTAGCAACTACTTTTTTAAAAAAAAAATTGTTACTCTCCATTAAATATATTATAAAAATTGCTAGAAAGCATGTCATAGAATTATCAAATGCCAAATTGGTAAGAAACTTCTATGTACGAAACTCTCCAACAAACAATTAAAGAGAAATTTTGGTTTAGTTGATTGGATTAAATGAAAATTTTTAAATAATTTAATAATTAAATTATAACTTGACCAAAACGAAAATTTACAAAAAATTTAGTGACTAACCATACAGTTTACCCTTTTTTTTTCCTTGTCTTTTTCTGTGGAGGCTCTTGTTTGGGCTTCCTCGATCATGAGAAATTATTTTATGAATCCTTCTCATCACATCACCCACGGTCTCTTTCTAATTATTTAATGACTTTTCAGTAATATTTTCTATATCATTGACACATAGTTTTGATAATTTTTTTTACCCAGAACCTCGACCTCAACATCAAACCCAAAACCTTAAACTTTGACCACTAATCCTGAACCTTAAACTCTAAATTTCAAATCTCAAACCTTAAACCTGAACTCTCGGGTTTAGATCTAGAGTTCAAAGTAAAAAAAACCAAAATTATTTACCAATAACACAAAACAATTACTAAAATATTATCAAATAATTAGAAATAGATCATAGATAATGTGATGGAAAGAGTCCTTAAAATAATTTCTCCTTGATCAGCTATGCCTAAGCTTTTAGTGGACTTATTGTATTTGGGCTCTAATAAGTGCCAAAGCTAGCTTTTTTTTTTCTTTAATTAATCTGGATTATTGGAAAAATAGTATACTTAACCGCTAATTAAATAAGAAGATATTTAATAATTAAGATTACAAGGATCCCTAAATTGCTATAAAGAATTTTTGTTCTTCTTTCAAATTTAAAACATAAAATAAACCCCCAAAAAAAGTAGCACCGCAAAGACGAAATCGCGGTGGAAATCCTAATTTTGTAGAAAGAAAATTAATTTAATTTCCTCACAATCAGACAAAACAGAGATTAAAAAACGATGCTTCCTACATACTTGCAAAGCCTTATCCATTGATATCATTTTCATTTGTTTTAATCGTTAATACCCCAAAACCCAGAAAAAGAATTGAAATATATAAGCAATCCGACAAAAACCCAGAATTTTTCTGTATTTTTTAAGGCTAAAAACCGCGGAAGAAACAGACCAAATACAAGGCAAAAAGGGTCGTGCAATTTTTGTTGTTTCCTGTAACTCCTTTTTCCATTTTTTCAAAAATTTGGCCACTATAGAAGGTTTGAGGGAACTTTCATCGTTGAAACAAAGCGGTGTTCTATACTAACAACGACGACGAAGGGTGCAGGCTTTGGCGTCGTAGGTTGTTAATGGCTTTCACCTGGGGTTCTGCTCTAAGGATCGCTCTTCTTCTTGTTCTTCTCGCTGCTATCATTTATGCTTGTTTTACCCTCCCCATTGAAGCGGTTTGCTTCTTTTTCTAGCTGTTAAATTATTGTTGATTAATGGTGTTTCTTGTTTCTATGGTTAATTTGGCGTTGTTAATCTGGGTCTTTTGTTGTTATTTTGTGACTAATTGTGGAATTTGGGTGTTAATTATAATGATTGAAGATTAGAAATATGGGTTTCTTTTTCCCCAGTTCAATGGATTATCTTGGCGCATTTTGGGAACTGTTTGTGTATGACTTCCTATATATTAACTTTTAGGATATGAGATTAAAAGTGAAAATTTGTACCTAATTGTATATTCCATTGCTGAAATTACTATAAATGCTAAGTTGGTGTTATTAAAGGTGAGAGTTTTGATGAGGAATCTGAAATTAACTAGGGTTGTGAATTCATAGCAATTGGATTTCGATTCTCCCCCCACATTCCAAAATTTAAATGTTAGTTATAAATAAGCTTGGCTGTTATTTTGCTACAATCCGTGCATTGTTGAAAACCAAGTTTTTTCTTGCAGATTCTGAAGGATTTCTTGTTATGGGTTGAAAAGGATCTTGGACCTTGGGGTCCACTTGTGCTGTAAGTCACTTGAACCCTACCTAACTATCTTTCGGTTTTCAATTAGCATATGATATTTTGTTTGCTTAGTTCTTTACTATGCAATGCAAATTTCTTTTGCACTAATTGTTGTTATATTTCAATCTATGAAGTATAATTTAAATTGTTTTTGAGACTTTGCCAAACCTGGTCTGAGTTGAAAGTTTGTCATTTGGTTTAATCTAGCGCTCTCTAGTAATATGTTTGTATATGTCTAAAATGGAACCGGATTGTCTTGTTTATGCAAAACATAAGAACAATGTAACTGTATGTGTTCTCAGCATTGAATGAATAGAATGCCCCTCAATAATGTCAATCTTAGCCTGTTGTTATGTTCTAACTCTGAATTTGAAGCTTTGGGATGGATAATTGCCACTTTGATGGCGAATCGAGTAGCTCTAAATGACTTGACTCCAAAGTATTAGAAATTTTTTACATTCCAACTCATTTCTCCTACTTGATTTGCAGGGCTGTTGCTTATATTCCTCTGACAGTCTTGGCTGTTCCAGCTTCAGTGCTTACCGTAAGCTTAAACTCCTGTGCTGATGCTTTAACATAGCCAAATTTATTACTGTTTTTTAACATCTTGCAATTTTCTTGTTCATTTTCCCTTTTAATTTTATGATTGGCTTTTCCCTCTTTGTGGTATATGGAGTGATGATCCTGATTCTTGCAATCCTTTGTAGTGGTGGTCTTATGTGCAGTAGACATGATGTCCAAGGCTCCAAGCAGTGTAAATTATCTTTATGTACTGATTTTGGATGCAGAACACATTAGTAGTTCAATTCAATTCTTCATGCAACTTATTGTGCATGGGTCTTTCAAACACATTAGTAGTTACTTGTTAATAAACCTGATTTTAGTGATGAGCGTAGCCATCTCTAAGTATCTGAATTTGATAAACTTGACACTTGTTGAAACCTATTCTACCTATTGGAAAATTACGAGAGCACCACTTTTTACTCTATACTTTTGTTTCTCAGTTATTCATCTATGATTGACTTGCATTGTTACTCTGCAATGTATAGTTGTATATTGAAATATCCTTACATACATTAAATGAGAAAGAAATAAGGTTTTAACATTACAAGGTATTGTGTTTTATCCTTCAGCTTGGTGGCGGTTATCTTTTTGGATTGCTTCTGGGCTTCATTTCAGATTCTATTGGTGCAACTGTTGGTGCGGGAGCAGCATTCCTTCTAGGCAGAACAGTACGCTTATTGATTTCTTATGAAACCTTTGGTTTAATGTCTTACCACTTTATCTTTCATTGAAAAAAACAACGTATTGATGTGTTATATATTATTTTTCACTAATTTTCATATCTTGCTTTATATTACTTTCCTTTTTAATTAGTTTTGGTGTGTCTCATTCAATTTTCATCTTATTAGAATTATGATGTTCTTGTACAGATCGGGAGATCATTGGTTGTAACTAGGTTGAAAGATTATCCTCAGTTCCGGTTAGTAGCAATTGCAATACAGAGATCTGGCTTTAAGGTTTGCATGCTTCATATTAATTTTTAAAGGATGATTATTGGTTCTTAAGCTGTATATCTATGAGGCCTGTGTTTTAAAACACCATATAACATTTCCTAAATTTTCCTAAATTCTTATCATTTGATGTTATTTGGTGTAAATAACACTTATGCTATGTTTGGTAGGAGTATTATTTTTTCCACATGTTTTAGTATATGAGTTAGCAATCAACTAATTCAATTGGTAATATTTAGCCACTCCTATGACTTACTTTTAGCAAAGAGAAGGAAAAAATTTCACTTATTTTGAAGAGGTCTTATTTTTTATAAGAGTTTTTACTCATCTTTCTAATTCCAAGTTTAAATTTGTACTAACTATTCTTTTTTTTATGTCTAACTATTGTAATACATATGTAATAAATAAGCTTGTTTCCTCATGTTGTTACACTAGTAACCAAACGGAGCATTAATGTATTGGCATGAGTTCATGAATGTGAAGGTATCATTACTTACTGAAAAATGCTATTAGCCACATGGTGGAATAACCAAATTTTGTTTAGTGATACCTATCACATTGTTATATTAAAAAGTTTCTGCATGGTTTTTCTTTTCTATATGGCTCTGAGATTTGATAAGATCTTATGCATATTTTCTAATCCTAATTTGACATTGTTGAAATGTATTGTTTAATGTGTCCCTGGAGGAAAAATAGTTCTCTTATAAAGCATTGGCATCTATCACATGCTACATTCAAGTGTTTTTGTTCATTCAATCCTTTCTATATGATTTGAATTATGGATAATGTCCTATGTATGTTTGGTAATCCTAATCGAAGTTCCTCTAGTCTGGTGACATTTATATTTTCGCGGATGATTTCTGTGACAGCACTTTTTTATTAAGTTTTATTGAGAAGACAAATGATTAACATTACAATTCCCTAAGTAGGCAGTGCAGCTATTTCGATTGACTATTTTATTTGCTGCTCAAAAATCTCTTTCATGGACTTCTTAACTCACTTCTCTTAGTGGACAGATTATTTTGCTGCTTCGACTTGCACCCTTGCTCCCTTTCAGCATGTTGAATTATCTGTTGTCGGTGACTCCTGTCTCATTAGGAGAATACTTGCTGGCCTCCTGGTTAGGGATGGTGGTATTGAACTATAACCTTCCTAACATTCTTCCCAATAGTTTCTGTTTATGGTGGTTTCGTTATACTTGGGATTTAACATCGAGATTTGTGTTTCTTACAGCCAATAACCCTTGCTTTAGTTTATGTCGGAACAACACTTAAGGATCTTTCTGATGTGACACATGGATGGAATGAGTTTTCAACTGCTCGTTGGGTAAGTCATATTATTCTTTCTATACTGTCTTTTTATTTAGAATGATAATGACTGAGGTATGTTTTAGGCCTGGAAAATGTATTTCGAGTTACTTCTCTGTAGGACTCTTTCCTGTGACAGGCGCCAAAATGAACCTCAGTACATTTTGTGTTTATATTTGGCTGTCCCAATTAGGACAAGAAAGATACACTTCACTTGCTTCATGTCATTTATGTCTTGAATTCTTATCCATGTTTTACTTTATGAATGCAGGCATTTCTCATATTGGGCCTTCTTCTGTCTGGTAAGTTGCTGTCATTTGTGAATGCATGCATTAGAGGATGCAAGTTGTGTGATAAAACACGAGTCATGTAACATTCATGATTATTTTTGAAATCCATGGATTAGTTGGAAGCCTATTCATTAGAGGCATCCATGGGCCAGGTTGAGCCAGCCGAACTTTTGGTAATCCTTTGTCCAAGCCTATTTCGGTGGGGCTCAACTAATCTAGACAATAAAATATTAAAATTATTTTATGTTAATGTTTATATATGATTTCATAAGGTAAAAGTACCAAGGAGGCCCCTGTACTAGGAGTTAGATTGCATTTTGCCCCTTTTACTCAAAAAATGGGCAAATTAGTCTTTGCACGTTAGATCAAAGAGCAAACTGGTTCTTTTTATTAAAAATTTCATCTATTTATACTATTAAAACTGGCAGGGCCGATAAAATAATGAGACAATTACACATTATGTGCCACATGTACCTTATGTTGATGTACAAGGACCAGTTTTTAACAGTAAAAATGGATGAAACTTTAAACAAAACGACTAGTTTGTTCGTTGATCTAATGTATTTTACCCATTTCTTTTAGTAGATGGGGCAAAATGCAATCTAACTCTTAGTACAAGGGCCTCAATGATGCTTTTCCAATTTTATAATTAAGTATAAATAAAAATATTGTTTTTCTTTTATCAAAATAGTTGTTTTTGACCTGGCCCGATGTGAATGACCTTGTCCACAGCTCGGCTTGGGCAGGTCGGGCCTATTGGGCCAGGCAGGTATACCGACTTTTGGATAGGTCTACTATTTAGTATTCCCGAACGTAACACTTACAGACTCCACTCAATATGTTTACTTGCCTATTGGGGTGCAAACAAAGTTCAATTATTACAACCTTGACAGTGAAGCCATTCATGCAATAAAACTCATAATATTACCTTGAACACAAGAGCTACATTGCTAATTGCTTTGTCTTTTCCTATTTTATTAGATAGATATAATGTTGTTGACTTTTGAGTAGAGTTGGGTTTAATCTAATAATTTAGGGATTAAAATATAATGTCATGTCATCGGCGTAATCAAATGGGGCAAACAATTAAAGGGACTAGATTGGTACCTTATGTGATTATATTATATGGTAGTTGAAGGAAACACTTCATTATTGAATTATAATCCTTGTTTTATGATTTGACAACATTTTGACATTTGTATTGTTGATTTTACATATGCAGTGGTTCTAATGATTTGTGTGACTAAAGTCGCGAAAACAGCACTGGGCAAAGCTTTGGCTGAAAGCGAGGATGTAGATAGCACTGTAGGATCATCGCCGGAATTGCCGGTTGATAGTGAAGCACCAGTGGATCTTCAGCAGCCTCTTATAATAAAGGTAGAATCTGGTGACAACAGCACTCATGAATAGTGAAAACTGAAATCAGCTGTAAATATATAACATAATCAGTGCTAGCATGTCATTTGGTGCTTTGTTGCATATGTGTTTTGTGTATAGATATAGCCTTATTGACAAGGTTAGATCTCCCATAGAAATAGCTGATTTGCAGATAAACAAAGTGATTGAAAATTAATGAAATAATTGTTTTTTTACACCCTTTCTTGCGGGGCACGTTATGCTTTGAGATAAACTGAGTTCTTAGAATCTTATCAGGACATTAAGTAGGCAATGAATGAATGAGGATGTGGGTCACATTTTGCTTGTGGACCTTCTGAATTGTCCTAAGATTTGAATCTTCCTTGATGGAGAGTTTTTCTTCTTTTTTTTTTTTTTCCTGAGAGTTTTTGTTATCCAATAGTTGCATTCGAGTAAATCCGAAATCAAGACTCATTTAAAATTTCATTTAAGAGACATCGAGCTTCTTACCATTCAACTGAAATGTCAAAAGTTGAAGGGTATATGATATAACAATTTTTATAAAGCAAGCTTTTTCCTTATAAAATCGGTACAAAAAGATAAGTATTTGATTTTGGAATAATATTTGATACACCGTCAATAAGTGAATAATAAATGACACATTAATTATTAAATAGAACTTAAAATATGAAAACTTTATAAATAAATACTAATAATTTGATTTGAACTTAATTAAATATTAATTAATTACAATTATTATAAATATATAAATTTTGAGTTTAAGATTTAGAATTTAGGGTTTTGATATTTATTTATTTATAATTATTTAATTATATTTAAATTAAATTATTAATATTTATTTATAAGTTTATTTATTTTTTATTCGATGATGAGGTATATTTTTTTTACTAATGGTGTATTAAATTTATATATTAATTAAACATTATCTTTCTATTTTTTATTTTATCAATAACACCTAATAATTTGATTAAAAATAGACTCGATTAACTTGAATCTGAACATAATTAAATTCGATTTAATCATACAAAATTAATCACTTAAATCCACCTAATTTAAACTCAAAAATAATTCGAACTAAAAACAACATAAAATCCTAAATTATTCAAATAAAAAACTACGTAAACTCAAAACAAACCAAAATATCTTAAACCCAAATCTAACCCGACTTAGAAACTAGCATTACATGCCCCCATCAACATGCTCAGATTGGTGAGTGATTACCGCGTTTCATGATTGAAAGGAAGAATGTTAAAGTTATCCCCAAGAATGCTCAAACCCTCACTTTGGAGACACTATCCATATTTATCCAAATCTAGATGGTCCAAAGTTTACCACTTTTTCTTTTCTCTATTGCACAGTTCCCTACACTTCACTGAACTTTGGTTGGGGGGTTGAACTGATTTTCAGGAAAAAAAGAAAACCCATAATAAAAGATGAAGCAACATCATATCTACCTTCATCATCATATTGGGTGTCATTAAATTTCTTTTGTTTCACCTTCCCAACAAACAAAGGGAGAAAAAAAAATGGGTATTTGTTGGAATGCTATAAGGTCTTTTCATTTGTGATTCTTTTTTACTATCTTACCATATATCTTTCCCCCATTGTCCTACTTTTGTTGAATTTTGGGGGTGCTAAGGGACCCCTCCAATAATCAGATTAGTTGTTTTAGTCAAAAGGCATAAAATTTACTTTTTAGATGAATTCAAAGAAATGTGTTAAATTCGAATACGTGTTCGTCGTATATTAGTGAAAGTATTTAAGAGATCCCTGTATTATAGGGATTACATCAAATTATTTCCTCTATTATTAAATGAGTCAATTTAGTTCCAATCACAATTTGCATATATTTAATTCTTTTTAATAGTATAGGGACTAAATTGATGCATTTAATAATAGAGAGACTAATTTAATCCAGTCTTTATAATAGGAAAACCTCTTTAAGTACTTTAACTTATATTTAGAAGATTGTATTCTTATACATATATACAAATATGTCTAACATGGTTAGACTTTCTAATTGAGCAAGCGAAATTGGTTTTGTGTCGAGTCAATTTGGGTTAGATCAATTTGAATTTGGGTGAATTTATATTTAAGTCATTTCAAGTTAGGGTTATTCTAGGTTTGTGCTTTTTAATTAGAGTACTATAAGTTTGAATCATTTCAAGTTTAGGGTAACTTTGGGTTAGGGTCATTTTGGGTTGTACATTTTGGTTCGAGTATTATCCGTCCAAATCATTTTAGATTTTTGGTAACTTTGTGTGTCTAGGTCATTCCGGGTTACTTCTTTAGGTCCTTTCGGGTTCAAATGATTTTGAGATTGGGTCGATTCGGGTTTAAGTTAGACAAATTCAAATTGTTAGATTTTTAATCTAAAAGAGTTAATTACATCAAACATCTCTAGTCTAAGTTAGCTTTTAAACTTAAAAACATTATACTTACATTCTCAAACTATTAATGTTATATCAATCAAGTTATTTTATTAATTTAACTATTAAATAACACGAATGATAAATCTTATGTAACTACGGTTTGTCGTAATTTTTAATAGTAAAAACTAAAATTAAGAAAAGTTGAAAAAAAAGTGAATAATAAACCTCTAAAATATCTATTTTTATAATATCCATTTTAAAAAATATATATTTGACATATCACTTAATAATTAAATTAATTATTTTAATAATAAAAAATCTAATTAATATAACTTCAATAATTTTAAAATGTAATTAAAATGATTTAAAATTTAGCACTACTTTAAAATAATAATCGAATTTGAATCCAAATCTAATTAATTTAGTGAAGTTTCATATGAGAGGTTTTTTGTTTTTTTGAATAATCTTATTATAGATTTTGATCATATTTATTCTTTTTAAGGTAATGTCTAAAACTATCCATAATCTCTCTTCTAACTCATAAACAAAAAGATAATATATTTCAATACGCTCAAATTCGCATCATCTTATGTTAACAATAATACCCGTACTTATCGAGGTAACTCTGCTTAAAATTGTCGAAAAGATAAAAATCAGATAAGATAGCTTAAAACAAGGGCAAAGAATAATGTAGACTTGGAAAATCATAATCCGTGGGGTCACAAACCAATAATCACAGCCATTGATGAAAGAGAACAAAAAAAGTTCATCCATGGAGTCTTCTTTATATATAATATTTCACCATACACAAAAAAATTTGTCCAACACACTCATTTCACACCAGAAATGAACGTAGTTTCCAAATCCCAAAAGACCAAACGCTTAGATTCATTCAAAAGAAAAATGCCAACCTTAAGCATTTTCCCTTTCGGCGGCTGCTTCGACGGGTGCCGAGACCACACTCAACCTTCGGGACTCGGCACCAGGGTCTGGAACCACAGCGACCGAGCTGTGGAGCTTCAAGTGCGGGTAGGATCGATCCTCAAAAAGGTTCACACCTTGAAACCAGGGTGCTCCAAGAGGCTGAAATGTAAGAGCATATACAAGGCGTACATGCCCGGAATGAGCGATGGCAATGGTGGTGGAGGGATGAAGAGCTTGCTTTATTACTACGACCAAACGTGTCACCCATACATTTGGGTGAATGACACGGCGGGTGATAGCTCGAGGATGGTTAAGCAGCAGTACATTAGCCTTGAAGATCTCAGGGATTGTTCTGAGATTAGGATTTTCAGAGATCATCAAAGGGGTTGCATTTCGGTTCGTAAGAAACCGAGGCCAGATTTTTGTTAAATTTGCTTGTTAACTCCTCCATTTTTATTTTTTTGGGGGGTTTTATTCATGATTTAGTCCCTGAAATATACTCATTTTCTTACTTTGGTACTTAAAGTTTTGACTTTATTCATGTTATGGCTTTGAATTATACTCGTTTTCTCGTTTCGATACATAAACTTTTTTTATCAGCCACTTTCATTTGTGGGTGAACTGAGACGAAAATAATAATTTAATTATGAAGGTGGAAAAAATTTTAATATCAAAATAAAAAAACGAGTATAATTCATAAGTCAAATTATGAATTAAGTCTAAATTGTTGAATTTTTATTTCGGTTTGAGAAATTAAAAAAATGAAACTTTGTTATTTAAGTAAGAGAGTGATGCACACATCAAAGAGATTAATGTTTATTTTGTTCATTTGAGGAAAAAAAATTTCCCTTTTGAAACATGTATTCCAAGAAGTTGCTATTGTATTTTGTTTTTTTTACAGGTTCAATAATCTGTGTGTGACCTAAATTATTGTTAAAATAAATGTAATTGGTTAAATAGGTTGTTTTTTCAAGATTTAGGGAAATAGGCCAATTTTACAGAGAGAGTATGAAAGTGCGTCCAGCTGGACGCGCTTTTTACTGACATGTCAAAAAAAGCATGCCCAACTAGACACGTTTTCTTTAGAATTTTCAAAAAACGCTTCCAACTAGGCGTGCTTTCCCTGACATGTCAATAGAAAGTTCGTTCAGCTGGATGCGTTTTCACACACACTCTCCAAAATCGACCTATTCCCTAAATCTTGAAAAAAAAATCTATTTAACCAATTAAAAAGAACTACATATTTAACCTATTTAATCGAATGCAAAAAATGATGCAACTTGAGAAAAAAAGTCTAACCATGGGCTATGGAGCAAATAAACAATTGGAAAAAGAGGGTAAAATGATTGACTGGATTTGATAGCTTAGCAAATAAGTTAAGCACATTAGTTATGATATATCTTTCCTATACCCCACCCTTTTTTTTTTAAGTAAGAAGACAAAATTCGAACAATCAACACCATTAAAGATGAAACACCCCGAACCCGGCCCATGAGCTTTGACCGGATCTGGTATGTTTCTCGATGTAAACCAGTTCAAAGTTCTTTTGTCACTTTGGCAAAGTATGTATTTTGAAAGAAAGATTGTTTTTGGGTTGAGCTTGAGTTGAAAACAAGTTTATTTTATATTGAAAATCTTTTAATTTAGGTGACAAAACATTTAGGGTTTATTTTAAATTAAATTGACTTAATCCTTAATAATTAAAATTTTGTAACATAATAAATAAAACAGAAATAAAATAGTTCACTATGGCCTTATTACATTAAATAAAACCCAAAATAAAATTATAAAGTACTTAAATGAAATAAAATGTCCAATTTCAATAAAACTTCAAAGTGAGCATGGCCACCTTTAGCTCCTCACGACCTTACCCATCATTGATCGTCACTGAAAAATTTTCCCACTACGGGGTGAGTCAAGTAGACTCGGTGTGTAAAACCAACACTAAGTCCCAAACGATTTAGGCAAATCAAATTCATACATTTATCGAGATATAACGTTGATGCAATCCGAACCCAACCTAGATGCCATCCGCTACACATCACCCGTACCAACTTTTGCACACCGTGGGGACTACTAAGTCAACCCTCCATCCACTACACATCTTGAAGCGATCATTGCTGATCGGCGTGCTCATCGCCCTTATATATATATTGTGGCAAAGCCACCAGGATAATAACACGTGACATAAGTCACCACATTCGAATATCGTGGTAAAGACCACCGGATCACTTCCCCTTTTACATATCACCCATATGCCCCATGTCATACAAAACATGCAAATATTATGCCTTATACTTTATTCACATTCTTATAGTTACACTTATGTGCCATAACAGATATTTATCACAATATACTCATAATAGGAGTAGGTAAACGTACCTGATTACTTTGCACCATTACATGGTACTTTAGCCATATTCTTACACTTCCATATTAACACATACAATGAAATTTAAAGTCAGTAAATCTATTAAGATTTAGTGTGGGGTACACACACACGATATACTTAGCAAGTTCACTGAAATCCCGAAAATCCCAATCTAAGCTTTTAGGTCTTTTAGTACCTATATTCGGCCAACACTAGGCATATTAGCAAAACCTATTCGGCTATAACCAAATCCCGAAGGATTATTGCAACCAAAAACCTACCTTGTTGCCGTTTGGATAAAAAAAATCAAATCCCGAAACCTTACTATGTTCCTTCTTGTAATCGGTCAAGCACTAGTTCACTTCACCGGGTTAGTTTTCGGCTTTGTGGCTTGTTTGAAGAATACTATCTTGAGTATTCAAAGAATAATGGTGTCTTGACTTAAGAAGTTTCAGCACACTAACTAAAGAAGGAAAGAATCCAAAGGAAAATACCCCTCACCCTTAATATAGATTTGGCTACACCCTCATAACCTTCTTAGCCGAATTTTGACACCAAATACTCCCTTTAAAAAGCTGATATAATAAACTAATAAATTGGTTTTTATTTTTATTTTTAAAGAAATTTAGTGCCGGTTTTCAAGGGATTGGGCTGCACTTTAAAAATAATTGGAGCATGAACGGCCACATGTGGTGAATAAATAATTTTTGCAAGTATTTAAAATAACAAGATGCATGTTTGAACGGCAAAACAAGTAGAACATGGGTTGATCTCTTTTTTTTTTTTTTTTTTTAAAGAAAAACACACCTTGATGGAAATTAAAGCATGCGTGAATAAAATGGAGAGCATTAGCTGAATTTTAAATACATAAATAAATAAAATAAAACTTGATGGAAGCTAGCTTGAAATTAAATAATCAAGCATGTGAGAGATAGTGGAGCCATGGGATATGGGACGGCAAAAAAATAAATAAATAAATAAAGGAAACATGGGAATTTTAATTAGCTTGGCCGAATATAGGGAACAAACCTTCATGGTTTTCCTTAAATTATTCAAGCATGGGGTGGCTAAAGGGATGCATGAAGACAAAAATAATAATAATAATAATAAAATGCAATAGTTTAGTGGATCATAAGCTTGGACGGCAATGAACACATGGTGGATAAATTTAAAAATCAAATAGTAAATAATGGCTATAGTATTGGAATTAACATGTGAGTGGCTTGGATGACAATTTAACCCTTGCTATTTTCTTTTATTCCTAGAGTTTTAAGAACCCTAATCTAGGATATTACAGTTCCACCTCCTTAAAAATAATTTCGTCCTCGAAATTACTTGGCTGAAATAGGTGAGGGTATTGCCGTCGCATTGCTCTTCCGGCTCCCACGAAGCTTCTTCCGATCCATGGTTTCGCCACAACACTTTGACTAGGGGAACTGATTTCTTCCGTAACACTTTCACATCACGTTCTAAAATCTGAATAGGCTCTTCCTCGTAGGATAGATCTGGCCTTAGCTCCACTTCTTCAATCGGTACTACGTGAGATGGATCCGATCTATATCGACGTAGCATGGAAATATGGAATACGTCGTGCATCTGCTTCAATTCCTGTGGCAACTCCAACTGATAAGCCACTGGTCCAACTCGCTTCAAAACCTTATAGGGGCCTATAAACCTTGGACTTAACTTCCCTTTTCGACCAAAGCGCATCACCTTCTTCCAGGGCGACACTTTAAGAAACACTTCGTCTCCCACATCAAATTCTATC
Organism: Gossypium bickii; assembly: GCA_025503065.1. Lineage (NCBI taxonomy): Eukaryota > Viridiplantae > Streptophyta > Magnoliopsida > Malvales > Malvaceae > Gossypium > Gossypium bickii. The sequence goes on from CP106710.1 coordinate 6,120,103, forward strand.
TCTTTTCGTTTGAGATCTGCATATGACTTCTGCCTATCAGATGCTTCCTTCAACCGTGCCCGAATTATTTCAACCTTCTCTTCAGCTTCTGCCACTAATTCTGGGCCCAAAACTCGACGTTCCCTTAATTCCGTCCAACACGTAGGTGTTCGACACTTCCGTCCATACAGTGCTTTATACGGTGCCATCCGAATACTAGCTTGATAGCTGTTATTATAAGCAAATTCTGCTAGAGGCAAATATTCTTCCCAACTTCCTCTGAAGTCTATCACACATCCCCTTAGCATATCCTCTAACACTTGGATTACTCGCTCAGACTGCCCATCCGACTGTGGATGGAATGCCGTAGTGAAATCCAATTTGGTGCCTAAAGCTTGATGTAGAGCTTTCCAAAAATGAGAAGTAAACCTTAGGTCCCTATCTGAGATGATTGACACCGGTACACCATGCAACCTTACAATTTCCGCCACATATAACTTTGCCAACTTTTGCAAAGAATAGTCTACCCGCACTGGAATGAAATGCGCGGACTTTGTCAAACGATCCACTATTACCCATACCGAGTCCTTTTTAGTAGGCGTAAGGGGAAGCCCACTAACGAAGTCCATGGTAATTCTCTCCCACTTCCAACTGCGGAATCATTATCGGTTGAAGTAATCCTGACGGAACTTGGTGTTCAGCCTTAACTTGCTGACACGTTAAGCACTTGCCAACAAATTCAGTAACTTCTCTCTTAAGTCCGGGCCACCAAAACTGTTCTCTTAGGTCTCTGTACAACTTAGTGCCTCCAGGATGCATAGTATAAGGGCTACTATGCGATTCCTGAAGAATCCTTTGTCTTAGATCCTTGTCCTTAGGCATACAAATCTTACCCTTGAAACACAACAATCCATCGCCATTAATGCCATAATCTTCCAACTCTCCATTCTGTACTTGCTGTAGCTTAACACTTAGATACTCATCAGCCAGCTGTCCCTCTTTCACTTCATTCAACCATGTCGGCTTAACTTGCGCTCTGCGCGGACTTCCATCATCATATAAACTCGGATGTGCGAACATTGCCCTCGGATCCGACCGACCTTCCCGACTTAGAGCATCCGCCACTACATTCGCCTTACCCGGATGATACTCTATCGAACAATCATAATCCTTCAAAGAATTCCATCCACCTTCATTGTCTCAAGTTTAACTCCTTCGAGTCAACAAGTACTTAAGACTCTTGTGGTGCATGTAAATTACCGACTTTTCTCCATAAAGATAGTGCCTCCATACCTTAAGAGCAAAGACCACTGCCACCAATTCTAAATCGTGAGTTGGGTAGTTAACCTCATGTGGCCTCAATTGCCGAGACGCATAAGCGACTACTTTTCCATCTTGCATCAGAACACATCCCAATCCCGTATGAGAAGCGTCACAATACACCATGAAATTCTTTCCTGCCTCCGGCTGAATCAAAACCGGAGCTTCACTCAAAACCCTCTTAAGCTTCTCAAAACTCTCCTGTTGTTTATCCGTCCATACAAAAGGTACTTCCTTCCTTAATAACTTTGTCAAAGGTGCAGCAATCGACGAGAACCCTTCCACGAACCTTCGGTAGTAGCCTGCCAATCCCAAGAAACTGCGAACCTCAACTACAGACTTAGGTGGTTTCCAATCTAGCACTGCCTCAATTTTCCTAGGATCCACCCTTATTCCTTCTGCAGACACCACATGTCCTAAAAACGTAACTTCCTTAAGCCAAAATTCACACTTGCTGAATTTGGCGTAGAGCTTCTTTTCTCTTAACACTTGCAATACAATCCGTAGATGCTCATCATGTTCCTCCTTTGACTTGGAGTACACCAGGATGTCGTCGATGAATACAACGACGAACCGGTCCAAGTAGGGTTGGAAAACCCGGTTCATCATATCCATGAACGCAATTTGGGGCGTTAAATCAACCCGAACGGCATCACTAAGAACTCATAATGCCCGTACCTTGTCCGAAAAGCTGTCTTATGGATATCTGCCTCCTTTAACTTAAGCTGATGATATCCAGACCTTAGATCGATCTTTGAGAACACTGCCGCTCCCTTAAGCTGATCGAACAAGTCGTCAATCCTTGGCAAAGGATACTTGTTCTTGATGGTAAGCTTATTCAATTGACGATAGTCTATGCACATACGCATAGTTCCGTCCTTCTTCTTCACAAACAATACTGGTGCTCCCCATGGAGACACACTGGGTCGAATAAACCCACGATCCAGCAACTCTTGTATTTGAGCCTTGAGCTCAACCAACTCCTTTGGTGCCATTCTGTATGGGGCAATAGACACAGGAGTTGTACTAGGCAACAGATCAATTCCAAACTCCACTTCCCTATCTGGGGGTAATCCAGGTAATTCCTCCGGAAAGACATCCACAAAGTCCCTTACTGTTCGTACTCCATTAACTCCCTCTTCTTTCTCATTCAATGCACTGACAAAGGCCAAGAACGCCTTGCATCCTTTCCGAACCATCTTATCGACCTTTTTAAAGCGTAAACTACGTTAGACAAGTAGTTTCTTCTTTCTCCTATCATAATGACCACTTCATCCTCCGGGGTCCTTAATTCCATTCGCTTAGCTGCACAGTCTAACACAGCCCGATGTTTCACTAGCCAGTCCATACCAAGTATGAGATCGAATTTTCCGAAGGAAGTTCCATCAAGTCGGCAGAAAATACTACGCCTTGAATTTCTAGGGGTACACTTCGGAAGATCTTATTCACCACTACAGTTTTGACCTAGTGGGCTTACTACGATCATCTCCCTATCGAGAAAGTTCGGAGGCTATGTCTCTAGTCTCAACTACTCTACATGCAACATACGAATGGGTCGAGCCCACATCAATCAGAGCAAAATAGGGCTTGCCAAAAATAAGGAACGTACCGGTTATGACGTCCGGCGCATCTCCATCTTCCTTCCGGCGAACTGCATAAACCAAACCCGGTTGCCTTGCCTCAGTATTATTATTTGCACCTCTGCCGGGGGTTCCACGTCCTCTACCAGAGCCATTACCTCGGCCATTCGGACCACGACCTTGCTGAGGCTGCTGTCCACCTCTACCACCGATTAACATTCAGGTTCTTGGTTGATTCCCATCCGGCCTCTTAGGACAATCCTTAATCATATGATCCTTGGACCCACACTTAAAGCATCCTCCTGTCTTCCTCCAACACTCTCCTAAGTGTTTCTTCCCACACTGATCACAAGTACGATATTGCCCTCCAGTACCAGCTTGCTGACCTTGCGACCCATCAACTCTAGGCCTTTTTTGAGCATTCCCAGATGATCCTGACGAGCCAAATCCTCTCTTCTGCTTATTTCGATCAGTCTTTGCCTTACGAGTCCTTAATCCCTTCAGCTATCTTAGCCTTCTCTACTAACGCAGAAAACTCCCGCTCTTGATGTGGAGCGACCAACAACCTCAGGTCATCTCTTAGTCCGTCCTCAAACCGGACACACCGCTCATGCTCATTAGCCACTACTCCACGAGCATACCGGCTCAGTCTCAGAAATTCAGCTTCATACTCCGCTACGGACTTGTTCCCTTGAACCAGCCCCAGAAAAGCCTTTCTCTGCTCATCAATATACCGTGTGCCGACATACTTTTTCTGATACGCCGCCTTAACATAGTCCCATGTCAGATTCTCAGCTGTGGTACCATCACGAATTGTGAGCCACCACTGATACGCTTCATCGCGTAGCAGCGCCACCATTCCTTTCAGTTTTTCCTCAGGGGTCAGATCCAACTCATCCATAATCCGTTCCGTTGCTTCCAACCAATATTCAGCTGTACTGGGTGCTACACTAGATACTCCACGGAACACTTCAGCTCCATTAGCTCGGAGCCGCTCAGGTATAGATTTCCGAGCCCCCATATTCCCACCTGCGCCAGCCTCCATTTCAAGAACTCGCGGCCGCGACTGCGATACATGTATCATCCTCTGCATGCGATCTTGTCGCTCAACACCGACACGGTGGAGGTGGTGGTAAGCGGTGGTACCTCATTGTCAGACCCTTGACCCGATCTAACGGGTTCTAAATCTGTCATTCTACCTCTACCGCGTCCACGACGACCACGTCCTCTAGAACTCATATCTAACGTTGCGCTTTAATCTGATTAAGAAATTTTATGAATTAGTCTTTGTTCACTGATTATTCGCGAAGAATTTTATGGAAAGAGCTTAATAGAGATTCTTTCGATCATTCAAAGTTTCAAGTTTTTCTATCTTAATTCACGAAAAGCACATCCATTCCATAGTATCTCCCATACACATTCACTATTCGGACATTTTCACGTCTGCTCTATTCCAGGTGGTATTTTCAGTAAATAATTGGGGTCAATTTGAAAATTACAAATTCACTTCAAATTTTCAAACTCTCATGAGTATTTTGTAAGAAAAATTTTCCAAATCACGGTGTATGGCCAAATTTTGAAAGCGAGGTCATTTGGTAATTTTTCTAAAACTGGGCAATTTCGTAATTTTCCAAATCGAGGTATTTTGGACTTTTGCAAAACAGATTTTTTTTTTTAAAACTTTTTACAAAATAAGGAAATTTTATTGAAATCGGGGTGATATGGCAAATTTTGAAACCAAGGGCATTTTCGTAATTTTGCGAATAGGGTATTTTAAAAATTTTCATAAATCAAGAAATATTTGAAAAAATTTTATGGAATAGCTTTTATAAATCAAAAGGGTAATTTAGTAGTTTTGAAACTCGGTTTTCCATAAAAATACGGCTAGTCCCTTTCGGATTTTAGTTTATTGGGTTTAGCCCGTGAATAAGCCCTCATGATTAAGGTGAACCGTAGCTACGCACTGTGTAGGATTACAATGAATAGGAGGTGAGTCACTAGGATTTGCTTAAATACCGTGCTCTTCCGATCCAATCCTGACATGCGTATAAATGGTTGCCACACCCTAACTTTGCGACTTAATCACGAGTTTGTTTAATGGTCCTTAAGTCTTATGCACTTGTGTTGGAGTAAAGTAGTCCTAGGTTCAATAGCCTATTTTACTAATCTACGTTCCTTTAATAGCACATACAGATTCACATAAACAAATCACTTCAATAATTAGAAGTACTTACACCGGACTTGGCCTGGAGACTTAGGTGCCATGCCGAAAACCCACTTGATTTCATAAAAATATTTTTAGAAAACTTATTTGGGCTCGATTCGAAAATGTTTTGGGCCTTAAACCCCAGGCCGAGAGTTTAAATTCTGGGCTCTGATACCAAGCTGAAACACCCCGAACCCGGCCCATGAGCTTTGACCGGATCTGGTATGTTCCTCGATGTAAACCAGTTCAAAGTTCTTTTGTCACTTTGGCAAAGTATGTATTTTGAAAGAAAGATTGTTTTTGGGTTGAGCTTGAGTTGAAAACAAGTTTATTTTATATTGAAAATCTTTTAATTTAGGTGACAAAACATTTAGGGTTTATTTTAAATTAAATTGACTTAATCCTTAATAATTAAAATTTCGTAACATAATAAATAAAACAGAAATAAAATAGTTCACTATGGCCTTATTACATTAAATAAAACCCAAAATAAAATTATAAAGTACTTAAATGAAATAAAATGTCCAATTTCAATAAAACTTCAAGCTGAGCATGGCCACCTTTAGCTCCTGTTTGGACCCTTGGTCCATCATTGATCGTCACCTGAAAAATTTTCCCACTACGGGGTGAGTCAAGTAGACTCGGTGTGTAAAAAACCAACACTAAGTCCCAAACGATTTAGGCAAATCAAATTCATACATTTATCGAGATATAACAGATGATGCAATCCCGAACCCAACCTAGATGCCATCCGCTACACATCACCCGTATCAACCTCGCACACCGTGGGGACTACTAAGTCAACCCTCCATCCACTACACATCTTCGAAGCGATGTCAGCTGCGATGGCGTGCTCATCGCCTCTTATATATATATGTGGCAAAGCCACCAGATAATAACACGTGACATAAGTCACCACATTCGAGATATCGTGGTAAAGACCACCGGATCACTTCCCTTTTACATATCACCCATATGCCCCATGTCATACAAAACATGCAAATATTATGCCTTATACTTTATTCACATTCTTATAGTTACACTTATGTGCCATAATGAGATATTTATCACAATATACTCATAATAGGAGTAGGTAAACGTGCTGATTACTTTGCACCATTACATGGTACTTTAGCCATATTCTTACACTTCCATATTAACACATACAATGAAATTTAAAGTCAAATCTATTAAGATTTAGTGTGGGGTACACACACGATATACTTAGCAAGTTCATTTGAAATCCGAAAATCCCAATCTAAGCTTTTAGGTCTTTTAGTACCTATATTCGCCAACACTAGGCATATTAGCAAAACCTATTCGGCTATAACCAAATCCCGAAGGATTATTGCAACCAAAAACCTACCTTGTTGCCGTTTGGATAAAAAAATCAAATCCCAAACCTTACTATGTTCCTTCTTGTAATCGGTCAAGCACTAGTTCACTTCACCTGTTAGTTTTCGGCTTTGTGGCTTGTTTGAAGAATACTATCTTGAGTATTCAGCAATAATGGTGTCTTGACTTAAGAAGTTTCAAAGCACACTAACTAAAGAGGAAAGAATCCAAAGGAAAATACCCTCACCCTTAATATAGATTTGGCTACACCTCATAACCTTCTTAGCCGAATTTTGACACCAAATACTCCCTTTAAAAAGCGATATAATAAACTAATAAATTGGTTTTATTTTTTTTTTTAAGAAATTTAGTGCTTAGGTTTTCAAGGGATTGGGCTGCACTTTAAAAATAATTGGAGCATGAACGGCCACATGTGGTGAATAAATAATTTTTGCAAGTATTTAAAATAACAAGATGCATGTTTGAACGGCAAAACAAGTAGAACATGGGTTGATCTCTTTTTTTTTTTTTTTAAAAAGAAAAACACACCTTGATGGAAATTAAAGCATGCGTGAATAAAATGGAGAGCATTAGCTGAATTTTAAATACATAAATAAATAAAATAAAACTTGATGGAAGCTAGCTTGAAATTAAATAATCAAGCATGTGAGAGATAGTGGAGCCATGGGATATGGGACGGCAAAAAAATAAATAAATAAATAAAGGAAACATGGGAATTTTAATTAGCTTGGCCGAATATGGGGAACAAACCTTCATGGTTTTCCTTAAATTATTCAAGCATGGGGTGGCTAAAGGGATGCATGAAGACAAAAATAATAATAATAATAATAAAATGCAATAGTTTAGTGGATCATAAGCTTGGACGGCAATGAACACATGGTGGATAAATTTAAAAATCAAATAGTAAATAATGGCTACAGTATTGGAATTAACATGTGAGTGGCTTGGATGACAATTTAACCCTTGCTATTTTCTTTTATTCCTAGAGTTTTAAGAACCCCTAATCTAGGATATTACAAAAGAAACTCGAATCTAGGCCACACTTTAGATGATAAACACTCTTAGCCATCAGGCCCTCGCATAGAGTTCAATATTTTAATAATTTAATCATTATATTTTATATTTCATTCATATAAATCATGCGTGATAAATTTAATAGAACTTAAAAATATTTAACTATTTATTACACACAAAAATTTCAACCATTCAATATTGACATGATAGAAATATAAGATTAATCCAAAAATTTACATGAATGAATAATAATATAAATTGTAAAAAATTATAAAAGTATGTGAAATTATTATATATATGGTAAAAATCTTACATCAAGAAAGTAAAAACATTCTGGGTATTATAAATATGGATATTCTAAAAATATTTAGTTTTGATATACTGAATATATGTACAAGCGGAAGGCTATTATTAATATCTACATCAGAATTATCAGAATTTTTAGAACTATCACTACTTTCGGTAGTATCATAATTTAACATATAGTGATAATTATACTTAGTAAATAAGTCTTTATGTTTTTCATAAAGTTCTTCTATTAATTTTAAATATTCTACTTGCTCATATTTATCTTCTGTTTTAGAAAATTGGTTTTTCCAATGCTCTATTAAAGTCTTATAAGATTCAAAGTCATATTTTTCTTGTTTTTTTAACTTTTTCTCTTTTTTGTTTTCCTTTTTCTTTTTTATTATAGGTTGAAGATTTATCCGAAGACTCATCTTCATCTGATAAAGCTAAAATAACATTACTATTACCATAATATAAAGGTCCTATATCTAAGTCCGATGCTATATTATTATTATTAATAACTTGATCTAGTTTATTATTAACATCAGATAGTAATTCTTTAGACTTGTAATTCAAATCTAAATCTGTTACTTCTCCCATATTATCTACTTTTTCTTCTATTTTACTAACTCTAGTATATAGTTTATTAAAATATATGGATGTCATATCTATTAAACTATTGATACCTTTACTAAGAGCCGAAACATTATTTTCATTCTTAGAGTCTATATGCATAGTATGATTACAAGTTTTATCTTTGTATAAACAATCCATTTCTTCCATGTTTTTTATCTCTGGTACCTAAAACCTTCTGTGTCTTTAACGTCTTCACACAACGCCTACAACGTCCCACTCGGACTCAACGGCAAAAAGAAGACAGAACGATGCCCTGTTTAGGCTACAACAATTCCTATTTATAGTGTAAATTCTAAACTCTAATTAATTTACAATTGAAGTCCGCATAGTATCCTGATAAGGATGACTTTATTATCGGCTCGATAGTTGCTTCCACTTAGCCTTCTAAATCTGACAAAATTTCTTGCAACAATTGCTGCTTGCATCATTGATGACTTCTTACATCATTGCTTGCATCATCTTCTATTTATGGATATGGATGGTGATGGATTGTCACATCCAATAATTAAATATCTCCTTTTTTTGGATTTGTCTTTATCCAGGTATTTCTCAGATTCATCTCCTCGATTTCATCATGGTGTAGTGACTCTGGTGAAGGAACTGGTGTATTCCAGCTTTCCCACGTGTCTTTGATCTCCGTTGTTAACGGATAATCATCTATCTCCATATTAGCTATCTTTTTAATAACCGAATGACCTTCTCTGTTTTCGTCTTCTGAGGTTCTTCCAGTGTCATATGCTAAAATTCTTTTACCATCGGTCGAACAAATAATAAGTTCTTGGTGAAGAAGATGTTCGGCCATGGTTATTATATCAATTCCGCTTGGATTTGATAATTGGTAAAATTATTAAAACAATTGTCAATGGTTTTGACAATTTTTGTTTGTCTTCTTCTATCTTTGAAAGGGCTTTTCCTAAAAACAAAGTACGAATATTCCAAATTTGATATGGCTAATAAAATTTTTCTTTTTCAAAGAATACCAATAAGACTACATATTTCTATATGAAAATAATGAGACAAAATCATCTAAATCAACAAAATTTGTTAATCTAGATTTTACTATAGCGGGAAAATCTTTTAATAAATGAAAAGAAAGATTTTGGATCATTATTTTTTTAACAAATCCCCATTCAATACTTTGTTATATCAAATGGTTCATGATTAAGCCTAAATTTGATAGTAGGAAATTGTTCTCCTATATCATTAGTAAAAACATAGGCTTGTAAATAGTATTTTGAAAAAGTTTCAAAATTGAGCTTCTTTGGTTGCAAATAGCTCCATCTATTTTTGAAAATATATCCGTGGTAGAATTTGTCTACATTTGTTATATAGACATATTCTAAACATTTTATTAATAATAGAATTGTTTGTTCCTTTATTAATAAAATATTGGAATATATCAAGAAGATTATTTATCTCCTTAATATCTCAGTATATTCGACTAGGATTTCATCCCAATCTCTGTATAAAAGCATTTAAGTAATAAATCATGAGCTTCTTTTTCCTTAGTTGTTTTTTCAACTAGGAATTCTGAAAACTGTAAAGAGCTCTTCTAAAGTTTGCTCTTTGATCGATAATATGGGTTTTCCATATTTTGTTTATAAAATTATAATATTCTAAAGGTAAACCTGGATTATAAAAATCCTTTATTTCGGAAAATTCAGAATTTTGTTGTTTTTTCAACAAATTCTCGGTTTCTTTATAATTTCAAAGATAACTTTTTTGATATACTGAATATGGATCTTGAGACCATTCATAATAACTCACCTGGGTTGGTGATTGTGTTCCAAATGGTTAGTTTACCATAGGATATGGTACATAATATCCTTGATTAGGATAAAATGGTACTCGTGAAGGAATAAATCCTTGTTTAGGACTCATTGTTTTTCCCTTGTTGGGTTTTTTATGGACAGTTGTCCATTCTCCCATATTTTCTAGAGGTTTTTTACCTCTATTCATAAGGCCTGCTAAGAAAATTAACAATCAATAGTAAAAATAAATTTAGGATTTTCTACTAATGGTATTTTTATAGAAGTGTTTTCTATAAATAACCTAACCGATTTTTTATTAATAGTAAATGGTAAATATTGATTTATAAAATTATTTCCTAATAAAATATCTCCATTCATACCGGGAAAACATAATATTTTTGGAATTATAAATCTAACATTATTTATGTAGATTGGTATATTTTTTGCTTTATAATAAATAATATTTTTATTACCATTTATTCCATTAATATTTATTGTCTTTTTTACAGGTTTCCAATATTTTTCAGGAATGGCATTCTTTTTACAACTACTGGTTGTAGCACCTGTATCTAATAAAGCATGTAAAGAATATTTTTTTATAATCTTTACCATGTAATGTAATTTCAATATATGTATTAAAATTTGTAATATCTTCTATTGAATAATTAATATCTTCCATTTTAGTGGTTCTAGAATTTCTACTAGGTGTAGTAGGAAAAATAGGAATATGAACTGTTTTTATTCCTATTGGTGTAGAAGTACTTATATTATCTTCATCTTCCTCTGGTTAAGAACTAGAAGGTAATACTAAATTATCATCTGTATTGGTTATCAGATTATTCTTAAAATATAACTTATCTCCAGATGACATATATTCTATAGTACTTACTGGTTTAGAAGTACTAGAATTATTAGTCTTTTCTATCATCCAGTCTTTTGGAATTGATAGATCTTTTAAATGTAATAATTTTGGTTGTATTTCTGTAGTAAACTTATTGGGCTCAAAAAGCTCAATTATTTTATTATTTATTTCTTTTATTTCCACTTCTGCTGTATTAGTGTATTCATTAATAGAAGTTCAGCTTATTGCTAAATCTTCTGCTAAATCACTAATATCAGAATTTTTTATCTGAATTCTAAGACATAGACACTCTTCTATTAGAGGGTCTGTTATGGATATAAAGTAATTGGTTTAACTTTAAATCTATAACTCCTGTATGTAAATTAGACTGAATTCCTCCAATAAGTGCTTTTATTGGATTTTCAAATCTTTTGTCTAACAATACTGCTAAAATAGGAACATCATGACCTCTTCTGAATAAAGCTCTAATTGTTATCATAATGATCAAATTAATAATTTTAATAATAGAAAGATCTATTAATATAATTACGATAATTTGAAAATATAATTAAAATATTTTAAAGTTAAACTTAGAATTAAAATTAAAATTTGAAGAGTAAAGTAACTCATAATATAAAAAAAATCTGAATTCATTGCAAATTATTAAAATGTCATATGAGAAACCTTAAACTTTCATAATGAAAAGAAAATAAAAAAAAATAACCTTTAAAAGTAGCTTAAAATTTTAATTTTATTTACATTAAAATTTTCAAATATTTTTTTGTTAATTACTTCTAAATAAAATTATAATAATATTCAATAAATTAGTTCTTGAGAGTATTTAAATAATTATAATTAAAAGTTATCATTACAAACCACAATACTTAACCTAAATATAATTCTAAAATGATTTAAATTTACTTTCATATTTTTCTTGTGATTTCATGATTTTTTTTTAATTCTAAATTAAACATATGGTGCACGTTAGACAAAGTAATACTTTAAATAACTTAATTATAAGGTTGATTTTTTTTTAATAATTTATTCGAGACTTGATTTTATTTTAGTCATCAATAATTTAATTAAAAATTATATCACACGCGTATGTATGTAAAAATCATGTATTTAGAATATAGATATGTATTTAAAAATAAATGCAACAAATAATAAAATGTACAGTTTGAAACTAATAATAATAACAACTCATATGCAATATGTATGGAATTAAAAAGGAAAAAATAGTTTAAATTGCGAGTAAAAAGAAATTAAATAGGTAAATACGTTAAATTAAGAATAATAAATGCACTCAAATTGTTTATTATAGTATTATTATTTTTCTACAGCAAGTCAGAAATTTTATTTAAATGATAGTAAGCATAGGTACATGATGTGGGTGGGAGAAAATATTTTATGTAAAAAATTTATTCAATAATTATTATTGGTTTGGCGGTAAAGAATTTGAACATGTGTTAATCATTGGATACGTTAATTTTAGTTTTTTTATTTAAAAATTGTATGAAAGTATGAAATAACACCATCAAAATAATTGTAGTAATCATTTAATAGAAAGGGTAAATTAGACTTTTCCCAACTGAACTAGTACTCGATTAACTCAAAACACCAACTCAAAACTAGGGATTTAAATAATAATATAAATGAATGAAAAGTTACAAATGATCTAAATTCACAATTGATCAAGACCGAAATGATTCAAAATTTTTGAAATTCAAATTGATCCGTCAATTAATAGTTCAACTATGATTTTTGGGTTTATCTTTTTCTTTTTCTTTTTCTTTTTTTTACAAATAATATACATTCGAGTAATTATTATCAAAACTAATCATTACAAAGCACGTTAAAATTATTATCAAAATATATCTAAATTTAGACTATAATGAAATTTGGATTAAAAATTCATACACTCCAAATTTTAAAATTTTCAAAACCTCAACTTATTCAACTTATATTTTTGCTTTCTTTGATTACTTAGATAGAGTGGTGGTTAAGGTTGGAAAATAAAATAAAATTAGAGAGCTAATGATGGCAAATAATGATGCATGAACATGAAGAATGATTTGGGAGATAGCATTGATGGCAAGTTGTTAGGGATAATAATTGAGTTTCTTAATTAATATGCATGAATGGGCAACCAAATGTGTTTCCTTTTTTCTTTTCTATTTCAATTATTTTGGTTACCTATTCAAGTCTAGATTAGAGAATAACTATGGGTTAACTTTTTAATTATGAGTTGCGGATTGAGTCATAGTCTAATTGGTATGTGTATTGTTGTCAATGTAGGAAGATGTAGGTTTAAGTGCGCTGAAACGTATTATCCTCTTATTTATGGGTTAAAGAGGTGTTATTAGTAGTTCAAGGCATTGTCTTAAAAAGAGCAGATATAATTGTCAGTGTATTAAATATAAATATTTTAAAAAAATACGTTTTATATTTATTTAATGAATTTAAGAAAAATGATGTGATTATTTGTTGAGAGAAACCGACTCTTTCGGGAGAAATTTTTAAAGTATTGTTTTTTGGGCAGTTGACTAATTCCTCAACAACCAAAGGTATTGTCCCTTGATGGGAGGGTTTTGTCTCTCATTGCTAAAAGCCAATATACCTTAAAGGTTGCCTAGTAAGCTTGATTCATAGAGTCGAAAGTGTCTTGGTTGGTGGCCTAGTAAGCTTGATTCATAGAGTCGAAAGTGTCATGGTTGGTGGATGTGCAAAGCTCAAGTAAGAGTATGAAAGCCTCTCAAGGTATTCCAATCGATCAATGGAGCCTCTTAATATGCATTACCAAAGAATTTAGTCATTGTACTGCATATCAACATACGATTAATACATATGAATAACTATAACTGAAATCAACAATTACAAAAGCATCAAACAAAATAAATTTAAACACAACTTAAATATATCGGGACTTAAACCAAAATAAATAAATTTAGAGAGAACTTAAAAATATTATAATTTATCTATTTTTCAATAAATAATAGTAATATTTTTTATTAAAAAAATATTGACTCATATATGAAAACCCTCAACCATTGAAACACCCCCCTATTGTGTTTTTTTTGGCCCACACCTGTGAAGCCCATTTATTAAAATGAAATCTTAAACCTTAAGTCGACCCATAAAGAAATTAGAACCAATTTATTCAGTCAAACCTAAATCAAATCAATTTAAACTCACACATTAAATTAATAACATGTTTATGTTGTTCATATTTTTATAGATTTTTGTTATTTTTTAATCTTTTGTTTGATTAGAATTGTTTTTAGACGCGTTCCGTATTGGATTAATTTTTTTTAAGTAAAATTATAGAATAAAAATATCAAACTTACAATAAATTCAAAGTTTTTATGCTATTCGTATATATGGAATTTAGTTCATTTACTTTTCAAATTTAAAAATTTAGGTTCATTTGATTACACCGTTATAAATTTTTTTAAAATTTATTTTCAATTTATTGAAAAATATTGATTTTAATGTTTTTAGTTTACTTGATGTATTGTATTTTTTATTTTTTGTATATAAAAATAATAATATAAAAAAATTTTAATACAGGCGGACGGAGCTGAACTCGAGTTTTAACATTTTTATTCGGGCTAAGCTTGGACAAAATTTTAGGCCCATTTTTTAGGTTAAGCTCGAGCCTAGAAAACGAGCTTAAATTCTATTGAGGTCCAACTTAGCCCATGATCACCTCTAGTTTTTAATCGAATTTTCTTCTTTTTGGTTTTTAATATATATATTTATCTATTTTGACTAATTTTCTTTTAATTTTCCGATTTAGCTTACTATGTTACTAAGATCAATGGGGAGCAAAAAGCTTGGTTTGGTAAAATTTCCCTTTTCATAGTTTAATATAGTTATAAAGGTAATTTTCGTTATGGTATTTAATTCACTCATATGGGACATGTACACATGTATATCGTGTCTCCTCACCGATTTTCAAATATAAATGAAAAAACTAAGGGCGTCCAATATGAATACTTAAAAAGATGAAGAGTCAATGTGGCATAGTCTAACATTCACACCAAATCATACAATATTTCATTACTTCTTGGATATTTGTATAACCATGTTAGATAGGTTTTTCACACCACCTAAGTTTCATATATCTAGATTTTCTAAAGACGTATAACAATTTGGCCTCTCAAACACAAAGATCTGTAGGGGATTGAGAAGGTTAAAATTCTTTCAAAAAGGGAATCTTTCAAAGCTGTGTTTCTCAAAATTTGTTGGCCTCAAAAGCTTGTATCATTTGAAAGGAAAACTGAAGAAGCATAAGAATTTATATACCTATATGGAAAGACTACATCTCTAATATCATTAGAGCAAAACTCAGTTGCCTATTCAAATGCAATAAATTAATTTTTAGACAAACCCTTTGTTCTTAGCCTACTAATTTTTTGTTCTTCAAGAATTATCCCCGACTTTTATCGTTTGTTTCATCATTTCAATCTTGTATTAAGAAGAAATACTACAACTGAGCACTACACTGCACTAAAAAATTCTTAAAAAATTCCCAACTACAAGCTAAAATTTTGCATTCATTATAGAAGTGGAAATTACAACTCATATTTGCATATACCCCCAACTGATCAATAATCGGATCTAAACTCGGAAAATTTAGAAACGAGACGAAAACATAACATGAACAGAATACAATACTCAACACAAATATATAAAAACTAAACTTTAGGCAAAGAAAAAAGTAGCAACCACAATCAAGAACAAAGCAAAAAAGTAGGGAGAAACCATCAATAATCACTATTTTAGTTCTCAAATCTAAAAAACAAGTGATTATTTTGTTCCCAAATCTGAAAATAAATAAGGTTGAGAAAGAAATTAATTTAACTTTCAAGGATAAAATAATAAATAAAAATATGGGTACTTTTGTCTGTTAAAAATAGCCACTGCTTTATTGGGTTAAACTGGTGCTAAAACATTCAGTCAATTTTAAGACTATTAGTGTGATTGAAATAAATTTGAACGTACTGACCCAAACAAGCTATCAGTAAAATTGATAGCAGTTATCTACCCCAACTACACCACACTGGCATTAAATGCTAAACCAAAAGAAGCCTAAGATCAATGGGAAGCAAAAAGCTTGGTTTGGTAAAATTCCCTTTTCATAGTATGATATAGTTATAAAGGTCATTAAAAATTCCCTTTTCATAGTATGATATAGTTATAAAGGTCATTTTCGTTAATGATTTTGATAGATTTTGGAAAAAAAAAAAAAAAAAACTTTTACTTTTAATTATTTTGACTTTGTATAAAATAAAATTGATTTATAATAAACGTTGTTTTAAAAAAGAAATTACCATTTTATTTTATTTATTCATTGTTTTAAACTTATACATATTTAAATATAATTTTAAATTTCGATTGAGTTTTAACTTGATTGGCATGTGCACTATTGTCAATGTAGTAGGACGTGGGTTTGAGTACGCTGAATCGTATTATCCTCCTATTAATGGGTTGGGATCGGGTTATGGGTAGTTTTAAGCATTGTATCAAAAAAAAAATTTAAATTATCTGAAAGCAAAATCAATAATAATTATACCTAAGGGATAAATCCCAAAATTATACATGAACTTTGATTTAATTTGTAATTTGATACATAAACTTTAATTTGATGCAATTATACATATGAAACTTTGATTGTGGTTCAAATATATACATGAAATTTTAATTTTGATTCAATCATGCACATTTAAAGAAATAAATACATCGATTTATTTTCATATTAGATAAATATAATTATATGTATATAATATATAAATATAAAATGATGCTATATCAATAATTTTTTTAATAATTTATGAAAAATTGTTCAAATCAAAATTTCACGTATAAAATTGCACAAAATCAAAGAACATGTATAAAATTGCACATTAGACTAAAGTTCATATATAGATTTGAGATTTACCCCTTATACCTAACAAACTAAACTTGTTTTTTCTTTTTGTGAATTAGAATAGGAAGGTGAATCTCCAACTGCAATGCGATTAGCGCGACTTGAACCTAGGTCACATTTAGGGCGGTGAACATCGATCCTAATCATCAAGCCAACAAACGGGATTGAACAAACTAAACTTTTTATGCTTGCATTTAAAATATTATTATAGAATTTTTATATGTTTAATTTTAAATAATTAATTATTATATTAAACTTCATAAATGATTATACCTAACACTATGCTTTTAGTATATAAAAAAAGATAGTAACAAAACCTAATATAAGTATATATTAATGATAAAAAAAAGAGAGTAAAGTTTTCTTTATCAATAAAATAAAATAAAATAAAATTGTCATTATCTTATGAAACTTACTAGCAAACCATACCTAATACAAATGTACAGTTAATAATTAAATTTAAAATAAATAAAAATCTTATTTTGACTAAATATTTGGATACATTTTTTTATAATGATAATCCTAATTTTATAATAATTAGCAATTATTTAAATTTTCCATAATATGGAAATCAAAATCAATGGAGACTCTATGTAAAAAAATTTACTTGCAAATGCATTTTTTTAAAGCAAACTATGGGGTAAGATGCATTATTAATATTATTAAAACTTTCCGATCAAATTCTGGTTTATTGTAACATTATTTTTTTAGCCACGTGGCTATCAATTGAATTTGAATTTTTTAAATATAAAAAAATAGAGAAATTAAATTCTTAAAAATAGAAAATTTTAACAATGTTAACAATTGAATTTAAATTTTTTAAATATAAAAAATAGAGAAACTAAATTCTTAAAAATAGAAGTATATAGATTAAATCCCAAAGTCACACAGATAATACAAAAAACTTAAAAGCAAATTTTAATAATTTTATGATGCGAGTCTCAAGGCCCAATTTCAGACCGATGAATGTGATGGACTCACACTACCTCAAGGCCCAACAATAATGTCAAAGGCTAAGCAATCAAATGAAGATTCGATCAAATACAATATTCGAGGAAAGGGGGAACAATATATGCATGGATGTGGTAAAATTTATTAGATTCCATTCACCGAAGCTGCCAATTTTCAAGCTTAAAAAATCAGCAGACTTGCAACGACTTTTTAGATGAAATCCTGATGTTTCTGGGTTGAAATGTCTTCATGGCGTTTGAAGATATATCTATCAGTTTATTTTTACCAACTCAATCTTAAAATTTTCAACCAAACTACTTAAAGTAAGGCATTGAAAAAGATTGGGGGAGTGATTTGGTTAAATTTCTTTTTCATGTTTTAGTTAGAAAGGTCATTTTCATTAATTATACCATTGACCTCTATTTTGTTGTATAAAATATAAATGAATTATACTAGACGTTGTTTTTAAAAAATTCCCATTTTCATTGTTTCATACCTTAAAATTTGGACTTAATCTAGGAAAGTAAATCCTATATTATATCATTTTTAAATATTATTTTAAATTATCACTTTCGTATCTGTAAAATTCATATAATTATCCGCAATGCCCTAATTATTAGTAAATATTTTTTTGCCAAATTACAAAATAATTATTCAATTATTCAATTTTTTTGTTATTAATTATTAAAGGCGTTTGGAAGTAGCGCCATACTTATTACATTCCGTAAACCTCTCCCAATGCGTTTGGGAGCAGGGCCATACTTATTGCCTTCCGTAAGCCTCCCCATGCGTGTAAGGCTATTATATTATTTTCGTAAGCCTCTTTTATGATTAGACACAGTTATTAGTAAGTTTGTTAATTAATAATATTTTTTATTTATTTTTTATAAAATATTATTTAAATATTTTCTTTTGAAGAAAAAAAAATCTATAAATTTATGTTTTAATATAATTTAATCTAATTCAATGGATGAAATTATTTTGGGTTTCATGTTTCTCGTTATAACTGTCATTGTAAAATGTATATTTTTTAATCTTATTTATTAGCATATATTTAAAAAATGGAAATAGTAATTTTCTTAAAGCTACTCAATTTGCCGTATTCCAAAAGCTACGTAGAAAAATTATATAAAAAATTTATGATAATGATTGATTACTCAAAATTGGTTGATTTTTTGAAAATAATGTATATTTAATTAGAGGTCAGCGTATAATCGAATCGAATTGAATAAAAAAATTTTGAGTTAATCGAATTTTCGAATCTAATTTTATTAATAGATTTAAAATTTTCTCGAATAGAATAAAATATATTTATTCGAGTTAAATTTAAAAAAAAAAAACTAAATATTTATAAACTCCTTAGTCCCCAAGCAATATAATGGCGAACATAAACTGCAAACAACCAAACACTACTCTAGAATTTTAATTCAAAGCTTGAAATCAAAACATTAGATAGACGACAGTCAAAACAATGGCTAAATATCATCAACAACAATTATATAAAAACGTTCAAGGCCACATCAAAATGTCATGAAACAAACAAACAAACAAACAAACAAAAAGAGCTTTGCTTGAGTACAAATCTACAAATAAAGCACATAAAGCTTAGAACCCTAGCTTGGTACGACGCTAGTGCCTATGCTTCGCATTGTACTTGTAGTGCACCAAAAAAAAACACCAGTTTCAGAGCGACCAGAGACCGGAGATGGTGAGGGATTTGCCTAATCTAAGAAAGCTCGATGAACTGATGGAGAAGTAGAATGAAGGAAAGGATTTTGATTTGGGGGGGGGAGGTTGAATGAATTGATGAAGAAGAAGAACGAAGGGTTTAATTTGTGATTTTTTGAATAAGAAGAATAGATTTGGCATTTGGGGTTTGAATGGATGGACTATGGAGCTTGGAGAGTTTGATTTGAGGGAAATTGGGGAAATGGTGAGGCTGATTGGTTGGCGCAGACGAGCTTTGAAGGAAAAATAAAAGGGTTTGGGCTTGGAAAATATAAATTTAAAATTTAAGATAATATAATTTGTATTCAATTTATTCAAATTATTTGAGTTATTCGAATTTGAAAATTCAACTTGAGTCGAGCTTAAAATTCAAAAAAAATCTAGTTGCTTCGATTAACTCAATTTGAATAATTCAAAAATTAAACTTTTTTTTCGATTTTTTCGAGTTAAATCGAATTTTACTCACCCTATATGTAATAGTGAAAAATCTTGCTGATTGAATCTTAGTTTGATTGGCATGACATTATTGTCAATGCAAGAGAATGTAGGTTCGAGTGCGCCAAAGCGAATTATCCTCCTATTTATGGGTCGGGGAGGGGCTATGGATAGTTCTAAACATTATGCCAAAAAGAGCATATATGATTAGAACTTATAACGAGAATTGCTAATTGAATTCGATAACTTTTTACATCTTAATTTCTAAATCTTTTTTATCCAGTTTAGTTATAAATTTATTAGTTTTTTTTTCCTAATTGGTCCATAAATTTAGATTTCGTTAAGATATAACAACGTGATACTTCGAGATTGTGCCAAATCGCTTTATATAAATTTTTAGATGATGATGTGACATAATCGTAAAGTATGACTATCATAACAATATAATGAAATCCAAGTTCGGAGATCAATTTTAGACAAATTATCAGATTCTAAGACTAATGTGGAGCAACAAAAAAATTTTGAAGGACGAAATTAAAACAAAAGTTACCAACTTTATTCCTTATATTATTTATTAATTATTCTTAACCACTTTTGAGGAAACCTAAGGTTAACTTACCAAAGAAAAGGCTAATGATAGAAAATTAATTAATGAACATGGCTGCTAATGAAAACAAAGTATATGTCACCTAAAAAAGTGGACCATGTGTGAGACCCTATGGGGGCTTTAAAAAAAAGCATGTATAAAAGGCAATATATACTTTTTTATAGCTTCAGCCTTTTATGTATAAATATTATGGGTTAATTGCATTAAACTCCTTGAACTATGACTTATTATAATTTGGTCATTAAACTTTAAATTATTGAAATTATGTCAATTTAGTCATTCTGTCTCTAAAATTGTTAATTTAACTATTAAATGACACGTCCAGATCTTATGTGACACAAATTAAAAAAAAAAATATTGTAAAAATGGATGTTTTAAAAATATTAGTTTTGAAGTTTTTAAAACTTTTATAGAAACTTTATCATTCAATTTTTTTTCGAATTTACTTTACTTTTAGTTTTTTATTTTATTTTAAAATTTATGCTTCAAAATTCTATATTTCTTTAAAAAAATTATTTTAAACTTAGATGTGATGTGTTATTTAACGATTTTAGTAACGAAAAGACCTGATTGATATAACAGTGAATGTTTGGGATATAATTAAATTTTTTTTTAAAATTTAGTGACCAATTGAAAAAGAGGGTAATAATTTATGTTTGGTGTAATTATCTGTAAAAGAATAAACATTGGTACTGTTTCTTCGTTAGAAAGAATTCCACAAGTAGACCAATAAACATTGACCCACACTGTGCCGGCATCAGGTCCTTTAATTATCTACTAATTAGGAGAGAAATCCTCGGGTTATGGTTTGATTCTAAATTAGTTCATAAAATTTTAAAACATTCTAATTTAGTCCTCAAAGTATTAATGTTGTTTTAGTCTTTTCTTTGACCTAGCTATTAGCTTGGGTATTAAAAATTAGTAGAGAATATTTGAAAAATATGGATTAAATTTAAAAGAGGTGTTTGCTTTTTCTATGGTTGGCTTGGATACGATGCGTTGAAAAATAAATAAAGATGAATATGAGTCTATAGAATATGCACACACGTGGTAAAAAAATTGATTTACGTGCTTCATATCTAAACTAATAGTTAAACTGATCAAACGATTTTATCAATACAACATTAATACTTTGAGGGCTCACTGAAAAACAATTTGGAAATTTCATTAAAGGTCAGGGACCTTTGATGAAATTAACCCAATAAAGAAACTATGAAAACAAAGAAACTATGAAAACCTTAAAAAGCTAAAAAGGACATTGTCACTAGTTGTCACAAGGAAGTATTTAAAAGCCTTGACCTTGCCCATCCAAATCCAAGTCAAGAAAAAAAACCCATAACAAACTCCTATCTTCACCCTTTAGTTAACACCTTTGTCTTTAAAAAATCTTGGTTTCTCTCCTTCAATTTATTTATCAACCAATTTGAAATAGAAAAAGAAAGCTAAAATCTTTTGCTTTGGGTTTTTTTTTTCTGGGTGGGTACTGTTATGTTCAACAAAACAATGGTGAAGTGTTGTGGGAAGCCAGACACAAATGATAAAGGCATGGTGGAAGAGAAGAAGCACAAGAATAAGATCAAAGGAGCATTGGTTTTGATGAAAAAAAATGTGTTGGACGTTAGTGATTTAAAATCTTGTTTACTTGATCGAGTTCATGAGTTGCTTGGCAAAGGTGTTTCTTTGCAGCTTATCAGTGCTGTTCATACAGACCCTGGTTAGTTTTTGCAGGACTTAACCTTCTTCTTCTTCTTTTTTTTTTTTTTTTTCCCATTTTTGTTAGCTCATTCTGGTAGAAAAGTTGGGTATAATTTAACTTTAATCATATATGTTTGGTTTTGTGGTTTTAATCTTAAACTGTTTGTTGCTTGTTTGATGAAATAACTGAGAAAAACTGGAATAGACATTTGGTTTTAAAGTCTTTTAAGCAATGCTCACCATGTCACTGTTTCATTACTTATTTAAATCTTGCAAGCAAGGGGAAGAAGAATTATAGTACTTGTTGATGTCATGTAGTACCCCAGAACATGCACACACTCTTCAGTTGCCATGTGTAGGCACTCCGAGGTGGTCCTATTCTGTGAGCTCATTAGGGTTGTCGCCAGATTCAATACTAGACTTGTTGAGGGTCAGACCCTCAACAAGTAGTATTAGATTTTTTGTTGAGGGTCCGACAATACTGAAATCATGAGACACTTTGTGTTTCAGCCAATGGGTTGAGAGGGAAGCTAGGCAAGCCTGTATATTTGGAGAAATGGGTCGCAACAAAGACACCATTAACAGCAGGGGAGACCAAGCTTGATGTTGAATTCGAATGGGATGAATCCATGGGTGTCCCTGGAGCTTTCATGATAAAAAACAATCACCATAGTCAATTCTATCTCGGAACACTCACTCTTGAAGATGTTCCAGGCCATGGACTCCTACAATTTGTTTGCAATTCATGGGTGTATCCAGCTCATCGCTACAATCACCATCGCGTTTTCTTCTCCAACAAGGTAACTTCGTTTTCATATCGTAACATCATTTGTTGTCCAGTTGTTGAATAATTTTTTGATGTATTTGATGTTAGACCTACCTTCCATGTCAAACACCGGAACCGTTGCGCAAGTATAGGGAAGAAGAACTGGTGAATCTTAGAGGAAATGGAAAAGGAAAAGGAAAGCTCAAAGAATGGGATAGAGTATATGATTATGATTATTACAATGACTTGGGAATGCCCGAAAGGGGTGTCAATTTTGCTCGTCCGGTTCTCGGTGGATCACCAGTGCTTCCTTATCCTAGAAGAGGGAAAACTGGTCGGAAACCAAACAAGAAAGGTCAGTCTATGTTTAGCATAAAGCAACATTTATGGAAGCAAATCTAATGTAATATTTTGTTTTACCATTGTAACAGATCCTAATACAGAGAGCAGGCTATCTCTTCTAAACTTAAACATTTATGTTCCACGAGATGAACGGTTTAACATGGTGAAGTTTTCGGATTTTCTTGCCTATGCATTCAAATCATTGTTTCAAGTATTGGTCCCAGAGATTGCAGCATTAGGGGACCAAACTATAAATGAGTTCGATTCTTTTCAAGATATACTTGACCTATATGAGGGTGGTATAAAGCTCCCAAATAATGACACTCTTAAGAAGATAAAGGATTGCCTGCCATGGGAGATGATCAAGGAACTTGTTCGTAACGATGGCGAGAGATTGATGAAATTTCCAATGCCTGCTGTCATCAATGGTATATACCAAAATTTCCCCATCTAACCCATAATTCCAAAGAAGTTGGCTTTGCTTATTATGCGTATGGTTGCAGATAATAGGTCTGCTTGGAGGACGGATGAAGAGTTTGCAAGAGAAACTCTAGCTGGCGTTAACCCGGTCGTCATCAGCCGCCTCAAGGTAAATTTAACGTGTTAATGTTCTTTTATTTCTTTCTTGTGTAAATAAGTAACTGTTAACTTTTATGTAGGAATTTCCCCCTGCCAGCAAGCTTGATCCTAGTGTATACGGGAACCAGAACAGTACCATTACAAAGGAACACATCGAGATGAACATGAATGGACTCACAGTCGAAGAAGTACTGTCTGTTCATACTTCATTTGGTTTTTGCTACTGTCACCAAATTGCAAAAAGTACTAATTGTTTGCTTTGATCATATTTAATTTTAGGCTCTGAAAGGCAACAAACTGTTCATATTGGACCATCACGACGCGTTGATGCCATACATACGACGGATAAACTCGACTAGCACGAAGACATATGCGACAAGAACTCTATTCTTACTGCAAGAAGACGGCACGCTGAAGCCGTTGGCAATCGAGTTGAGCTTGCCACATCCACAAGGGGATAGCCATGGTGCTGTCAGCAAAGTTTTCACCCCTGCAGTGGACGGAATCGAAGGTTCGATCTGGCAGTTGGCTAAAGCGTATGCTGCCGTGAATGATTCTGGCTACCATCAGCTCATTTCTCATTGGTAATGAATGGTGATGAAATGCCAAAGCTCAATGTGGAAAGTTGAAAACACATGCTGGCTACCATCAACTATGATAAGTTGTCTATGATTTTTTACAATGGTTCTTTTCCTTTTTGGTTGCAGGTTGAAAACACATGCTGTGATTGAGCCATTCATAATTGCGAGTAATAGACAGTTGAGTGTGGTTCACCCCATATATAAGCTCTTGCATCCCCATTTCCGGGACACAATGAACATAAACGCGTTGGCCCGTCAGATCCTCATCAATGCTGGTGGGGTGCTCGAGTTGACAGTCTTTCCAGGGAAATATGCCATGGAAATGTCTGCTTTTGTTTACAAGAACTGGGTCTTCACTGACCAAGCTCTCCCTGTTGATCTCACTAAGAGGTAATCCGCAGCTTTTTGTTTTAGTCCCTCTTTTATGATATTATTAGTCTGTCCAAATTGATAATAATGTTAACTGCTACCTTAAAATAATGATGTGGATTTTTTTGTCGATGATCTTTCAGAGGAATGGCGGTTCAGGACTCAAGCTGCCCCTTTGGCCTAAAACTTTTGATAGAGGACTATCCTTATGCTGTTGATGGGTTAGAAATATGGTCAGCCATTGAAACTTGGGTCACTGAGTACTGCTCATTTTACTACCCTTCTGATGAAGTACTGAAAGAGGACACTGAGATCCAATCATGGTGGACCGAGATTCGAAACGAAGGTCATGGTGATTTGAAACACGAACCATGGTGGCCCGAGATGAAGACACGAGCCGAGCTCATTCAAGCATGCACAATCATCATATGGATAGCTTCTGCATTGCATGCGGCTGTCAACTTTGGGCAATACCCTTATGCAGGCTACCTCCCCAACAGGCCAACAGTTAGCCGTCGCTTCATGCCCGAACCAGGCACCGACGAGTACACCGAACTCGAGAAGGACACCGACTTGGCCTTCCTCAAAACAATCACGCCACAGTTCCAAACACTCCTTGGTGTGTCCCTTATCGAGATCTTATCACGGCACACAACCGATGAAATATACCTTGGGCAGCGTGATACACCCGAATGGACTTCTGACAATGAACCCTTAGCTGCTTTCGAAAGATTCGGAAAGAAGCTAGTAGAAATCGAAAAGAGAGTCACGGAAAGGAACAACGATGGTAGATTGAAGAACAGAATCGGACCGGTGAAGGTGCCATACACATTGCTTTTCCCCAACACCTCAGATTACTCAAAAGAAGGTGGACTCACAGGTAAGGGAATCCCAAACAGTATCTCAATCTAAATCTCAAGTTAATACATGTTCCTTAAGGATCAAGGAACTGCATAAGCATTTGCATTTTTATGTTTAGTTTCTTGACATTCAAGTAATGTCAAGAGTTGTGCATATGCCTAGCTATGTTGTGAAAAAAACAAATTTGTTGTTTGACTGTTTACATTGGCATGGTATAGCACTATTACAATGGCATGAGGCAAGATATCCAGCTTGTAGATCAAATGTGAATCACCAACAATATAATTATAATCCCACATTGCTAGCTGATGGATATTTACAATATCTTACTTTGGTTAAATATATACCAAATCTTTTGTTCTAAGTTTAGAATTTAAATTAATCTTTCCATCAGCTTAGCCGCTAGTTTAAAGTTAAACATAAGTTTAGATTTGACATAAAGCATTTTCGAAATACATGAATTAAAATATGATTAATATTTAGGAGGTTATTTTTGCACTGGTTAGATCCAAGCTGTTCATGTGACAGTACTGAAGAGTGAAGATGAAGAAAAAAGGGTTAAATTTAAATTATAAATTCTTGAAGGTCAAAAGGTAAATTTATCATTCTACTAATTTATAATTTCCAAGGGACTTAAATACCAGATGTGTTTAACATACAAACCAATGGTGAGGTTTGATAAAGTCCTGGTTGATACAATATTGATCCTTTAAAATTTCGGTTATAAAGTTTTAAAGTTTGGGATTAATTTAGGGACTTAGGGTGGAATTAGCCCTATATATATAAAAAAGAAAAGAAAAGGGTAAGATATGGGTGAGCCTAAGTATCAAAATCATATATTATAATTGGTCCAACACATCTCACCTTATCCATTGCTACCATTTCCACCACTTATTCTCTATGGCCAATTCTTTGATCCCATCATCTTCACAAAACCAAGCTTCATCAGCACAAACAAGCAAATTCACTAGTCACCCATCTCCCTATTCTCAATGGCAATGGCAACCCAAGCCTCCCTCTTCACTCCATCAACCCTCCGCACCCCAAAATCCGGCGACCGCATCGCCGCCGTGTTACGGAAACAACCACCGTTCCTAACCCTCCCTAGCTTCAAGTCCCCAAAAAGCATCATCGCCCCACGCACCATCAAAGCCGAAGCAACCGAAGAGAAAGCCGAGACAACAGCCACAAAGGAAGCACCAGTCGGTTTCACCCCACCAGAGCTGGACCCAAACACCCCATCACCGATCTTCGGCGGTAGCACCGGCGGGCTTTTACGCAAAGCACAAGTGGAAGAGTTTTACGTCATCACATGGGAGTCACCCAAAGAACAAATCTTCGAGATGCCAACAGGTGGTGCAGCCATCATGAGACAAGGTCCGAACCTGCTGAAATTGGCTCGTAAAGAGCAGTGCTTGGCTCTTGGGACTAGGCTTAGGTCTAAGTACAAGATCAAGTACCAGTTTTATAGGGTGTTCCCTAATGGCGAGGTTCAATATTTGCACCCTAAAGATGGGGTGTACCCTGAGAAGGTGAACCCTGGAAGACAAGGTGTGGGACAGAACTTTAGGAGCATTGGGAAGAACGTTAGCCCTATTGAGGTTAAGTTCACTGGCAAACAAGTCTATGATCTGTAATAAATTTATGTTCATGTTTTGAGATGTTTTATTTTAATGGTGATTGTTGCAATTTAAATACACTTTTCAAATAGTTGCATGATTTTGCATGTTTCTAGCTTGATGCAGAATATATACTTCTATGCTTAGCTTTTACGAAATCATTATAAGCTTACCATGATGAAACAATCACCTCTCAAAAATTTATAATCCAAAATTTTAACACATTAAATTTCATTTCCTTGCTAATCTGTAATTACAGAAAATCATGATCTTTATAAGAGGCAAAAAGAAAATAGCAAACAAAATCATTGTTACTGGTCTTTATGAGTGTTGTTGAAGCTGATTCAGTTAAGTCCCGAGCTTGATACAGAGCAATTAGGCCACCTGACATTGTTAGGACCTTTCACTTTAAGCACCGGATTGTACTCGAAAAAGTTGGCCGGCCGGAGCTCGAATCCCGTGCTTATCGTTGGCATCAACGGGAAATCTTCTTGGTAAGGTACATGATGAAAACCTAATGTGTACCATAATACAATGTCTTTGTTCTCTATTCTTCTATTCCTGCAAATTAAACCAATAATCACCATTATAACAAAGATAACAAAATAAAGCAACTTTGATGGTCTAATTATAGTTGTAGCCCCTCTACTATGCTAAATTTTGGGGTTGAATTCTTTTATGTTGACATAATTTGGTCATCTACTCTTATATTATAATTAATAGGTTCAAATTGATAATACAATTAGCTCAACATAATTTAGATTCACTTAAAATTCTAGACAATCATGTTCAGCTAGTAATAAATTTACAAGCAAACTAAATACTAAAAGTTATCATAAAAAGAAATCATGTCTTCACTTTAACGACAATAGCTAATCATGCTATCAATTTGGACATGCTAATAACATTGTAAAAGGACGAAATTATACCAAATTAAGGTAAAAATACCATAGAGGCCTTTTTACTAGTAATTGAATTGTATTTTGCCCCTTTTACTAAAAAAGTGAACAAATTAGTCATTGTACATTAAATTAAAGAACAAAATAGTCTCGTTAAAAATTGCATCCATTTCTACGGTTAAAAACTAGTTTTTGTATGTCAGCATGAGGTACACGTGGCACACCATGTGTCACTGTTTGGTTATTCCTTTAGCTACACCCGTTTTTAACAATACAAATGGATGAAATTTTTACCAAAAAGAACCAATTTACTCATTGATCTAATGTATAAGGACTAATTTACCCATTTTATTAGTAGAGGGGTACAATGCAATCTAATTTCTAGTACCATGGTATTTTTACCACTAAATTAAAGCAAATGGATTAAATCTCGAATTTCAGCATAGTACAAGGATGAAAACCCTAATTAAACCCATCTTTAGTAAGACTACATACCTGCTGGTCCATGTAGCCAAAGTATCATCACCCCTGCTTTGATCAGTATATATCCCCCCTGCCCATTTCTCAGACTTGTTATAGGGTGTAACCCACACATTATACTCAGTGAACGCCGCTCGAATCTGCGGATAATCATCGTCGGTCATAAGTGGACTGGCGACCGATCCCGGGATCAAACGGTAGCCGACGAAGTTACCCATTTTTGTTCTCTTGTTAGGGTTGACAACCAAGAGCTCGGCCGAATCTGACCCAAGCTTAATTTTAGCATCGGACTCGGTTTTAGCCGTTTCACTCACAACCTTCCAATAACTTTTCCTAGGTGAGGTTTGGTCAGTGACTTTAACAGTTTGCAATTTGGATTTGACAAAGGAATTGGACTCACCATCCACATCAAGGTCAAGGTGGTAAGTGATGAAATGGTCATGGTAGGCACCCAATGTGTTTTCAGCCAATAATGTGCCATAAACTTCTTCATCAATTTGGTCCTTGTGGGTGTATTTTGAGCCCCTTACTTCAAGTAAACCAGTTAGTCCAACCTGTATGTTAAAACCAATGGTTCATTTATAGAGGAAATTAATGGAAATAATATATAGGTTGAAGGGGCAAGGTTTAAAAAAAAAAAAAAAAAAAGGGAGTAATTAAATGGGTTCGTTTACAGTGACTTTAATGGAACCAATCTGCTTAAATTCCCAGTCATTAATGTAGTCATAATTTCCAACAGTTGAAACCATCCTGACCACTAGGCTCATATCTGGTCTAACCTCTGTAATCTGCAACAAAGCCATTAAAATCCCATTAATAGAGACCTTCCTTTGTGTTCTTAAACTAAAATTACATTTATTTATTAACATGGTCAAATTCTTATTTTGGTCCCTCTACTATGCTAAAGTTAGAGATTTGGTCCACATATTTTAATTTGGCTTAATAGAGGGACCAAAACCTGACCTTTTAGCATTAGTGAAAATTTGAAATGCCAAAACTACAATTTATGTCTGACCAGTTGCAATGTAGAATCCAATTAATACAACACACAATAGATGAAGAATCGGACAAATCCAGACTGATTCGAAAAAAAATAGGACATAACCCACATATGGCATATGCACATGGTGGGAGTGAAACTAGACCTATTCATGAGTCGAGCTATCCGTCCAGGCCCGTCTATAATTTGGGAGGTTTTGACAAAAATATTAGGCCGATAAAAATGGGCTTAAGTATAAAAAATTAAGTCCATTTAAAATATGAGATGGACTTAAGTTTGAATATTCAATGCCTAAGCCTGGCTCAATTTTAAGTTTATAATACTTTATATTATGTCATTTGTATATATTATATAATTTATAACACATAAAAAAATAAATATATATTAAATATATAATACTACTCTAATGTATATTAAAATAATATTAAGACAACTATATAAAAAATTTCAATAAATTAAAATAATATAAATATTTTTTTATAAATTTAAAAATTAAAATGGGCGGGCCTAAAATGAACTTGGGTTAGTCTTTTACAAATATAGATAAGCTTGGACAAAACCTTAGGTCCATATTTTAGCCCAGGTCAAACTTGGACAAGCATAATATATGTTAATATCATGCTTCGACCCGACCCAACCAATGAACACATCTAAGTGAAACCCATACTTCACAATTGCGGATGAAAGGACTCAAACCCGAACACCCTTTACCAACTATACCAAAACTTCATTGGCAATGAAAATTTATCATACCAAAAACATTTAAATTTATTTAAAAAATCACCTAACACTTTAACATGAATAGTTAACACTAATTAATAATATTATAGAACTAGAAACATTAAATTATGTCAAATTTCAATTTTTAGCAAAGGGATCAAAATCGTAATTTAACCTTTTTAACATTAGTAAAAGTTTGACATGGCAAAACTTTCTTCTTAACAATTTGGATTAACTAATAACAATATAAAAGTTAAAAGATTAAATTATGTCAAATAAAACTATGAAAACTAAATAGATTTTAGCAGAGGGACCAACACCATAATTTAACACTTTTTTTAACATTTAGTGAAAAATTGACGTACCAGGTCTGGTGGAATCATAGTCTCGGTGTGTCGCCACATTACATCACCAGCATTGCGTTCAAAGATGCAGAAAACATTAGGCATCTCAATGGGCATCCCATTTTGGGCGGCAACAAAGGCACCCATGTAAACTGCATTGGCTGGGCAGTCCCTTAGAGGTTCAAGTGGCACTGCACATAGACCGTACCCATATTCCCCAGCATCAAAGAATGTCCTGTAGTACCATTCCTCGGTTAAATCCATGTACGGTACGAACAGTTCCGATACGAATCCCCGATACATCACTCGACGGAATTCCTGCTTCTCGGTGTCGTATATGGACGCTAAGGATATGATCGGACCGACCCGAGCATCGAAACTCAGATGAAAATCCCAATTAGCCCACCTAGACAAAGAAAAATGGACCATTTTTTGTTGAATAAACTTGATTGAAAAATGTTAAATTTTGATTCTGGTCCATT
Organism: Gossypium bickii; assembly: GCA_025503065.1. Taxonomy (NCBI): domain Eukaryota; kingdom Viridiplantae; phylum Streptophyta; class Magnoliopsida; order Malvales; family Malvaceae; genus Gossypium; species Gossypium bickii. Next base: position 6,151,464 of record CP106710.1, read on the forward strand.
TACAATGCTTAAATTTTGTATTTAGTCCCTAAATGTTAATTTAACATAATTTGGTCCTTCGACTGAAATAGAGGGACTAAATTACGTCAAATTAAAGTATAAAGACTAAATTTCAAATGTAAAATTTTAGAAAGTCCAAAAAAATTTACAAATAGCCCCCACAAATCAATAACTCGATATAGAATATATATTTATTGATATTACGGTATCTGTATTTGGCTAATAATTTTCGACACATTGCGACAGAAAAGAAATAAAATAGTCGAAATTGGGTCCTACAAATCAATTCCTCCTACTAAATAATATTATAAAATAAAAAATTAATTTCAGTATAGTATAGGGACTAAAACTGAAATTAGACTGGAATAAAATTAGTCAAAGTTGGACCCTTGTTTCTATGCCCTTACCTAACTCTACTTCCATCAATGGTGAAACTCGGACCGTCCGGTTGAGCAACGGTGATTCCTTTCAACTCCGGTCCGAAAGGTGGCTTTTGCTTGGATTCTCTGTAATCGGTTCCGGCGGCTTTTGGCACCGGGACGACTAGCCTATCTTGAAAATGTATTATCTTCATTGCTTCTAAATCAACTGTGACGGTGATGGCTTCTATTGGTCTCATATACAAATTAACAGTCCCGTCAAAGTAATAACACATGATTTTAACGACCCTTCCGTTTTGCAGAGTCTCGCCGAACCATCCTACGGTGAAACTCCCGCAAACGACCTTTTCGGCCTTGAGTCCTCTCTTGTTTAAGGCGGCCAAGAAGGGTGCATAGTTTAACACCAACTGGACGGCATCGATTTGTTCTTGGAAAGTGAGTGAAGGGTATCCGAAACCGTGGTGAATCCGATCGGAAACAATGTCGTCGCGTGATAAATCGATTATGAGTTCGTGTGTTTGGTGGTTTATACATGCAACGACGAAGGCTTGCCGTGGTGGTGGTGTGGTGGTGGGATGCTTTTGTAGCCATGAAAGGACGGCTTGTTTATCTGGTTCGTTTAAGCCTATGTATTGGAAGGTTAAGTTTGTGGTGGAAGTGGGGTGTGATTGGTTAACAACGGCTTTAACTCGGATGAACTCGTTTGGAGTTAGTGAGTCAAGTGGGTGTTGTTCGAGTTGATGGGATAATGGAATGATGGAGAGGATGGAGAAGAGGAAGAAGAGAATTTTCAATGAATGTGCCATTGTTGTTGTTTAGTGGTATGGAATATGGATGGATATATATTATAGCTATGAGATACTGCCAGCCTTAGTGGACTTTAACATTTATACTAGGGACTCAAAATGAATTTTAAAATTTTAAGTGAGTTAAAATTTATAATTTTATTATTATATTAATTTATTAACCAAAGTAATTAATAATATTATTTATTTGAACTTATTATTAATAATATAAACGTAAAGCTAACTGATTATTAATTTGATTGACATTAGTATTTTTGTCACGAGGACGTAGGTTCAAATGCGTTGAAAAGCATTATACTCGTATTTATAGGTTGAGAGAGCTACATGTAGTTTTAGGTATTTTTAAAAAGAATTGATATGATCAGAACTAGAATGATAGTTAAAGTTGGGTTCTATGTAATAATATTATAAAAATTAAATTAGAAAGTTTAATTCCTAAATTTTAGCATAGTAGAGGGACTAAAATCAGAATTAGAGCAAAATAAAATATTGAAGGATCAAATTATAGTAAATTAAAGTAAAAAGATTAAATTTCAAGTTTTAAATATAGTAGAGGGACTAAACCAAAATTAAACCGAAAATAAAATATTCAAAAGCAGGATCGTCATAAGTGTACTCACCTAACTCTGCTTCCATCAATGATGAAACTCGGGCCGTCCGGTTGAACAACGGTGATCCCTTTCAATTCCGGTCCGAAGGGTGCCTTTTGCTCGGACTCTCTGTAATCCGTTCCGGCGGCTTTCGGCACCGGGACAACGAGCCTATCCCGGAAATGTGTGATATTCATTGCTTCTAAATCAACTGTGACAGTTATGGCCTCTATTGGTCTCATATACAGATTAACAGTTCCATCTAAGTAATAACACATCACTTTAACAACCCTACCATTTTGCTTCGTCTCCCCGAACCATCCTAAGGCGAAAGTCTCGCAAATGACCTCCTCCACCTTGAGCCCTCTCTTGTTTAAGGCGGCCAAGAAGGGTGCATGGTTGAACACCAGCTGGCTTGCACCGTTTTGTTCTTGGAAAGTGAGTAAAGGGTACCCGAAACCGTGGTGAATGTTGTCGGAAACAATGTTGTCGTACGATAAATCGACGACGAGTTCGTGAGTTTGGTGGTTTATACGTGCAATGACGAAGGCTTGGCGTGGTGGTGGAGCTGTGATGGGGGTGGTGCGATGGTTTTGTAGCCATGAAATGAGGGCTTGTTTATCTGGTTCGTTTAAGCCTATGTATTGGAAGGTTATGTCGTTGGTGGTGGTGGGGTGTGACTGGTTAACAATGGCTTGAACTCGGATGAACTCGTTTGGAGTTAGTGAGTCAAGTGGGTGTTGTTCGAGTTGATTGGATAATGGAATGATGGAGAGGGTGGAGAAGAGGAGGAAGAAGAAGAGGCAGCAGAAAATTTTTAATGAATGAGCCATTGATCTGCTTAAGTGGTTTGGAATGGATAGCTTATGAGCTACCGCCTTGGTGGGCTTTTAATATTTATATTTGGTCTAATTTTGGTTTTAGTCCCTCTACTGTATTGTAATCTAGATAAACCCAACGTCTAAATAAATAATAACAATAATAGAACAAAATAAAGAAAATAAACTGAGCCGAATCTACGAAATTTCAAAGCCCAATGGTGTAGGAATATTGGACATGGATTGTTCACATCACCAACATTGTCTTCCTTTTTTTTCCTCAATTATAATAGGGCAAAGTTTTAATAATTATTGTGTGATTTAAACTCAGGCCGCATTTGAGTCGGTGAATATCCTAATCATTAAATTAATTTTAAATCTTTAAAGATTAGTCAATTTACTTTTTGTTGAACCAGAGAGCAGATTGAACTGTTAATATTTTAATGACATTGATATAGCAACTCACATGGCAATCTACGTATATTTCATTATCGACGTGGATACTTTTATAAAAATAATTTTTTTAAATTAAAAAATTTAAAAATATTTTATTAACTTTTTTATTTTTTTATGAAGTACAAATGGAGCGTCATGCGAGTTGTTACGTTAATAGCGTTAAAATTTTAATAGTTCAATCAAATTTTTTTATCAAGCATTAAAACATGAATTTAAAAGATTAGTAACATAAAATTCATAGCTAACATCGAATAATCACCCAAAAACACATTAAAAATGTGGTTAAAATATGTTACTTTTAGCACTTATCAGTAATACAATAATTTTTTAATCCATTTATGAAATTTTAAATTTAATATTTTCAGAAGTTAAATTATCTTTTAAATTGCAAATTCATCCACAATAATGCAAATTAATTATTTTATTATTATTACCTTGTATATTTAAAAAAATATTTTTTTAGGTATTATAGTAGAAAAATATAAAATGATTTTTTTTAAAATTTAACATTTACATTTCTAAATAAATAAATAATAGCAATAATAGAACAAGATAAAGAAAATGGGCCAAATCTAAGTAATTCCAAAGCCCAATGGAATAGGGATAGTGGACATGGATTCTTCACATCAAGATTCCAAATTTCGATAAGGAACCGATTGACAATTAATTTATAAAAGAATAATTTGGATTTGGGATACCGAATCTAATTTGGCATAATGGTAAAATTAGTCCCTAATGTTTACCCATTTTGTCACTTTGGTCCTGGGCTTTTTATCACTTTAGCCCTTAATCTTCAAAATTTAGTCAAATTGCTTATTGTTTGACGGAAAAGTTAACTAAACTGTTAAAACTTTAATGACACCTGATATATCAACTCATGTGGCAGTTTAGATGTAATTCATTGTTGACGTGGATAATTTTTTAAAAAAAATTATTAACCTTTTCTAATATGATGTTGAAATTTTAAATTTATTTATTAATTTTTTTGAATTTTTATGAAGAGCCAGGCAAGTTACTATATCAGTGCCGTTAAAATTTTAACAATTGCGTTAGCTTTTACATCCAACAAAAAATAATTTAACTAAATTTTGAAGTTGTATACTAAAATGATCTTAGGGTGGTTATCATTCCATATCAATTGGATAGGTCCGACAAAATTAATTTGAGTTTAAAACAATTTTAATAATTTCAATCAGGGTCAGTTTTGGATTCGAATCTTTTTGCATGTTTATTATTTAGGTTTTAAGTTTGGGTTTTTAGGGTCAAGCTATTAAGAATTCGAATCATTTTAGGTTCTTGTTGCTTTAAGTTTATGTTATTTCAAGTTACTGTTCGAATAATTTTAGGTTAGAGTTGTTTGGGGTCAATTCGAGTTTGGGTTGAAAAGATCTGGTTGTCAACTTCTTACTATCAAATCTAGTCGGATCAAGTTTTGGGTTTGAATTGAATTCTCAAGTTTAGATCAAAATGAACAAATTCGAATTATTAACTTTTTATGATAAAATTTCATCGAGTATATTTAAATTTAAGTTGAATTTCCGAATTTGGATAAAAATTGACAGGGATATGAATGTACCTTTTCCGATGTGAAAGTCCTCACAAGTGAAGTCACAACATCTTTAGTAAGCGTAAGGGCGAGAAAAAGCTTGAATGAGGTGTTTCATGTTGTAAAGGTAAAACTTTGCAAGAGATTAAGCCTACCAATACTTCCATGGCGGCATTTAAGGTAGCTAGCATCGTCCCCGCTGGATGTATCATTTTTTATTTTGATAATGATAAGGTAGTTGGCAAAAGATAGAGGTTTTAGATTAGATCTCTTCTTGAGTCGAGTTATCTGTTTAAATTTAAAGGTCCGTTTAAAATTTGAGAGGGTTTCGACAAAAATATTAAGATCAAAAAACGGGTTTTGGCAAAAAAAATAGACTCATTTAAAATACCAGCTAGGATTGAATGTTCAAGGCTTAAGCACAGCCTAGTTTGGTTCGTTTTCAATGTTTATAGTATCATGTTATTTTCATATATTATATAATATATAATGCAAAAAAATAAATCTATTGTAATATATAGTACTATTATGTAAATATTAAAGAATTTAAGATGTCTATATACATATAATTTTTCAACAAATGAAAAAATATATAATTATTAAATATTAAATTAAAGATAATATAAATATTTTCTAAAAAAAATCCAAAAAAATGTGAATAAGACTAAAATGAGTCAATGTCAATCAATAATCAACCATCGTGTCAATATATCACGTCATCAATCAACATGACACATCACCAATTAATTGCCATGTCATTATTAACATGGCACGTTCTGATTAATCAACTTCTTTTAAGTGTCATTAAATTTTAAGTACCAAAATGAATAACGAAACAAAGTTTAAAGCACCAAAATAAGAAAAAGACTATAGTTCAAAGGTCAAATTAGAAATAAATCCTTATATTTACATACAAGTATACATATAAATATATTTATTATATACAAATATAAATTTTAAAATTATAATCAAGTTGGATAACCTATCAAATGATTATATTTTTATTTTGAATGTATATACATAAAAAAAAATTTAAAAATATGTACTAGTTTCTTTTAAAATAAAATTACCTTTTAATCCTTTATAAATGATAAAATCAAAAGTTAATATATGGAAAAATTGCATTTTAACTCTCAAAATAAAAAGATTTCCATTTACTCCCTTTAGAAATGACAGAATCAAAAGTTAATATAAGATAAAATTACACTTTCACCTTCAATTATACCCCTCCTAAAAATTACACAAGATAAAGTTACTGAAGCTACTTATAACCGATTTAAGATCAAAACAATTCGTACCGATTAATATAACAATTACTACAACGATATTAATTATCATGGCAGCAACTAGACCTATCTATGGACTGAGCAATCTGTCTAATAGGCCCAGCCTGAATTAAGTCGAGCTTATACATCGGGCCAGCCTAGCCCGGCTAGGCCTAGCAGCAACTATATGTTACTCCTAGTGGTGGGGAAAAGGAGCTATAGGAAGCAAACAAGTCAAACAAGGACACCATCTAGGGCATTTTTTCAACTCATTGGAGGGCTCTTTTTTCTCCATAAGTGGGGGTTTTAAGCTAGGATTGTCTTATCGTGTAGCAGATGACAGCTGCCTTTTGGGATTTTTGAAATGAAAATTTTTTCAATTATATATTAAAAAGAAATGCCTCGGTCTTCACTAAAAGTACTTTGAGAATAAAATATTGGTCTACTAATAAATCAATCTACAAATGGTTAATTATGGTTTTAGTCTTCTAGTGTGCTGAAATTTGGGATTTAATTTAACAAATTTTGATCTCTTGTAAAATTTGTAATATTATTAATAAGTCCAAACTACTAAGTTGCTAATGTGGGTTCTTTTTGCTATTATTCGGCCATACAGTCAAAGATCATGTGAAAATCAAATTTTTTTTTGGTGAATAACAAATTACACAATTGAAATTAAACTAACTTCTCTAAGAGAGAATCTTCAAATAATCTTAAGTCACTAGGAAGTCGCCTCAGATCTACCATCACTATCATGATTTTCAAAAAATTACTCGGTTCTGTCCGCTTCTAACATAGCTTGAGAACCAATAAGCCTAGCTATGGAGGCCATGGTTTTTGGAAGAGGAACATGGGAATTACCAACAACCTTGAAACGTCCCCCACGTCCACAGATAGTTTTACTTAAGGCCCTACCACGTCTGTTGTTTCCCCCTTTAGAATCTACTAGAGAATTTCCATGTTCCAAAACCCCTTTCGGTTTTGGTATTCAGGATTTTGGGATTTAATTCCACCACTGACTCGATAGGTCTTCAAAAACAAGATTAAAATGAACTGAGGAACTAAACTATACAAAATTAAAGTCAAGCGATTAAATTATAAAAATAATCCAAAATGTTAACGAGACCTTGGCATTGTTGGTAAAAGTTGCGGCCTTGAGTCTTTCAATATTTAAATTTGAGTCTCAGTATACACAATTTTCCTGATAACTGATTTACGGTTCATTTATACTTTGAATACTATAATACATGGGAAAAGAGCACAAAGATGGGACATCTGGTTGTACTGTTGAATGATTTTTTGTTTGAAATTTGAGTTGAAAAAAAAATTAAAAAAATAAATGAAAATTGAAAAAGACATGGAAATGGAATAGTCCAAAATGCAGGTAAAGGACTGAAATGCAGAGATCGGAAAACACCCAAAAAAAAAATTGAAAGAAGAGGAGGCGAAAAAGATAAAATTCCACCTAACAACGAAAAAAACGGAATCCTCAAAATCTCTGTGAATCTAAAAGGGTCCTTCTTCATGAGCAGACACCACTGCCTCCTCATTATTACGTTAACATGCTGAATGCCAGATAAATGAGTATATATATATGTAATGATCATATATTTTTTTTTATCAAAAGGAGCAAACTGTAAAAGGCCAGAATAACGAGCAAGAAAAAAATTATTATTTGTCTTTAAAGTTTTGATATCGTATCAATAAGGTCCTTTTATTAGCCTAATGTCAACTTAAACATTAGGGTAAACTATTCTATTAGTCATCTTAAAATAAGGACGTTTCTATTTTGATCCTTTTTTTTTGTTTGGTCAATTTAGTTACTACCGTTAGTTAAATTGCTCAAAATGGTCGCTTTGTAATCACTCTACCTCGACATAAACTTTGCAAAATTTAGACAATGGTTCGTAATAAACTGTGAAGTTGAAAGAAATTACGATATTTCACGGGCAACTACCCCGCCAAATGCTACTTTCTTATCCATTATACTCCTTTCACACCAATGTACTATTTTCGAAATCAAGAGACTTAAGAAATGTTGTTTGAACTAGATTAGATTGGTCAATTGAACTAGTTAGATCGAGAATCAGATAGGATATCTGTCCGAAAAGAGATTTTGAACCAATTGACCCGAAAAATCGTATAGATCCTTGGATTTTTTATTTTTTAAATGTTTAATATTTTTTAATTAAATTAATTAAACTAATTAGACCGACGAACCAATAATTTAATTGATTCGACCATTGATTTGAAGTAGAAAAATTAAACTTAAAAGGCCTTTTTTTTCTTTTTCTTTCGGTTCAAATTACTTCAGAAATTATTTCTTTTAAAATATTACCTTCGCTTAGACTGTTTTAAGGGTTTACTTTTAATATTTTTTATTTTGTCGTTTCCTTCTCTTTCCTTTGTCGTTTCAGTTCAACATCCTCTTAAGCACCACCGTTTTGGGCTTTTTTTTTTTTTTAGCTCTCCGTTAACGATAAAACGGTAACGTGACTATTTCGAACAATTTAATTAAAGATAGTAATAAAACTGACAAATACTTTTAACGTGACTAATGAGATAATTTATTCGAAACATTAAATATTAATTTAAATATAATATAGAGTATATTTTAAATACGTTGATCAAATTTTAAATATACGAGGGGCTTAGCTGCACCACGAGAGGGCATAGCTGGATAGGGGCCTTAGCCATCTCTTCGATGAATGATACAATGATAAGTTTAATCTATCTCAAATGACAATTTTTAATTTAATCCTTTCTCCTTATTTAATAAATGGAAAATTTTCATTTTTATCCTTCTCAGAAGTTAAAAATTCAATTAAAGTTATTTACTATAAATTTTTTAACTTTTCCCTATATGAAAATTTTTTAAATTTTATTTTGACTCCCCGTCAATCCCATAAACACAACACAAGTATCTATATTGCATGGGCAACTTAGATATGACACATTAAATAAAATAGACGATGCCATTAAAATTTGAGGACAATATTTTTTGGTTTAATTCTATTCTTAGTTCATGTACTATGAAAAGTTCTGGATTTAGTCCTTGTATTTTCTGAGTTTTAAATTTTGAATCTTGATCAAATAGTTTCTGTTAAATTCATTAAATTCTGCTATTTTTAAAATTTGATACGGCAATCATATCATCATGTCTAATATTATATCAACTTGCTATTTTCCTATATTATTAACAAAAAAAAATTGAATTTAACTATTCTTTATGTGAAAGTAAAAAATTTGAAATTTCATTTTAAAACTACTCAAATGAAAGGTACATTTAATAGTGATTGGGTGTCCCTGGAAAATAGGCTACTGAAACCCAAATGAAAGCTACACTTAACAAACACAAAAACACTAGCACTGTGAAATTAGTCAGTCTCTGAAACCCAATTTGTCTATTTTCATGACTCAATCTTCCCCCCCAAAATTCCAAACACAAAATGGCTGTTCTATCCTAAACGACATCTCATACACGACAAAACTCATTTCTCTTCTACTTTCTTATATATATATTTACATTTCCCAAAAACCATAAACACTTCCCCAATTTTCTCTTCGTACACACTGCAAAGTAAAGAATTAGAATTCCTTTGTTGTGAGTATTGACTTCTTGCTACCAAATAAAAAAGAAACGACACATATCCCACCCCCATTTCTGCCCTTCATTCAAACCAATGCTTATTAAACAAATTCCATATTACATGTATATAAAAAAAATAGGTAAAATTACTACGGAGAGGCTCGTACTATAAGTTATATATTATATTAAAGAGTAAATTAATAATTTCTATTAAAAAATTTATCAATTTGTACCGATAAAAACTGGCGTGGTTTAACAGAATAACTAGATAGTAACACGTGGCATGACATATTTACCTCATGTTAACTTTAATAGAAGGACTAATTTACTCTTTGATCTAACGTACAATGACTAATTTGCCTATCTTTTGAGTAGAAGAGGCAAAATGCAATTTGATTATAGTTTTTGTATTATAATGCAAATTGTATTTCAATTCTTATACTTTGATAATTCGGGTTCAGAGTCTCACTTTGTGAAAAATTATATATGAACGTTGCCCAAATTTATTCTGACTTAAATCGTGTCATGTGTTTGTCCTATTCAAAATTATTTTGGTCTAGGTTGGTTATGTTCTATTATTGGTTTATAATGTTTAATTCTACTCATAATAATTCAAATGTAATATATTTATCATTGTCAATCTTACAATTTTTAAGGAGACCATCTAGCAGATTTGTCATTTTTTTTTTTTGTTAGAACAAGGTTTTTTCATGTCCATTTATTATACATAAAAATGTAAATTTTACCATCTGTAGGATGTTACCTGATGCTAAACTTTAAATTAACCCGAATAAATCTCATAATTTATTCATTGATTAAACAACGAATCAAATTAAAATATTAGAAGTCAAATGATCAAACTACGTTGCTTTAAAATATCATTTCATATTTAAAAAAAGTATAAATACAAAATATACTACAAATATGCTATAGGATTTTTTTTTTGAAATAATCTCATTATAGGTTCTGATCATATCTACTCTTTTTGAGCTCCCCAACACATAAATAGGAAGATAATACACTTCAACATACTCGAACCCACGTCGTCTTGCATTGATAATAATACATATATCAGTCAAGTTAAGACTCAATCGACTAATATAGGAATTTGTATAATACTTCACCCATGTTTAATTTATAAAGGATTTAAACTCAAATGTACCTTTAACTTTATATATATATATTACTTTATTGATCTCAAAAACCAAAGTCCATAACAAGTAAGTCATAGATTCTCCACCTTCCCGAAACTTGAAACATAATAATATAAAAATATAATAAGAAATATTAAAACATTTGAAAAAAAAAAACACAACAAGAAATAGTAATAATTTTTCAACGCTTTGGTTAAGACAATGATTTCCAATGCAATGTCCAACGTTTCGACCACGGTGTCTTCTTCCCATACACTTTGCCCTTCACCTCCAACAACTCAAAAAGAAACCGCCGACTTTTTAATTTAAATCATTGTTTTCACGACACTTTGTTCGAAATTTTAGCACAATTATTCACATCCCACCTCGCACGTAGTCTCCTTCAATTAATTGTTCTAACTATTTCATTTTTTTATAATTATTTCTCTACCGTTCGAAACTAATTCAGTTCGGATTAAAATTAAAATTAAATTGATTGGAAGTATCTCTAATTTTATCTTGATTTAGAACTTCTAATGCATCGTGAGGGACTTTATCATAAACATGTAAGTCTATCCTTGACTATCTTCTCTAGGAACACACCGAATCAACCATCGCCCTTCAGTTCTCATGATCTGTTGGACCATCCTAAGCATTGTAATGCTTGACTCCACCGATGTATTATCCTGTAGCGCTTGAACTACCTCTCAATTATCATTATGAATCATTACTCTATTAAATCTTTTATTAAGTAGAATAAGCATGTCATCTAAAATACTCCATAATTCAGCCTCAAAGACCGTGCATTTCTTGATGTAATGGTTATAACCCAAGATCCAAACTTTATTCTTTAAACCATTTGTCGATAACTATTTCATTTTTGTCTACTGTTAAAATATGTTATAAGTCTTTATACTCTTTACAAATTTAAAATTTAGTCTTTATACTTTTACTTTTAGAAATTTAGTCCCTTTATTTTTTTTTAAATTTTAAAATCCAGATCCAACGATTAGCGCTATTGAAATTCTTTTGCTAAATTCAAGTTTATTACAACGTCATTATTTTTAGTTACATGGATACCAAATGAGTTTTTTTTTTAATTTCAAAATGTCACATCAATAAATTTAACAATATTAATAATTGGATTTGAAATTTGAAATCTCAAAAAGTGAAGAGACTAAATTCTTAAAAATAAAAAATATAGGGACTAAATTCTAAATTTGTAAAAATACAAAAACTTTAGCATGTTTTAACCTTTCTCTGCTCATGTTAAGGTAGTAAAATTATGTGAAAAGCCCCTATATTTATATCTCCTTGGTGGATTTATTCCCACTATTATGATTTCATGATTTCTAATCCTTTATTTCTAATGTATGTTTTCAATTTTGATGTAAAATACATATTGCAAAAAATAAGTATTAGAGTTGTGTGACCTGAATCTTTGTTAAACAAATAAAATACAGTGACAAAATAAGGGGATTTGTGTACGGACCATGTCGCACAAGTAGAATATATATAGAAGTACACTTATTCTATTTGACATTGATTAGAATTGGATTTTCAACCTTTAAATAGATGTAGCCGAAACTCCTCTTGTATCATTCAATTTTCAACTTTAGTGAATTTCTCCTCCTTTGCCCGTGGTTTTTTCCCGAACGGGTTTCCATGTAAAATCGATGTGTTTTATTTTTCTTTTCTTATTGCTTTGAAATCGTTCTATATTGCCATTATCGACGTTTAGTTTTCACAAACAAATATAGAGATGTTCAAATAATTAAATCAGACAGAGAGACGTTGTATAGGGAACTAGATAGAATTTGAAAGAATTATTAAAAAAAAATCAAATTATAATAAAGAAATATTGCACTCGGAAAATGCACTTCAACGCACTCGAATCCGCATCCTTTTACAATAACAATAATATCGATGAGAATTGAACTAAAACTTGACCATTCATTTTTATTATGATGTTATTTAATTTTTCGATTTACGAGTAAGGAAATACTTAAACAAGTCAAAGTCATTTATTAGTGTTAATTAAGTTTGATAATCACACCAGCACAAGATTGATTATAAAAAGTAAACAAATAATTAATGGAATTATTAGTAATTTAGTAGTGTTGTTTTAAACACTTTTGAAGTCAATGTAAAAATATAGAAGCACTATGCACCCTTTTCCGCACTTTTTTTTTTTCTCTTTTCTCTTTTTTTGTAATTATGATCTAGAACCGTTGAGATACCGACATGTGGCGACGTTTAACGATGGAGATTAAGCCACCTAGTGGGGGCCGCATCATTGACCGGTAAATCATCTCATCGTACGGCCTACGGTAGAATTTCAAAAACGGCATGAACGATTCACGGGACTTTTCCGCCTTGGTGCTGACGTGGCTATCTCGTCGGAAAAACATCGCCGGCGATTGGAGGAAAGAGGGTCTCGGTGTCCTCGGGTGGTTGACTTTGACCGGCTCGAAGGCTTTGCTACGCTGCGGTAAGGGTGTAGACGGGAACAAGCTCTTCCTCATGCTGATGTTCCCACGTGGCGTTCTGGCGGCCGGCGATGCGAAGGAGAGAGACCGGGCGTTGAGCGGCGAGATCAGGGCCGGGCCCAGTGGGGAGGGGCTGGCGGTGGGTCCGACTTTGGATGCTGACGTGTCGCTCGTCAAGGTGAGGTACCATGGCTTGAGGGAGTCGAAATGATGGGATACGGTGAAGGAGAATCGGGATGATGAACAGGAACCGATCTTGGCCGTTGATTTGATTGACGACGGGTCAAACCTAAGAGATGATGCTCTCGGGTACGATGTGAAATCGTTGAAATCAAGTGATTCTTCGTAATCAAGCGATGAAACCACCATCGTGGCCGTTGATAGCTCCACAAATGGACGCACGCCCTACAAAAATAACATCAAAATCAAATCATGATTTGGTCAATTATGGTTGTAGTCCCTCCATTATGTTAAAATTTGAAATCTAACCCCTCCACTTTAATTTAACATAATTGATAACACGATATAAGTTTTTCTTAACCTACTAATAATATTATAAAAATAGGACTATGACAAAAATAAACCCATTATTTTAAAGTTGTCAATATTTTCAAATGCATGGAATCTAAATTTGAGGAAGGTATAAACTTATGGACCCACAATGGGAAAACAAGTGTACCAATATTTTTACTTAAACTTGAATTTTTAAACCTTTATTGTTGACAAAAATTTTAAAAAATCTAACCATACCCGTATCTGACACATACTTATTTCCGATACTTACACCGAAACATCGAGTTTTCAAAATAACCTACCTTCCAAAGGTAAGAAAAGAGGGAAGGAGGGTCGATGACAAAGGCCTTGTAAAGCCGTCCAGGGTAGTACTCGCCCACAATTTTCAATGCTGCCAGCAATAGGTTCATAAAAGCAGATGCTGATCTGAAAAAGCCTGTACCCGCAAACCATTTTCTCAAAATCATCAGCCCCAAAATTGAAAATTCCCCCTAAAAAAGCATTAAATTTAAATTTATTTTATCTTTTAACTAATCCCTGATTAATAAAACATTAAGCCTGACATGTTGCAGAGAATTATCAGATAAAAAGGCTTTTTTGAAAAAAAAAAGTAAAATCTTGGGGTTTTTTGTTAGTAATTGACCAATAGTATTTAAAACACCTTCAATTCCCGATAATACCCTAGTAATCTACTGAAACAAAACTAAGATTCAAGTGTGATATGTAAAAGGGCACTCCGGACATTATCTGAGGTTGTCTCAGAACTTGCCGGCGATTTCAACATTGTTACTAATATTTGGGGTGTGAGTTTTTTTTTTCATTTATTGCATTATAAGACTGCTTTAAGCAGCATGCAACGAAAAAATAACTTAAAAGTTTCGTTTTCGAGTCTTGTGAATAATCGTTCGATTTGGCTCGATTTTAGATTAATCGGACCTTACCGGATGTCGGAAAAAAAAACTTACTTGCATCTAAGAGTAGAACAAACTGTTGGGTGTTTTTAGGCATGGTTGCTATGGCAACTTCCAATGTGAAAACCAGCAAACGTGTGAACCTAAAAAAAACAAAACACAGTTCAGATCTTGTTTTTGTTTAAAAAAAAAGAAAAGACAATGATTCGTGTAATAATATGTACTTACAGTTTCTGAGAGTGGAATTTTTGGTAATCTTGTTTGATCCTTAAAACCTGTAATAAAAATTAAGATAATAATTATAATTAAAAAAAATCTTTGTTACATATTTATATATGTATTTAATTATTATGAGAAAATTTATTACAATGATGGGTCTTGATTCTTCATCATGGCCAGCTACATAAGCAACTCCGTCAGCTATTTCAGTGGAGAACTCATCTGCTATCAAATTTTCTGCACATTTTCCCAAAAATTAGGTATTTTAATCTTAGTAAATGGATTCCAAGTGGCATTAATATAACGAAGGTAATTTTTTTTTTAATTTTCAAAACTGAAACTTTAAAGGAAAAAATAAAAAAGCAAGATTCTATGATATATATGAAACAAAAAGAAAAAGCAAAAAAAAAAAAAAAAAGTTTACCAGTGCCAATGGTTTCTCTCCAAGCAAGACAAGCACGTAAATGTTTAGCAGCTTTCTTCACATTGTCACCTTTTGCTCTTAGAAACCTCTCGATACAAGCATTGTTGCAGAACTTCTCCTGTTTGTTTCCCGAGAAAATTTTTAAAAACTGAAAGGAAACCATCTGAGAAAATGAAAGGAAAAGGAAAAGGAAAAGAAATTTACCTGTTTGGGTGTTAATGGAGGAGATTGTTTCTTAACGAGTTGAAGTACTGATTCAACTCTTTGGTTCAGTTTCTCTTCTTCTCTGGACTGATCTTTCTTCCCCATTTTTCGAGAAAACTGAAACTCAAAAAACTCAGATCTTTTATTTTTATTTTTATTGTTCTTGCTTCTCTCAGTTCCTAGTAACGAAAATGAAACACACACAAATATTCCACGCTTTTGCTTCACGCAACCATTAAAAAACAGTGAAGAGATGCATATATATATATATAAAGGTGGAGAGAATGAAGGGGGGGGGGGGAGTGGGAGGGAAAGAGGTGTTCAAAACTAGAAACGTTGAATGATGACAAGGATAGTGTTGTATATATGTATATATAGGCAAAGTGACGGCTGATAACGCCGTTATATGTGCACCTAAGAAAAAAAAAGTATATATATATTGTCTAAACTCAATATTGAAAACACAGGATAATTACAAATTTTAAATATGAATCGTAAAATAGATATAAAAGATACGAAAAATAAAAGTGATGATGATATGAAACCCATCTCTAATGGCACAACTATTTGCCTCAAAAACCTCTCAACTGAATATTGATGTTGTATGAACATGATTGAAGGTTAAACCGATTGGATCTCTTATTCTTGATTTAACCACTTTATATTCTTTAAAAAATAAATTAATAATTCATTATAAATAAATAAAGAGTCTGATTTTTTTCTCGATTTCCAATTTTTAATTGTTTGAAGCGGTTATAGCTATTTTCAGTTATATATCACAAGTTAGACCATTGATTCTCGGTTCAGTCCGTTCTAGTTTCTAACAACCATGTTGAATGCTTTTTTTTTAATTCATGCTATTACCTTAATGGCAATAACTAATAGTATATCAATATCGACCTACTAATAACATTATAAAAATATAAAACAATCAAAATATACCATATAAGGACTAAATCTCAAATCATGGTTTAATGGAGGGACCAACATTGAAATTCGACCTACTTTTAAAAGACACTGTAGCGTAACAGGGAATTCCAACGTCATCGGTGCTTTATTTTTATTTTTATTTTTAATTTTAGTCAATGCCAAAAAATGCAATTATTTTGTCGACTGAGATATTGGGTCCCTAACGGAAAACGCCGTCCACGTCACCCAACACCGTAGCATAGCCCACACCAACCGTTATAGTCTCCTTGTTGCTTTGCTTTACTCTTTAATTTCTTTTTTACTTTAAAAAAGAAAAAAAAAGGGGAAAATTTGCAGAATTGGCATTTAATTTTCGGGGGTGTATTATATACAGTTCCAAAATAGCTTAATTTCATGTACCTACAGTGGCCGTTACTGTTGTACTTAAGCTTATTTATGGGAATTGGACTCTATTGGGAAAGGCTGCCCCTATCTGTGATATTAACTGTAACAAGGGTTCGTATGTATGTAGACATGTAATAATTATTGCATGAAAATGAAAGGTAAGTACTGATCTGCCATTGTCACATCCTCACATTATGTAAAGATTGTAAGTATGAAAAGATTTCAATGAGTGGAGATTTGGAACTTTGGTCTCAAAATCGAAATGTCAGATTTAATTTGATTTGATATGATTTGATTTAAGAAAGTATTCGAGATTTTAATAAGAAATGATCGGAACCTAGAATTGATCCATATTCGAAAAGTTTAATTTCACAAAATTGGGAGAAGAATTTTAAATCGAGATCATAAGCGAAAGGAATTGGGAGACATGGTTTGGTTAACATGAGCAAATACAAGGAGGCAGGCAGAGACTTTGACCCCCGAAAATGGGAAATTGTAAATCTATCCTCTTACAAATATATGGTAAAATTACGCTTTACCTATTAAAATGAAAAAAAAATTATTTGGTCTGTTTATAAAAGGATGAAATCGTAAATTAATAAATGAAAAAATTTAAATTTTAGATTCGCTCCTCGACTCAAATCCAACCTAACTTGATTTCACCTTGAAATGAGCTAAACCTTGACTAGAAACAACTCAACTCGAAAAAAACACGTTTGACAAATTCAAATGACCGAAAATTGAAATTGACTTAAACTCGAAGTGAACCGAAATTGGATAGAGAAATCAGAATATGTAGACAGAGGATGAAGATTTAGGTTTCTTAGTCTAGTGATATATATATATATATGTATATATATTAATCATTATAACCTACGAAGATGAGGAGTCCAAGGGGGGAAGTAATGGAGACCCGTGAACGGATATTTCGGGATATAATTAAAATTAGGACACTTATGAAGGTAACGAAAAACATGCATGTTGGTGTACTTTGTTTGGAGTTTTCTTACATTCATTCCAGTTCATAACTGTTCATTTCCCTTTTGTTTTTTCTTTTTCTTTTTAATTTTCTTTGCCTCCAAACAGCTATATTTTCAATATACAGTGTATTTTCCTTTTATGAATTTTGCCATCAATGTTCAAAAAAAGAAAACATAGTTTTTGCGTTTTTCTTCTGATGATGATGATGATTTCTTTCAAGTTACTTTTATTAACCTCTTCGTAAATTGGATTAAGTGATAAAAAGTTTTATTTCCTTTACATCAAATCTCGGGTTAAAATCTTATAGATGGGAAAAATACTGATGGGACTCAATCCCAGTACCAAACATTAAGGTGCCTCAGATAAAAAAAGAGAGAGTCAAGTTCAACCGTATATCATGCGAGTATATTTGAAATTTTAAAATTTTAATTTTGACTAGAGGGGTAGCAATTAAATTTGTTAGATAAAATTTTACTATTAATCTCATACTATGGATAAGTCGTGGATTTAGAATTTATTCTCAAATTTCATTCCTGACTCAAAACAATAGTAGTTAAATCCACTAACTGAAATGACGTGACTTTTTGCATGTATTATGTGAAAATAGAAAGATAACTTGACATTACACATGTTTAAAATTTGATAGGTATAAATTTCTTTTTGGTACAAAGAAAGATTAAAACCAAGGTAACCCTGTAGTAGATTACACTATATCAGGAAAATCATCATGCAGTACTTGAAGGATTTCATCCAATGGTTGCTCGAATATATTTTTACGCAACAGTCTTGAGAAACCATCTTTGCCAATCTATCTGCTACCCTTCTGCCTCTCTGAACGCATGTATTAATCATATCATCCAATCTTGCTAAAGTAGGTCATTAATGATGAGGACCACTACTAATTAGCAATGCTGCTTCTCTCCAATTACTTGAATTTCTTGAATAGCTTCTTTACTATCTATCTCAAGGATCACTTCCTTCATGCCAAGATTCCATGCAATTTGGAGCCCATCCAAAATAACCCACAGCTCCGCCATGGTCACCGAGCAGCACCCAATATTCCTTGTGAACCCTGCAATCCTCCACCCGCAACAGCAATCCCAGAATTCTAACACACAGCACCATCCGTATCAAACTACAAAACACTAAAAATTTTAAAATACATCTACCATTAAATCAAGTTCATATTTTTAAAATTCGAAAAATCACAAAATGAATAAATTAAAATACAAAACACTAAGCCCACAATTTTTGTATTTATAAAAAAAAATTTACCCCTTCTATGTAAACGTCATCCTTGGTCTATGAAAGTTTTAAACATAAGTACATATAATAATACCTCCATACAATGTGAAGGTCAAACAAGGTATATTATATTTTGGTACGTAAGTGTATAGTAAACCCCCATGCATGCTTGCATGCTTATGCAATTAATTATAATTTAACCCCAAAATATTTGAAGCCATTAATTAAGATTGGCATTTTTTTTTTTAATTAAGATTGGCATTTGCTTTATAATTGAAGGGGCACAAAATAAATAAATAAATAAATAAATAAATAAATATTTTAATACACAAACACATAGTCCCACAAGTCAATACATTGATACTTGAAGTCACCAAATACCAAAAATGAAAAACCAAAAAAAAAAAAAAAATAATAATAATAATTGTAATAATAATTTTAATAATAAAAATAATAAGTCCGTTGTTGTTACGGCGGAGACTTTTTCCATATATTGAGAGGACCAAAATGTCCCAACATTCTCCACGTGTAAAGTTTTTTAAATGAAAAACAATTAAACGCAAATTTCTATTTTTTTAAACCCTGTTGATTAATTAATTATTACCACTAGCTAATAAAATAGTTACTAATATTTTCTTTTTCAAACTTTAGTCAAATTTTGTCTTTAGTCCTTGTAATCGAAAGAAGTTTAAAATTTAGTCCCACTACTTAAAAGAGAAAACTTTTTTGAAAATCTCTTGTGTTAGCATATCAATACACTTGTGTGATCATACCAACTTTGTAAGCATGTATTATAATTAGGGGTGAGCATCTGGTCGAGTCAAAAAATTTCGAGTTAGTCGAGTTGATAAATTATATTTTAGCAATCGAACTTAATTTGAAATTTTCTCGAATTGAATCAAAAACTTTTGAGTCGAGTTAACGAATCCTATTATTTAAACTCAATGTTGCGTTTACATGGACTGATTATTTAACTAGTAGACGAAGTACAAGATTATTTAACTACATAAGTAAGGTTGATGGGTAAACATTTAACAAAACGACGTAGTTTTGCCTTTTCTTATTCGGATTTTCGAATAACTTGAATTGTGTAATTCATGCATATTCGAGTTAAACCGAAAATTTTGATTTTTTTTTATTCGAGTTGATTCGAATAACTCAAATTATTTAATTCAAAATTTAAATTTTTTATTGAGTTTCGAATCGAATCAGATTTTGCTCACCCTTAATTATAATAGGTAAATTTTGTGCCACCGGTTGGACTAGAATGTTTCTTTTTCTGAAAAGAAGATTTAATTTTTAACTTTTAAAATAGGTTAAAATATGGTCTAAGTCCTTGTACTATTCACACATTTGAAATTTGATCCCTCTATTTTTCATATTTAAAAATATAAATCTAATTATTAACACCGTTAAATTCTCATTACAATTTACAAATATATTTTTTTATTACATAGCTATCAAGTGAGTATTTCTTCATTTCAGAATATCACACCAACACATTTAACAAAAGCATTTCAATGACATTAACAACTTGACCTGCATTTTGAAACATGAAAAAGTAGAGTAACTAAATTATTAGAAATAAAAGTAACGAGACTAAATCTCAAATGTTACCGATATACAGGGACCGACAGCATAATTCGGCCTTTAAAATTTTTGAATTTTAGTTAATAAAATAGTGGGAAAGAGGGGTTTCTCCCAAAGATGGGAAGGCAAAGTCAAAAAGGAGGCAAAACATGTGAGCAAATCCCAAATTGGTTCAGTGGAAGTGACAAACAATATCCTAAGCATTAATGGCACATTGGCTTATATACATATATATACATACATATTGGTACTACCTTGTTATGATCTTTTGACAATATGGCTTCTGCAACAATCTGAACTCAAATGAATAATGCCTGACATTTCCAGTTTATATCCCCCTAATAGTTTTGCAGTTTTCTCTTATTTTCTTTAACTCAATAATGCTCCATTCACAAATTTAGCAATCAAATTAATTTGCTTTTCTTTTTCTTGTTTATCTTTACTTTACATTTATAAAATTTTAAGTTTGGGTTTGGTTTTAGAAAAAAAATATTTCTAGTGGAAATGATAAAAATAATTTTTTAATTTTCACGTATTTTTATTTTTTAAAAATTATTTCCAAATAAATTTAACCAAACTGGGGTGCGAATATGAAGGGTAGTCAGGGGCCTTTTAGATAAAAATTTACTATTTAAGTCTCTATAAGATGATCAAATTAAAATTTAATTATGATAAAATTGCCTTCAAAAAAGATGAAAATAATAAATTAATATATTATAAAAATATGTTTTAATCTCACAAAAATTATTATTCGATTTCGATCCACTGAAAGAGTTTCTAGATTCGTCCATGTAACCAAACACATTTCCAAGAAAATAGAAACAAAAATGGTTTTTGCTTCCTAAAACTAAACGGAGCCTTGTTTTCTCTATAAAATTGGTATACAATAATTTTTTGTCGGTAAAATCTCATAGTTAAAATATAATTTTGGAGTATAATTAGGGATGCCAGATAATTCGAGTCTATCGAATTTCAACCTTACTTAACACTATAAGTAGGGGAGGAGTTATGGGTAGTTTTAAGTATTGTGTCAAAAATAGCAGATATGGTCAGAACTTATAATGAGATTAAGGGATGTTCACCCATAGAATCTATCCAGGTTTGAGTTTCCACGAGAGCAAGTGGTATACCTTTATTTGAGTAACTCCTTTTAAGCGTAGTGCGTGCTTGTATGGTATAAATATGTTTGTATCGTGTGTGTGAGTACTAACCTTCTAATTATACACTACCAAAAAAAACAATGTGAAGATAAAACTTAAATGTAATTTTAATATTGATTCCAATTATACACGAAAAGTAAGATAAGTGTAAGTGATTTAACCATATTAGTGATTAAGGGATGTTCACCCATAGAACCTTTATTTAAGTAGCTCATATTAAACATAGTGTTAAATTATACATCGATAAAGATAATAGGAATGATCGAAAAGCAATAAGAAAGAAAAATAAGAACACGAAGATTTCACGTGAAAAACTCTTATCAGCTATGCGTAGTTTTTAAAAGTTAAACGACCCATCAAACCTTCGCCACCAATGATCCCCAATTTTGCCTCTCTATTTTATTTCTTTAACAAGTGAGTTATACATCGAACTTTTCAAACTAGATCAAACGAGATTCAAGTTACACAACTCTAACACTACTAACCTTTTGATATTTATTCCAATTATACACAAAAAGTAAGATAAAGGCAAGGGATTTTTTTTGGGGGGGTGGGTGGTAAATCAAGGTTAAACATATGCAAACCCAAGTTTAAGCTTTTAAATTGAGTTTCCCAAAATTAAAGTGCATGTAAGCTTTACTTTATAATATTTTTTTTCATTTGTCATTAAATAATAATAGGAAATAAGTTTGTATTTAGTTAAACATTGGTTTTCATTTGTCCCCATTCAAATATGTTATAGATTCTCCTCTTTATCCAAAACCCACTATATTTCTTTATTATTTCCCCCTTTTTTCCCCCTTATTCTTCTCTCTCTTAATCTCTCGAGCTATTCCTCTAAATTAAAGTGAAGATTTGTTTCTTTAAAAAATAAAATATAATTTAGGTTTAATTACGGGTTTAGTCCCTTTACGGTAACCTGTTCGCTTTTATAATGTTGTTAGTAGGTCCAAATTGATAGGACCATTAGTTTCTGGCGTAGATTTGTTTTAATCATATTAAGTATCTGGTTGAACTTCTTAATTTCATTTTGTAATTTCAGCGGCAACAACTGATAGTACTATCAATTTGAACCTCTGATGTCAAGTTAAAGTAAAAAGATTAAATCTCGTATTTCAATACCACAACCCATAGTTAAACATTATTAAAGTTATTGAAATTTTAAACATAGTATATGTTTAAATATAGTTCATTAATCATGTTTTAACATGATATTTAGTGTTAGTTATATTGTTTTCGCATTTTTTTTGTATTTTCACAATATATTTAAAATTGTTTTTTCTTTTGTTCCGATACTCTTTGGTACTCGATAGTTATATTAGGTTTTGATTAAATTTAAAGTCAAGTTAAGCTTGACTTCTACCTGTTGAGATAAAGCTCACACACAATAAATTTTTTCATCCACAAAAGTCAAACTCGAGACTTTATTTACCATTCAATCCATATATATGTATATATATCCCCTGTACTTGTATTTTCAAGAATTTAGTCTTTCTACTTTTCATATTTCAAAATCCAAATCCAACTGCTAATACTATTATTTTTTTGGGTTAAATTCAGGTTATTATAACATATTTTTTTAATTACATGTCACAGAACAAAATTAACAGATGGACCCAAATTTTGAAATCTGAAAAGTAGATAAACCAAATTCCCGAGAATACAAGTATAGGGACTAAATTCATAGTTTTCAAAAAGTACAGGGACTACAGGAATAGTTTAACCATATATAAAATATGCTGGCAAGCAGCCAATATCTCGCATGTGGACCAACTTGCTCTAAAGTAGTTTTCACCTACCAATTTTATTTTTCTTTTAGGTAAGTGAGGGGTTGATTTTTTTTTTTTTCAAATTTTGAAACACAGCCGTTGTGCTCTTCACACCCCACAAAACAATTTCATTATTTTCTCCTAACCATGATATTTTTATGATAATGTCTTAATCATTGCTTTATTTTTTTATTATTTAAAAATAATAACATAATAAAAATAATTCAAAACAATCATAACGCTTTCCCTCTTTAGCTTGTTTTTCCCACTTTTCTCTATCTTTGAATGATTAATAATTTAATTAATATAGTGTTGTTTTAAGGTTTACTGTCATCTGGTCCGATACTCTTCCTACATTTATAATTTATTTATTTTATTAATTTATGTAATAATTAAAATTCAAATGATAACGTCGTTGAAAGATTCCCGTTAAATTAGATTGTACGATATTTTTGAAATAAAAATTTACTCATGCGGCTAACATTACATGCGTGACATTTAAAAAAGGCATAATTATAAATTTAGCCCCTGATTATAATTAGACATTTAATGTAACAACCCGTAATGTGTATTTCATTGCTGACATAGATATATATATTTTTGTAGTAAACATGGACTACCATATAAGTTACCAAATCAATGCCGTTAAAATTTTCACAGTCCAATAACCTTTTTCTGTTTTAAAAAAAAAAGAAGCAATTTAGCAGAACTTTGAAAGTTGAGGACCAAAGTGACTCAAAAATGGAACTATGGCCAAAGTGACAAATGGGTAAAACATTATGGTCTAAATTTCTCATTATACCTTATAAAAAAAATCAAATTAATCGTAATGCTTGTTTCCTCTCTTTGTTTGAATAATTAATAAACAAATTGATTAAGTACTCTAATGACGTTTGTTTAGGACAAAAAACTAGATGAGTCGGTGTTTTGTCTGTTTTGAAACTTGGCCGTAGGTAACAAAATATTATTTTTGTTTACTTCATGTCCGTTTTACAATTTATTTTTAAAATTTATAACTATTCTTTCTAATAATATCATTTTTAAGGTTTGAACTGGAGTCCTCTAATAGAATATTTTTGGATTAAAATATATATATTGTAAATTTGGAGAATCTACAGAAATGCTAGCTTGCATATGAATATGTGAAACTTCTACAATAGATTCATTGATTTTATAAAAATAAATATTGTGTGCACTTTTCTTCGTCTCTATCGTTTGTTTTTTTTTTAAAAAAAAAATTAATTAAGAAATTATCGTAGTTTTATAAATATTAAGGTTAAGTTATGATTAGATTTTGTCCTTGTTTTGTACTCAACTTGACCATTTTGTTTATATATTTTAATTTTGTACAAATTGGTCTTCTTCTTCTTCTTATTATTATTAATGTTTTGTCTTAACCTATATTAACAATATCATTAAAAATCATTAAGTGTTGGGTACAGTGACGAGGTTGATAGAAATATACTATTGCAAAACAAAACCGTTAGCACTGATAGGAAAAGTAAACTAAGTGTAAACAAATAAAATAATCATTCTGTTGTGGAAGAACCACTGTCTTAAAAGCAAATTCGTCTTGATCGGTGTAATCGTGTGGTAGTCGTTGCCTCCCAAAGTTAACATAGAACTGTTGATTGCTTCTCTTGTGTAAAATGAGAAGAATGGCTTACTATTTATGTTGTTTTCTGAGGAGGTAAAATAGTAAAATAGTAGTGTCGGTTTCCAAACATAGCAGAGGATTTTCCTCAACCGAAAATATTCTCTGCAACAGTCAAAAGATTTTCCGCAACTGAAAATATTTTAAAAATATTTTTTGCATTACCAACAAAGGTACGTTACACTCTTAAAAAAGAGAATTTAGATTTGAAATTTGGAGATAACATTATTGAAAGGAGTAACTGCGGACTCCAAAAGGATTAATCTTCATTGATTGTAAAGTTGACATGAAAAATAATTTTGAAACATTACAATGAGAAAAAAAGAAGAAGAAGAGGGATTTAGGCAAAATATGCTTGGACTGACTTTCTACAATTTTATCACATTCAAATATTAAACATTATGCTAATTGAGCACTCAATTGGTATCGACATTGTTGCCAATGTAAGATGACGTAGATTTGAGTACGCTAAATCGTATTATCCTTCATTTTAAAAGTTAATGAGGGTCTATAAGTAATTTTTATTTCCCTAATTTGGAAAATAATTGCTGATATTAATCCCTGCAAGTAAACAATTAGACAACTCCAAAAATTGGTTGACAATTATTCTTTTCAGCTTACACCATTTTCATATTCTGAACACTACATGCCACAGGCTTACTTTAGGGTCTCTATTTTGTCATAAATTATATAAGAAATTTTAACATTGTTGAATTTTTTTTCTTTCTGTTTCTTTAAAATGGTGGTGTTTGTATGTTTATATGATATATATATTGTTCATTGATATAATATACTAGATAAGTTTCATGCATATAAATACGTATCATGTTCTAGACCTAACATGTATTTATACAGTCTTATACATGCGTAACCTCGCAGGAAAACGTGCTTGACCTGCAAGCTCATTAGGTGTGGCCCAAACTTATTTGGGTTTTGGATTGAGGACTGTAATTATACTAGCAAACGTGTATATATATATAAACAAGTTTTATATAAAATAGAAACTGTTTGGGGAAAGAGAAATCATATTTGATCAATGAAAAACTCAAATCCGATCAAAATATGTTTAATTTAGTACTACATAGAATCATATATTACTTGAACCGGGTTAAAACTTATTTAACCAGTAAAAAATGTGAGAAAACAAAAAAAATTCTTTTAAAAAAATTAAAAAAAAACATAATTCTATGTTTTAACCTATAATCCTTTATATTAATATTAAGATCATATAATTAAGGGGAAAGAAAGCTTGTTTTATTAATTGAGTCAAAAGTTAAATCGGTCGGACCATCCGTTTATTGGTTCGACTGACTTGATTTGTTTGACTAAATAAATCATTAAAAATTTTAATATATATATATTTAAGAAATCTATTTCAATTGTTAGATTCAATTGATTTTTTTACTCAATTCGATCGACTCGTACTGTTTGATTCAAACAATATTGCTAAGTGTGCACCATTGGTATATAGGTTGAGTGGACTTAGGCACACATAATTAGTTAGGGTTTTGAAAGGTTAAGGATAGATTAAAAATAGGCTTAATTCACGTTTTAGCTCTTAAAGTATACCTATTTTTCGACTTTAATATCTAAATTTTTTTGGTCCCAATTTGGTATCTAAAGTATCAATTTTGGTCCGGTTCGATTTTCACCCTAAGTATGAAATAACTTTAAAACTCGTGGCCAGCATTTATCCCTTAATAGATTTACAGGATGCAGAGAATTAATTACTGGACCCGCTCCAGTAAAACATTGATAAATAAATAAATAAATAAACGATTTGATTGCTATTAGATTA
Organism: Gossypium bickii; assembly: GCA_025503065.1. Lineage (NCBI taxonomy): Eukaryota > Viridiplantae > Streptophyta > Magnoliopsida > Malvales > Malvaceae > Gossypium > Gossypium bickii. The sequence continues at coordinate 6,178,318 of CP106710.1, forward strand.
ATTCAAATCCTTGGATCTAAGTCATGAAATTTGTTGACCAAACCATCAACCCAACTTTAGTAGTTTGGTTTACGTTGAAAAAAGAAAAAGGAAAGAGGTGTGTTGTCAACTGTCAAAGTAAACCAAAGAGACAAAGAGGCATATTGATTTTGCTTTTAGGAACCGTTAAAAGGAGGAGGCTTGCAATATGGGGTAAGCACTAAGCACTTCAAAAAAAAAACCCCACAAACAAACAGCCTTTCAAAATGTTTATTTTGATGATGATGATGATGATGATGAATGGAACAGTTCCCATTTGAGGGTTTTGTAATATGTTGACCACAGCTCATAATTCCTCACATGGTGTAGGGGACCCCATCATTGGTCAGGCCATTGTGGCTGCTGCAACCATTGGTCCCGCCGTCGAAAGTGGGCTTTTGTGGCACTGATGATGGGTCACTCGTGCCATTTACTCACCACAATCATCTCTTTTTGGAACATGCTTTTTAACTCGATTAGAAGCTTGGCATGCCCTATAGACAAAGTAAACTGCTTCATAAGACAACTAATGATAATAGTACCTAAACTTTATTTTATTGCTGCAAGTTTTGAAATTTCAAACTCATTTTAATTACTTAACCTAAAGTAAGAGGTCTTTTTTTGTTGTTTTGAATTTAAATCCTGGGTATGTTTGTTTGATCACTTTGTAATTAAATTTGGGTGTAATTATTTGTAATTATATTTGTTGTATGTTTGGATAATCTAGTTATTGGGTCTCACTGAATTGAACGTAGTTTGAGCATCCTAATTACTTACTTGTTTGTTTATTTGGAGAAGGCTAAGAATTGGGGAAAATTTGTAATGATGAAAATTTTGAAAATTTTTTAATTTATGTTCTTTTGTAATTATAATTTATATTATCAAATATGATATACAAAATTAAAATATAATTACATTTTGTCAATACAAAATACTCAGAAAATTAGAATTCCTAGTAAATTATAGTTAATATGGCCATACAAACACACCCTAAGAAAATAGAAAAATTATTTTATAGACTCTTCCCACCACATCATTCATGGTCCCTCTTTAAATATTTAATGACATTTCAACAGTTTTTTCATATCATTGATACATAATTTTAGTTTTCTTACCCAGAATCTCAAACCCAAAACCTAAATCCTAAACTTTAAACCCTAAATCTCAAATCCCAAACTTAAACACTAAAACCAAAACCCCAAAACTTGAATCTTGAAAACTTAAGGTTCAAGCTTCAAGCTTCAAGCTTCAAGATTTGGGTTCAAGTTTGGGGTTTAGGGTTCGGGTTCAAGGTTAAGAATTATTGTATCTCAGTGAATTAAGTGTAGTTTGAGCATCCCAATTACTTATTAGTTTATTTATTTGGAGAGGGTTAAGAATTGGGGGGAATTTGCGATGTAATTAGGCATGATAAATTTTTTTAATTTTTTAATTTACGTTCATGTGTAATTACAATCTATATTATCAAATATGATATACAAAATTAAACTATAATTACATTTTGCCAACCAAAAACACCTATAAAATTAAATTTCCTTGTAAATTGTAGTTACTACCATACAAACACACTCTAAGAAAATGAGTGTAATTCATTGTTTTATGAGAATATTTGAAAGCAATATAGCAATGAAATAGAGTTATTCAGAGATCAAATTATTTATTCAATCTTTAAATTTAAAAAATAAATTTGGGTAAAAGAAAATGACATTTTAATTTAATTTGGGCCTTAGGTAGAAATTTTCAAACTCAAGTTCAACACATCTGACTTAAAAATTTGACAATTATATAAACAATTAATATATATTATCATATAATTATAAAAATTACTCAAAATTATATTAATTATCTACTAGAGTTTTATTTTAATTGAAAGTTGAATTTAATCTTAACTAGTATGATTTTCAGGCATGCATCGTTTTGGGTTAATTATTCTTTTAAATTTATTGATGTGGTATTATAAAATCTAAAAAAAATATTTACTCGATAAGTATGTGACAAAAAAAATGATATTATAAATGAATCTAAATTTAATAAAGAATTTTAACCATTATTTTTTTTAACAATCTTATTATAGGTTCTGACCATATCTGTTATTTTTACACAATACCTAGAACTATCCATAGTGTCTCTCCAACCCATAAATAGGAAGATAATGTGCTTCAGCGCACTTATACTCACGTTCTCCTGTATTTACAAAAATGCCCATACTATGTAAGTTTTTATGTTGATCACTTAATTTTTAAAAAAAAAAAGTTACAATTTGGTTGTTAAACTATTAAAAAGGTTTCATTTAAGTTACCGGGCTATTAATATTGATGCAATATAGCTTTCTCTATTTGCATTACCTAGACCAACTGAAAGCTCTCTTTCCCTTTCTCTTCTACAGTTTAGTTTTTTTTTTCTTTTTCATAAAACAATTTTGAACATTATAAATCTACAAACCAAAATTGAAACAATTTTTTCTCCGATCTCCAACATTAACCATCAAATCGTCTTGGATCTAAGGTATGTTCTTATACTTGTTGATGGGTTCTGATCCATTGTACTGGTCGTTAAATCGTCGTTTGAAGTTCGTTGGCAAAACTTTTTTTTTTAAAAACTTAATAGCTCAGTGACTTAAATAAAATTTTTTGAATAATTCAATGACTTAAAATGAAAATTTCAAATAGTTCAATGACCAAATTATACCTTTTTTTAATTAAATGACCAAAACAAAAATTTACCCGTAATTTAATTTCTTTTAGTTTTCATGTTTTTAGCTTTAGTACTTTCAGTTCTTAGCAGCTAAAGGACTAAATTGGGTTGTATTTATAGGCTTCAAATAAGCCCAAAGGGTGTGTAACTTAAAGCGAGGTAGAGAGTGCCCAGGCCACATGGATGATGGTAAAATCACAACATTTTAAAGGACATTTTCGTCTTTTTTTATGCTCCGACCTCTCTACCATAACACCAATTCAATGAGAAAATTATTGATAATACCCTTCTATATACAAAATAAGTTATATATACTTACATTTAAATCTTTAACCGAGTTTATATCATAAGTCAATCGGGTAATAACTCAATTTTAAACTTACTAAAATACCCTTTTATGTAGAACACGTACGTTATATTATTATAAAGGTGTTTTTGCGTTTTTATATTTTATATAAACTTAATAAAAACTCAATTATAGTAAAATTTGAACCCGTGACATGATAAAATTTAAACATTTAACTTTACTATTTCAACCCTGATTCATTTAGTTGTTATGTAAACTTTTAATAAATATATTTATCACTTATATTTTTTTCTCACTCACATCGTAAATGTGTCATAATCTAGTATAATTAATTTGTATGTATTGCTACACATTATAATTAACAAATTAAAGAAGAGGACGACCAATGGCGAAGTTTAATAGAAACCCACGGGGCCATGGCCACCCTAAAATGGTAAATTTAAATTTAGGCACTTTATAATTTATAATATTTTAAATTCGTAATGGTAAAATTACACTTTAGCTCCCCAAAATGATAAAAATTTGATTTAACCCTTTAAAAATTATAAATATATAGGCTATTAAAATTATAAAATTACATTTTTATTATCGTAAAAATATATAATTTAATTCTGACCCCATCAATTTTTTTTTACTCCGCCACTGAAGACAACAATAAATTTAAATATTAATTTTTGACTTGCCAACAAAAATTCTTAACAATTATTTCCTTTTTTAAGTTAGTTTTGTAGCCGTTACTAAAGTTAAAGTAAGCTTAGATTAAGTTTTTTTTTTTTTTTTTCTTTTGACCATTTTCTCTCTAATTTTCTTTGTACTTTTTAGGCCTAAGTAGTCAGATTTGATATTGACTTGCTTTGTATTGTAAATTTTTTATATAAAAAATATATTTTTATTTTTTTATAATCTTTTTTATTAAGGAGAGATTAGATTAAATAAGATTAAAACGAACTAGCATGGAAATCTAAGCATCTTTATTTTTATTCTTCTCCAGGTCAGGGGTGAAACTAGAAAAATTTGTTTAGGGAGGGCCAAAATTAAATTGTAATTTTTACGGTAGCAAAAATACAATTTCATCATTTTAATAGCCTATATCTTTATAATTTTTAAATGATTAAATCAAATTTTTTATATTTTTAGGGGGCCAAAGTGTAATTTTATCTTCACTAATTTAAAATTTTAAATGGCCTAAATGAAAAATGTTCCATTTTAGGAGGGGTCTGAACCCTGCCAATCCCCCTCAGATTTCATTTTAAAAAATAACAATGTAAAATATTTGAATTTAATAAAAGAATTTAAATGGAATTAAAGTTAGATTTGAGGTTTTAAATTCAAAATAAATAAATAAATGACTAAATTCTTTAAAATAAAAATAAAAGGATTAAATTATGAATATACTAAAAGTAAAACAACTTAAAGCATGTTTTAACTTTCTTTACATGACAGAGAAATAGTAAACTATAAAAGTATAGTTATAATAAACCATATCTTTGCGGCCAATCGGATGGGATCACATTATTTAAAGTTAAAGTTAGTGCTAATCATGCTCATGCTTTTTTATCTTTAAAACTTTTTCTTCTTTAAGTGTAATTATTAGACCCCAAATTCCTACCATATGGTAGTAGATGATCCGTTGATAAGCAGATTATAGCGGATTGAGTTTTAGCTCAATTGGTATCGATGTTGTTGTCAGTGTAGGAGGACATGAATTCAAGCGCACTGAAACGCATTATCTTCCTATTTAAGGGGTGAGAGGATCTATAAGTAGTTTTAAGCATTGTATCAAAAAGAGCAGATATGACAAGAACATAAAATGAGATTAATGTTTAAAAAGTAGATAATTTTTTTTTTTAAAAAGGGTCTAAAATGTAATGTAGACGTCTGACAATACAAAATTGTAAATAAAGGCATTGATGTCAACTTGGGTTAAGTTTTTGGAACGTGTTCATGTATTGTATTAATATCATATATTAGTCATTCGAGTTCGAGTTAACTCTGTTCTTAAATAGGTTTAATAAACTAACAACGTAGTGATTAATTTGTAGCTTTTTGGAATTAAGTGATTAAATTGTAAATTTATCCATTCCTACTGGACTAATAATCAATTTATAACTTTTGAATAGTTTAGTGACTAATACGTGAATTTAGCCGGAAATGATTAAACATGAACCGTTGGATTTCATTTATTGTTTTCATGTTTTGCCTTTCTTATTCATGCAGGTGGACGAGGGACGTGTTTCTTATTTTTTTTTTCTACAAAATGTGTTATAATCTACAATAATAATATGTATGTATATATATATATATCATGTATATGTGTCGAATTTACATTTTTTTTATTTTTCTTTAAAAAAGTAATTATATGTGAATTTAATTTTTAGGGTCTAATTTCATTGAAACGATTTGTTTTAGGGTTTAAAAATTAAATTAATTTTTTTGTATTTTATAATTAAAAATTCTAAAATATTTAATTTGCTGGCTCGGGCCGAACCTTGGCCCAAAATGGGTCAGATATACTAAGCAGAGCAGGCCACGGACCTTGTTGTGTACAGAACTAGGCTCTACGTAAGACAATGGCCTTTCATTTGTATTTGTATTTTTTATTTTTAACAAAGGGATGATTCTATCTAAACTTGTCCATGTCCGGCTTGAAGACCGTCTAAAAAATGGGAGGATTTAGATAAAAATATAGGTTTAAAAAGTGGATTTGAAAAAAAATAAGGCTTGTTTTTTAAATGGGTCGTACCTTAATAAGCTTTTTTTGACATGGTTGGAATTTGCAAAAAAAAAAAAAAAAAATACTGCTTTTTTTTCATTATTTTGTTGTCACTTTGTTATTATATTGCTAATATTTTAAAGGTATTTGTTTGCTAAGTTGCACTTAGTGTTATATAAGTATATATTTTTTTCCATTTGTTAGGAAACATTTTTTTTAATATTTTTAGTGTATTTGATGTATTATATATATTTTATAAAAAAAAATTTAATACAAGCAGGCCGAGCCGGACGCAAGTTTTAACATTTTTATTTGGATCGAGTTTGGGCAAAAATTTAAACCCGTTTTTTAGTCCAGACCGAGCATGTACCTAAATTTTTACTTGACCCAGCCCAAACTTGACCTATAGACAACTCTAATTCTATACCATATATTGATAAAATAATGAAAAAAATAGATTAATAGCTAACTTTTGATGTGTGGTTTTTCAAAAGTCCATATCAATGTTCTATTCAAGAAGTTCCTCAATTCAAACTTGAAGAAGCTTACTTTAAGGCGACAAATTACTAGAATCGATGGGCATACAAATACAACAATAGCAAAATGCATACTCTTTGTGGCATTTTCTGTACAAACGCTACTAAAAACGCCGCTAAAGTCTCATTTTCTTGTAGTGTGTTAATATAATACTTAAAGAAGTGGTTACCGATCAATCGATTTGGTGACACAAGGAAGAGAGATTTTGAACATCCACCAGCTTTGTTTGTCTATCTATCTTATTCCATAAAGCAATGATGATACCCATATGTTTTCAAATTTGAAACCCTAACTTGATCCATCCATCGATGGTTGAACAAATTAGACTATCAAATTTCAGTTTTATTGATTTGACATCAATCCAATAATAAAAATAAAAAAATCAATTCAACCGTTGAATTTTTTTGTTCTGGTTTTTTTTTTTTACTGATTTCAAATAGTTCACTTAAAGTTCAATTTAACCGTTATGTTTAAACCGATATACTAACTAATTCCTGATCTAATCAATCCAATTCAAAAACACTATTTTCCTCTTGAAATTTAGGCTAATAGGAGAATGATGAGATCAAGAGCTCACCAAATTCTCCAACTTTTTATTTTTCTTAACATGCAGCATGCCACTGTACCACTTTGAAGCCACCCAAAAGGACACCTTTCTTAGGAATATCAATATATGCTAAACTCTTAAAGGAGACTTCTTACCTCAACCTTTTTAGTTTACTTGAAACACAAGGCATGAGGTATAAGGTAATTCAGTGACCAAAAATGGGAGCAAAGAAAGCTTCACCATAACTGTTCATAATATTAGAGCTGATAGGTGAGGGTGTAGCTTCCTATTTTACACGTGAAAAAGGGTTCGAATATGACACTGCACCAATGACCCAAAAATCTGATACGCATGATTTGCAAGTAAAAAAAATTCTATGAATAAAATAAACAATGTGGTGACACAGACTCAATGCTGCTTGTCTAAGCAAAACCTATGTTGTTGGGGGCTTGTCTTGTTGTTTAAAACCACATGACCCAACACACCTTCTTCTCCAAATGGGGTTGCTCTTGAAATCCCTCCTCTCTCCATTGAAGAAACTCTGGTTTCGTCTACACTCAGTTCAAAAAAAGAGTATGTATTCATCACCCATCACTGCATTTTCCATCTTTTCTTCTTATATATTTTTCATGCTTTTAAACTAGGCATTTTTTTTTTCATGGGATTGCTATGGGTAAAAGTACCATGGAGGTTCCTATAGTAGGAGTAAGATTGCATTTTGCCCTCTCTACTAAAAAAACAAAAAATCAGTCCCTATACGTTTAATCAAAGAGAAAATCGGTTCTTTTTGTTAAAATTTTCATTCATTTGTACTGTTAAAAACCAACGTGGCTGATGGAATAATCAAACATTGACACGTAGCATGCCATGTGTACTTAATGTCAATGTATAGAGACCAGATTTTAACAGTAGATTGATAGAATTTTTTAACAGAATGATCAATTTGCTCTTTGATTTAAGGTATAAGTACTAATTTACCCATTTCCCCTAGCATAGGGACTTTTATGATACTTTTACAGATTTCCGCACATTATTTGTTTCAATGCATCATGTTTAGTGATTGGTATATGACAAAATCAATCAGAATTTATCTTCGTATGTAAATATATGTGTGTATATTTCAGGAAGAGGGATATACATTTTGTATGAGGATGTGAAATCATGCCCTTGTGAAGATGTGCATGTGTTATGGTCCATGCTGGTGGAATCAAATGCATCTTCCATGTTGCCTGCCAAGCAATGAAACATTTCAGAGGCTATATATCCACTCTTTGTGTGTGTGTGTATATATATAACATATTTATGATGTCTTTATTTCTATGAAACAAGGTTTTTTTTTTCTTGTTTTGAATATGTGCCAAATACACCAGAAATATATGAGTTAGTACTTTTTTTTAAAAGAAAATTCTCTCTTTATTTTATTTTTCTTAATAGTTAATCAAATTTAATTTCCTGAATCCCAAAATCTCATTTGGGGGAAGGGAATGGTGGGTTCTTTTCTTTACTTAAAAATTTGGCCTTTTTTTATGGTTGCTTTGTCACTTTCAGAAGTTGGGGGAATGGGCAGTTTATTGCTTGCTTTTCATATCTTTCAAGAAGTTGACTAGGAAAATTGTTTTTGAATAGATGTGAGAACCTACTTGCTTCTTTTCATGCCTTCATTTACACTTCAATAAATTTTTGGTAAGTAAAACTACACCAAACCTCAATATGTAGGCTCAAATCATAAGAGTAACCTCGTTTATGTAGCATAGTGTATAAGTCAATTGTAAACTTCATCATGATCAAAATGTGCATATAATTTTAGGGATGGTAATGGAGCAGAGCAAGGTCGGGGTGGATATTGTTAAATCCACTCATAGTTGGCACACTTTGCTCTACCACCCGCACCGCTCTATTATCAATACATAATTTTGAAAGTCACTACCACCTTCATAGATGCTGGATGCATCTACTACAAAAATGGTTACATTCTTATATATAAAATTTTCATAAATGAGAAATATATAAAATTATTAAATATTAAACTAAAAGTAATATAAATATTTTTCAAAAAATAAAAGAAATAATATGGGTGGGCTTAAAATGGACTTAAATTAATCATTTACAAATATGGACGGGCATGAGCAAAATTTTAGACCCATATTTTGGGTTAGGTCGAGCTTGGCCAGCATAATGTATGTTAATGTAATGCTAAAATCAGACTCAACTTGATCCATTAACACCTTTAATTATAACTAATGTTGCAACAGTGGATTATAACAAAGAAGTGAAACAATTAAAAATAGTAAAAGTTTATCATAAGAGGAGAAAAGATAATTTACATAATTCGATAAGAGGAGAAAAGATAATTTACATAATTCGACTACCAAGCCTACATTTATAGGGTCTTACTTAAAGATAAATCTACTATACAAACTTTTGAGTGCAACACTTGATAACAACATAGCTACTTTAGTTCCGTAAAGATAGCTTCAACCTTAATATCATACGATTTGTATACATTCACTCTCTACTCCGCGCCTTTCAAATTAAATTAAATATCTTAGAAATTGAAAAAAAAAAAAAACAATTATGCAATCAAATGTGCTTACTTCCGTCTTCGCATAAAACATGTAGGACATAACACCCTCTTCATAAGCAAGTAAAACAAGTTGGTCATATATCTAAAATATCCTCTAGATAACACACTATTTGATGAAGATCCATATATCTTAATCTCCTTATTTTCAAATACAAGATCATGATTAGTATAAGTTGATCTCTTTATGGGTCGAGTTATCTATTCAGACCTGAAGGTCCGCTTGAAATTTGAGAGGGTTTGAGCAAAAAAATTAGGCCTGTTTAAAATATGGGTCAAGCTCAAACTCGAATATTCAATGCCTGAGCCCGACCCAACCTGTTTTAAGTTTATAATACTTTATATTATGTTATTTTTATGAACACATTAAAAAATAAATTTATACTAAATATATAATACTATTCTAATGTAAACATTAAAATAATGTTAAGATGATTATATAAAAAAATTCAAAAAAATGTATAAAATTATTAAATATTAAAATAATATAATATAAATATTTTTTTAAAAAAATTAAAAAAATTACGGGAGGGTCTAAAATGGGTTTGGATTAGTCTTTTAAAATTTTTTAAAAATATTAAGCACTCCATTTTTAAATATTAAGCACTCCATTTTTAAAAATTTCCATTGAGACCCTCAAATTTAATTTTTAATAATCACTAAATCTTCTATAGATTTTGAAAATTAACATTAAGTCTTCTTCTATAAACCCCTCAATTAAAAAAAAAAAAATCATTTAGATCATCAAAGTTGATTTTTCAATAATCAACATTAAACCTTCTACATGTCCTTGAAAATCATGATTAAGGCCTTCAAAATTTTCAAGATTTTCATTAAAACCCTTAAATTCTTTTTTATAATTCTTATTAAATCCCAAACATAATCATCAATGAAACAATACTCAATCAATATTGAAAATCACTAGTTTAATCCTCCATATAATAAATCAACATTGAATCAGTTCATCGTATAATCCAATCCAATGATTTGTCATTTTCATCTAAACTGAAGAAAACTCTGCTGATAAACCCAAGCCCGACTTAGCCTTTTTTTTTAGTTTGTAATGTTTTATATTATATTATTTTTATATATTATGTAATTTATAATACATAGAAAATTAAATCTATAATAGTATATACAAAGGTGAAGCCAATTTTTTTTTGAGGGGAACTAAATTATATATTTTTATAAAAGTTAAAATGCAACTTTTTCCATTTAAAAAGTCTAAATGTTTATATTTTGTACAGGACTCCATCAAAATTTTATCATTTTTGGGAGCTAATGTACAATTTTGCCTATATTAATTTAAACATTTTATAAATTACAAGAGAAAAAAAAAATCAAAATTTCCCATTTTAGGGACCAGCTCCCCTGGTATCGCCTTTGAATATATAATATCTCTATAATGTAAATATTAAAAAATGAACATATATATGGGTGAGTTTGAAATGGGTTTTGAAAAAAATTAAGACCTATATTTCAGGTCGAGCTAAGCTTAAACAAGCATAAAGTATGTTAATATCATACTTAGACCCGACCTGACTCATGAATACTTCTATCGCAAATTATAGGAATTAAATTTTCAACTATGTATAAACCCACTTAGACTTGTTCATGGGTTAGGCTATCGCCCGAAATTTAGAAGGTTTTGGGCAAAAATATTAGGCACTAAAAATTTGTCTGGACAAAAAATTAGACTGTTTACAATATGGGCTGGACTCAGGCTTGAACATTCAAGGCTCAAGCTTGGCCTGACCCATTTTAAGTTTATAATACTTTGTATTATGTTATTTTTTTATATTAGTTAATTTAGAACACATTTAAAAAATAGAAATATTCTAAATATAAAATATTAATTTAATGTAAACATTAAAATGATGTTAATATGATTATATAAAATATTTCAATAAATAAAAAATGTATAAATTTATTAAATATTAAATATTAAAATAAAATAAAATAAATATTTTTTTTAAAAAAATATGGGCGGGTCTAAAATGGGTTTGGGTTAATCTTTTGTAAATATGAACGAGTTTAAACAAAATTTAAGCTCATATTTCAAGTCGGGTCGAACTTAAACAAACATAGAATATTTTAATATTATGTCTAAACCTGGACCATAAATACCTCTACACCGATAACATAGAATATTTTAATATTATGTCTAAACCTGGACCATAAATACCTCTACACCGATATCAAGGTAGAGCCTAATATATTTATATGCTTTTATATACTTTTTCAATAGATCTTGCACACGAATCTCATTTAGAATTTAACGCATAAATAACAAAGAGAAAAACAATAAAAAAATATATTTTTTGAAAGATAGAATATTCATGTCAAAACAAATCGTATAAAACCATATCTAGTTTGCATTTTGTATAGTGCTATAAATCCAAAAATTTTCATACCATATTAGATTTTGATAGAAGTTAGGAAAGATCTGTTCGGTTATTAATCGAATCGAATTTGCATTAAATGAATTAATTGAATTGTATATTTTTTTAATAATTAATTGAATTAAAATATTTTAAAAAAATAACCGAATCGAAATTTATATGTTTTTATCTTTTGATTAAAACAAGTATAAAACATATAAAAAATTATGTTGAAATTAACTGATATATATGTTTTGTTAATCGAATTAATTGAAATTTTATGTCTTGAAATTAACACATAATTAACATTATTAAGTTTGATTAATTCGATTAATTATTCGATTTTGAATCAAATTAATTGATAACCGAAATTTTAAAAAACTAATAACCGATCTCTGACCGAACTAAATTTGACTATTGACAGATTAACTAAATTAAAACGATTCCATCCATTAAAATTTCTTAACACCCCTAGATTCCATGGCTCTTTTAAGACACACACTACAACAAATCGTCAAAAGATAAAGCTTTGTAATAAAGTACGAATGTAGGTATAAGATTTAATGGCTCTCCATTAAATTTTTTCTTAAAAAAAAGACAAAAAATTGAACTTGAAAAGACAATTAATGAGTTAAATGGTGACATCAAATCCTTTGGGGTACACTAAGAGTCAATTGATTATAGGCCCAGCCCATAGCCCGCAGGTTACTTTCCAACCAAACAATGTTCCAAAAAAAAAAAAAAGCTGTCACAAGATTTCTCTGACACAAAAATAAATAATTTAAAAAAAAACCCAAAAATAAAATCTAATTGTCCAATAAAAACCACAAAAAAATATGGAGGAGAAAAATGGTTGGTCCATGTCGTGCAAGCTGTTGCAAAAAACATGTTTTGAAGACTTTTAAATTGAAAAAGAAAGAAAGAAAGAAACACAAGTCCACTGGGGGAGTTGTCTTCTTTTTGGGTTAATTTCATTACAAGTCCTTAAAATCTAAGTTCTAAATTTTAAAATATTGTAATCGAGTTCTTAAAATATTGGTATTGTATTAAGCAAGTCCTTTTGTTGGTCCGATTTCAATACCATGTGAAGGATATTTGAAGTATTTGAAATATGTGTGTTTATATACTCTGTGGACAATTTGGATTAAATTGAAATTTAAGGGACTATTTCCTTCTTCTTTTTTAACACTTTCCGTTCAAGTTGACGGTATAATAGGTATACAAAGTCGTTGAAATTTAGTTTGTAATTCTATAGATAGGTGCATATAAGTTTATAATTCGATATTCGTGTTTAGATATGTTTCATGTTATATTTGAATTAGCATTTAACACAATGTTCTAAGTAGGATTTTTTATTTTCGATTTTCGATTCAATTCAGAGGTTCAGTCCGGCTCGATTCCAACAACCAAAAGAAACAATATGGTTGATACAAAACTGATAGTTTGAGGGCACAGTTTAAACATTTTGAAGTTTATGAATTAATTTAAAATCCAAGAGATAATTTGTGGACGTTTGGTGAATTAACCCTTCTTCCCTAATTTTAATTTTAGGGTAAACTATACTCAAGGTTACTAAACTATTAGTAGGTTTATTTTTGACCACTCAATTTCAACAAGTTACAAAATAGTCATTAAACTATTTGAATGCTTTAATTGAAGTCACTAGACTATTAAGTCTTTTTCTTTTTGAAAGTCCACCTGGCGATCTCCGAGCGACAATTCAACGATCGGTACAGTGGACAGGGGTGAAACCAGTGGGGCTGGCAGGGGCCCAACCCCCCTAAAATGGAAAATTTTCATTTAGGCCCTTTGAAATTTTTAAAATTTTAAATTAATAAAGGTAAAATTACACTTTAGCCCCCTTAAAAATAATAAAAATTTGATTTAATCCTTTAAAAATTATAAAGACAGAGGTTATTAAAATGGTGAAATTACATATTTACTATCGTAAAAATTACAATTTAATTTTGGCACCCCTAAAAATTTTTTTTGCCTTCGCCCTTGAGGTGGAATAGTATCTATTGTTGAGTAGAAGGACATATCTTATATCCAAATTGATTTGATGGCCAAAGCTGGAGATCGTGGAAGAAATACTTGAATTTTAGTTAGCATATTGGTGATGTTCAAAGTTATTTCATGAAAAAATTAAACTGTAGAAGGGGAGGAGAAGTTTACCCTTTTGATTGGTGCTGGGGGTGAGCACGAAGAAGATCATACAACGTGATTATAACAGTCTAGTGATTTAAATGAAAATTTTCAAATAGTTCAGTAAACTTTTTTAAAATTTAATAACTAAAACATAAACTTATCAATAGTTTAGGGATCTTGGGTGCAGTTAATTCATTTTAATTGTTTTTTTACAGCTCGTGATGAGATAGAAGCGAAGAGAGGGAGTTGAAAAAGAGGAAGAAAGAGGAGGTTGGGTTTTTGTCTTTGGGTGCAAAGCAGGCAACAGACGCACAACCTTGTGAAAATCCTTGCCTCGTTTTCCTTTCCGTAGTAATTAGTCCGCAATTAAACCTTTTAAACACTTCTCCTTTTGAATATATCCCCCCATTCCTCTCTATCTCTTTGCTTTTCTCCACAACCCCATTAAAGAAAACAACAGATTTCATTAGTTTTCTTTGCCCTTTTTTCATTTCCTTTACTGATTCTTCTTCTTCTTCTTCTTCCCCCTTTTTTTAGAAAAAACCATTGTTGAGTTCTTAAAACTAGGAATGAATGGTGAAACAAGCTTTGAACTTGATTGTTCTGATTCTGACTTTGTTGAAGTTGATCCTACTGGTAGATATGGAAGGGTAAATAACTAAATACCCTTTTTGTCAAATTTTGTTTTTTTTTTTTCTGAGAATTTAAAGTTTTTTATTTTGATGCCAAAGTTTGTTCTTTTTTTAGTATAATGAAATTCTTGGCAAAGGGTCTTCAAAGACAGTGTAAGGAAAATGCTTCCTTTGTTTCTCTTTCTTGTATGGTGTGTGTTTGTGTATTTGTTTGTTTAAAATTGTTTTTTTACAGCTACAAGGCTTTTGATGAATATGAAGGAATTGAAGTAGCATGGAACCAAGTGAAACTTCATGATTTATTACAAAGTTCAGATGATTTAGAGAGATTGTACTGTGAAATCCATCTCCTTAAAACCTTAAAACATGAAAACATAATGAAATTCTACACTTCTTGGGTTGATACTTCCAACAGGAACATCAACTTTGTTACTGAGATGTTCACTTCTGGTACTCTCAGACAGTAAGTACACACACCATACTGTCTTGTCTCTTTTGTCTCAATTTTGGTTCCAATGGAGGTCTTCTAAACTAATCCATGTTCTTTTTTATTTTTTTGGAATATAGGTATAGGTTGAAACATAGGAAGGTAAACATTCGAGCTGTGAAGCATTGGTGTAGACAGATTCTAAAAGGGCTTTTGTATTTACATAGCCGTGACCCTCCTGTTATTCATAGAGACCTTAAGTGTGACAACATTTTCATTAATGGCAACCAAGGGGAAGTCAAAATCGGTGATCTAGGCTTGGCTGCGATCCTCCGTAAATCCCACGCTGCTCGTTGTGTCGGTATGTTGACGAACATACTTTTCATTTTTTGCTTAATGAACATCGACAAAATGACCTTACGGCTTGATTGTTTGTTTGGTATTAGGAACACCGGAGTTTATGGCTCCTGAAGTGTATGAAGAGGAATATAATGAACTAGTTGATATATATTCATTTGGGATGTGCATATTGGAGATGGTTACTTTTGAATATCCATATAGTGAATGTACTCATCCTGCTCAGATCTATAAGAAAGTTGTTTTGGTATGAACCACAACCCTCCCTAAATTTGGTGTTTTTAGTGTTTAGATTGACTTGTGACATATTTTATGTTTGGTATAGGGAAAAAAGCCAGAGGCTTTATACAAGGTAAAGGATCCCGAGGTTAGAGAATTTATCGAGAAATGTTTAGCTACCGTATCTCATAGGCTTACTGCCATGGAGCTTCTAAGAGACCCTTTTCTTCAAATCAATGATTATGGGTCGGATTTGAGACTAATTGAGTACCAAAGGGACAGCTATGACGCTGGACCTTTCATGAGACAACCTCTTTATGATGTTCATGTTAGTAACAACAGTTCTTTGGTCAATGGATACAGCAACTATCTCGGTTATGGACATGAGAGCAATATCGGCTATAACTCGCTTGAATACGAAACAAGTGAATTAGATCTCGAAGATGGTCATTTGGGAGATGTTGACCTTATAATCAAGGGCAAAAGGAGAGATGATGATGGCATATTTTTGAGGCTTAGAATTGCAGATAAAGAAGGTTAGAGTTCATTTTTTTCTTTCTTTCTTTCTTTCTTTCTCTTCCTTTTTTTTTTTTTTTTTTTTTTTTTTTTTTTTTTTTTTTTTTTGGTGATTCTACCATGGATTAATGTTACAATGTTATATCCTTAAGCAGGTCGAATCCGGAATATCTACTTTCCGTTTGACATCGAGTCCGATACTGCGTTGAGTGTTGCAACTGAAATGGTTTCTGAGCTTGATATCATGGACCAAGATGTCACTAAAATAGCAGATATGATTGATGGGGAAATCGCATCTTTGGTACCAGAGTGGAAGAGGGGCTTGGGCATAGATGAAAACTCGAAATGCACAGGTTCTAGTTTTTGTCAAAATTGTGCTTTGAATGGCCACCTTTCGGATTACTTATCATCGAGCAGTGCAGGTGCCAAGAACCTGCAAGTTCTTGAGTGCTCGAAACACGGTTGCACCACTGTCCATGGCCGGTTTGAAGAGATCACGTACCAAGTTGGAGAGCCTGAACAATGTGTTTCTGAAGGTGTAGAGGCTTCCTTGAGCCAACCAGATGGTATCCATTATGCTGACATTTGGGGTCAACGGGAAGGATCGGAACTAATTCCGCCAGGACCAAAGGACATTTGCTGCAACGAAGTGAACAAAATGTCCGACCTGTTGGTTTCCGAAAAAGAGGAGAAAATTATAAACATAGACAGTCAAAGTGAATCCAATGCTCAGAACTCTTTTTCAGCCTACGGTTCAATGGATTCGGGTTTATTTGATGATTACGAGAATGAAATTAGGCAAGAACTAAGATGGCTCAAAGCCAGGTACCAAATGCAGTTGAGAGAACTTAGAGACCAACAATTAGGAGTTAAACCGAAATATCCTAGCTTGCCCCAAAGTTTCAACGACTTGTTGAATGACAACGATAACAAAACCGCTTCCCTATCTTCGATCTTGACATCCCCTAACCGAGAAAGCCTAAAACCGTTACCTTCCGGAAAGCATCGTACTCCATATTTCCCTCCTACCGCCAGGAAAAAATGTGCCAGTTCTGCAAGCCAAAGCACCCAAAACACCGAAACACTCAGCTCACCGTATGATCCGGAGACAGTATCCACTGCCAAGAGTTTCTACACTGGCGCATTGCTTCCGCACCCGCTTCACCGCGCGTCATCACTTCCGGTCGATGCCGTGGACGTGTAGAGGCTGCCAAGTTTTTTTTAATTATTGTAAAGTACCTACCTACCCCCCCTCCCCCTTACATTAAAAGTATTTAAAAGGTTCCACATAGTTTTCATCTAATCCCCACATTGATTCATTGTCTTTAAGAGCATTTGACTTCGAGGAGGGCATTTTTTGCAGCAGCTCCCATGGCATGCCAATGTACATTTTATCATCATCATCATCATAATAATTATAATAATAATAATGTTGATGATGGCAGCTAGGGTTTAGTAGTCTCTACATTCCATCCACACAATTTATTCAGCTTCCCCATCCTATCCAAATAGATTTAATTTCCAAAATGTAATAGCTCATAAAGACCTGCAACTGTAATTTACCATACTATTCCCACAACTGGACAAATGTGGTCCATAGGGGTGACCAAATCCATTTAATCAATGGTTTTTGGTTAAATTGGTTCGGTAATATCGATTTACATTGTTTCCACTACAATATCATGAAGCGAATGGATTTTAACGCATTTAAAACGCATAATATTTTTTTTTTTTAAGAATTATGAGTAGTTCAAGACTTATATAAAATAAATTGATTGACTTAATCGACTTCTAATATATATATTATTCTTTTAAAAAGTATATCATAAATAATTCTTTTGACCAAAACTAAATTCAACTCCATTCAATTCAAACGGCTTAATTAATCGATGTTAAGTCGAACAATTAGATTGATTAATCGCTTAAAATATAAAAATTACCAATTAAATTGATTTTTTCAACAAAAAATTAACAATAAACCCGATTCGACTCGATTTTAAATTTATTCGACTATCTCAGAATAGGGGTATAAAAGAAGAGTAGGATGGTCCAAGGATATTTGATGGTTTAGTTGGTGGTGGAGTGGATGTATGTCACCGACCTAACTTCGGCGCCTTGTGACTATTTATCTGCGTGAACAACTTGTCAACTTTGTTAGAGATTTATTTTATTTATTTTTAATTAATTTATTTTGTTTATTTACGTAAATATTCCTCCGTTCTCTCTACGTTTTTTTATATAATATCTAGAATTATTTATAGTTCCCTCTCAACTTTTAAAAGACTCGAACTCATGTCCTCTTGCACAAGTAACAATACTGATATCAATTGAGCTAAGATTTAATCGATTTACTATCATATACTCATTCTAACTCTCTACGTATACTATTATGAATATTTTATAGGTTATTTTTAATTTCTAATTTTTTTAATATAAGATCCGACTGTCCTATAATTTATTTATTTTTACGAATATTGAAATTTTATCATTTTGGAGCACAAAACTCTTATTTACACCGTTGCAAAACTATAAACTCGAATTTTTTTTTAATTATCAATATATGTAAGAAACACAATAATTTTAATTATGAAGATTATAACACATCCATGGAATGAAAAAAAATATGTAAACATATAGAAACTATAGAAAAATAAATAAAATTTTAATTAAATAAATAAAATTTTAATTGAAATGATAAAGTTTAGATTAAATTCATTTATGTGAATTTTTTTAGATTTATTTTAAGTTTAAATTGAGATTTTTATAAATTTTATATAAAAAGGAAAAAAATATCCTTATAATAATATTTGTTATTTATAAAAAAGATTGATTTTTAATGGTTTTTAGACTGGATTAATATTCGATTAATTCATGAAACATCAACTTTAACCCCTAAATACGTGTTCAAATCTATGGCTTCCTGATTATTGTAATAACATACGTACAGATTCAACATTAATAACTTAAATTTACATAATAATATAATGTAATGTTAATGTTAAATTTATGAAGCTTTTAAAATGCAAGCTTTAGATTCATAATAAGAGTAAATTAATTAACAATTAATGGACAATAATAATAGCCATTTAATGTCAATAGTAATGTAATTGGATGATAAAAAAATTTGTTGAGTTGCTGGTAAAAATATCGTGAAAGTTCTTATATTGGAAGTCAGATTATATTTTGTCTTTTTTAATCAAAAAATATGCAAATTAGTCTATATACATTAAATTAAAGAGCAAATTAATTCTATTAAAAAATTCTATACGTTTTCTATTGTTAAAAACTGATCCCTATATGTTAATATGAGATACACATGACATATTACGTATCACTGATTGATCCTTCGATAGCATTTTAACCTTGTGTTGTTAAATTCAATGTTGAGTTTCCCATACTTCCACGTCGATAGGATCATAGGAAGTTGGCGGCCTAATTCAAGCGTGGGTTAGTCTTATTCTATCCTAAAATTTTAAGATTGTTGATACTAAATTTTAAATCTCAATGTATGCGCGATGTCATGGCGAGAAAGCAGGAGATGTCATTATGTATTCCTAAAGTAAGCATTCACGTTTTAGACTCCAAGCAGGGTTCCATCTTCCAGTTGAACTCTGATTACTTCAAGGATATTTTAGTCTTTTTAGCCCTTCAATTTTATGTTATTTAAAGGGGTCATTATATCCCTGGAGTGACATGGTTTTTTTGATAGGGTGACAAGATGTAATCACATATGAGTTTTGGTGAGAATAAGCATTTTATACCCCTTTTGAGAACTCTATGAGAGTTATGGTTTTATTTTCGAGTTTGTTTTATAAGAGCTAGGGCTTTATTTTCGAGATTTAGGTTTTCATATTTAATACATTTAAATTTATTTTCTTCATATTATACTCTCGTTTTGTTTACTCATTAAGTGAAAAGTTGATGCCTCTTTTGTTCATAATTTTACATCCTCTTAACTGAGGATTTTTCACATAAAATTCATGTGTTCGATATTTTCTATTTTTCTCTTTCATTCTTTAGTCGAGTTCATCCCAACAAAAATCCGAAAAAAAATGGAACATTTTTATAAAATATCAATTTTGAGTCATTAAATACTGTGAGTTGTAGTGACAGTAAACGTAACTTTCATAAATCTTAAAAAGGGTTAGGTCTGTGCATTGTAGCAGCCGTCGACATCAAGGAAAAAAAGAGAGCAGTAAGTAGGCATGGGGAAAGTGCTTTATACTTCCACGTATTAGATATTCCTTTATTACCTTCTCCAACTTTTTGATGTTATCGACACAATATAAAATATCCAAATTTATGCAACACAAATTATTTAATATAAAATATATTCATGATAAAATTAAATTATAATTTTTATGGCAGTAAAAATATAATTTTATTATTTTAATAGTTTAATTTTTATAATTTTTAAATAATTAAATTAAATTTTTATCATTTGTAGGGATGCCAGCAATTTTTTCCTTTATTAACTTAAATTTTAAAAAAAATTAAAGAGTTTAAATGAAAAAAAAAAATTCCATTTTAGGGGTAGGAGGCCCATGAATATATAAAATATAATTGAGATGTGTAAATATAAATTTTAATATGCTATTAGAAATTCTCTCAAACATGTATATATGTGAGAATTACGTATTTTGAACATAAATGTGTGTTTAAAATACCATATATTAAATAATATAATGTGTGGTTTGAAACTAATTAGTAATAACACGTGAAATATGTCTGATATTAAAATGAAAAAAATAGATTAAATTGTAAGTAAAACAAATTTTAAATATATAAAGACATCATATTAAGAATACTAAATAAATACGTTAACCCTAAATTGACATCGAGTTAATTTGTGACTCAAAGACAATCAATAATATTATTAATATATATAATTGATGAATATAACAAAATACGCATAATAAAATTAAAAGGCGTAAAAAATTAAAATAGAGCTTTAGTTGAGTATTTAAGGTTCTATCAATGCATTTTTTTAAAATAAAAAGACTGTAATACCCTGAAATAACTTAACCTATTCTTAATACGAAAGGATGTTTTTATGATTTTCTTAATCGAATTAGTGTACGATTAACTCATAACACTGACTTAATCAGTTTTAGACCCGGTGTAAGGTTGTTAGGTTGCCAAACTACCTTTGGATCCTTTATCTCTACATCAAATTATGCTTTCTTGACTGTGTTTCTTGGAAGGTATGTGTCTCCAAAAGATTGTCCTTCTTGCAGATGCAAGGAACCTACAAACCAAAGGACCACCAACTTTTTCTTCCAATTAGAAAGATCACAAAATCAATTTAGGTTTTCGATTCTGTGACGTAATTGAATTAAAGAATTAGGTTTAGTTTCGACAGTGCGTTTATCTCCGGTGAGATTAAAAATAGTAATGGTATTGAGATTAGTTACTGTAACGATAAAATGGTGGGGTGTTTGTTTAGATTCAAACGCAGTTATAACGGTGAAGTGAGAATAGAAAAAAACTATTAAGGACATAGATTACAAGTGATATGTAATAAATACTAAATAAAAATATTGAAAATCTTTAGATCGAAAATATGAAAATAATTTAAAATTGTTAATTATAAAAAATACATATTGAATTTAATATTGAGACAGTATATATTAAATTAATAATATTATTTGAAATTTTTAAATAAAAAAATCAGATATAAATGGATAAAAGAAAAAGTAAAAAGCATGGATGAGATCAGTGAGTTGGATTGAGAATCAATTAAAGTATCGATTTAGGAAGTAACTTTGAATCGGTTAAATAAGGAATTGGTATAAATCAATTGACTTGACGCTTAAATAATTTTTTTTAATTTTTTAAATTTTCTAATCGAATCAGTAAATCAATACTTGATCAATTCGACTACTAATAGTGAATTTTTGAATGATAAAGTTTAAATTCAATACCTATTTAATAAATTAAGCGAGGAGTAAAATTAATTAATAATTAATTATCTTTTATTAAAAAAATAAAAGTTTTATCATCTCTCTATCCTTTTTTTAAACAAAGGTTAAAATTTAAATAATAATGTTATTTTAAAAATAAAAAATAAAAATTATATTTTCAAAATAAAAAAAATAAAAATTATTTAATAGAACTTATTTCTAAAAAAAATTGTTAATTATTATATTGTTTATAATGTTTATGAAATATTATTCATTATTTATTATTTTATAAGTTAAGAATACATAGAAGATAAACAACTTTATAGATTACGTAAAAAAATAATTAATTAATCAAATGACTTGGACCAAAAATTATTTAAGAAAATGACCTGTTTGTTACATTGATATTCGATGTAGTCTGATCAACCGATGACACCATTCACTTTTTCGACTTAGTCATTTCCCAATCCTTAGCTTTAAAAAAAAAAGAATTTTTTTTTGCCACTCCTGTGTTAGGTATATGTATTTTTTAAAATACTCGTAAAAAATATAGATACTCATGGTGTCGAAAAAAAGAAAAATACATTTATTTTAATGGGTGTCATCGAAGTGTCAAGTGGCAATGGTAAATTTTTTTAGAAATAAAATTCCATTAATTAAAATAAATTGGGGAAAAATACGAAAATATAATAATTTTTTTAATGTGTGCCTCTTGACAATCCGATAACATCTATTAAAAAAATAATTTATTAATTTTTTATATTTTTACTAGTTTATTTTAATTGACAAAAAAATTCAAAAAAATTATCGATACCGCCTGACACATTGGCGACACCCATTAATTTTTTTTTCCACAGTGAATGCTCGTATTTTTTATGAGTATTTCAAAAAATACTTATGAGTGACGCTTGACATAGTGACAATACAAAAAAAAAATCCTTTTCTTTAAAAGTTGACATAGTGACATATGGATGGCGTAAGTTGGTCAAGCAGCATTAAGTTTACTATAGCGAACAAGTTATTTTTTAAAATAATTTTTTATCTAGGGATTTTCTTAATTAATTAACACTTTTAAGTTATTTATATAAAAAATCACAATTTTTAATAGATAAATTACGTAAATACTTAAAAAAAGAGTTTTTGGTGTTATAGCATAGACCTGCTCATGGGCCGAGTTACTTGTTTAGGCTCACCCGAAATTTTAGGAGGGTTTGAGCAATAAATTAAGTCCATTTGAAATATGAATTGGGCTTGAGCATTTAAGGCTTGGCTTGACCAGTTTTAAGTTTATAATACTTGATATAATATTATTTTTATATATTATGTTATTTAAAACACATTAAAAAAATAAACTTATACTAAATATATAATACTATTTTGACGTAAACATTAAAATAATATTAAGATGACTATATAAAAAATTTCGATAAATAAAAAATATATTAAATTATTAAAATTAAAAATTAAAAATTTTAAAAATAATATGGGTGGGCCTAAAATAGACTTGGATTAGTCTTTTGCAAATATGGACGGGCTTGGGCAAAATTGCAGGCCTATGTTTGAGGCAGGGCTGAGTTTGAGTAATTATAAAGTATATTAATATCATGTTTAGACTTGACCTGAACTCGACCTGACCTGACCTAACCCACGAGCACCTCTGTTATAACACATATCATAAAAATTAAAATATTATTCATAAATTTGGTGTTGAATTTAAACAAATGAAACATGTTATGTGTTAAATCTCTAATTTTCCACTGGTTTGGCTTCCTCCATTGCTGTGGTCAATTTTTTCTTTCCTTTTCTCAAATTTTCCTCTGCTTTCTCGCTGGTAACTTCAGAACCTGGATGATTGGTGTCTTATGTTAAACCTAGTTCAGTATGAGAGCTTGAGAATTGACGATGCCACTGATTTTATAAGACAGAGAAAAGAATTTCTCAGCCTTTATTCATTTATGCCTACATTTTATGTAAGTTTCAAAAATGGTATTGGTACTTCAAAAATAATAATAAACATAATGGTATTGGTATACTTTCAAAATAAATTCTTATACTTGTTTTTACGGTGGTGGAGCCAGAAAATTTATTTTGGGGATTGAAATTAAATTTTATATTTTTACGACAGTAAAAATGTAAATTTATCATTTTAATAGCTTATATTTTTATAACTTTTAAAGGGTTAAATTATTTTTTATTATTTTCGGAGACCAAAGTGCAATTATACCATTACTAATCTAAAACTTTATAAATTATAAAGGGCCTAAATTAAAACTTTACTATTGGGTCACCTCTATGTACTTGTATACTTATTATACTATGTACCTGTCTACGTATTCAGCATTCAATTCCAAGTGACCACTATGTACTTGTATACTTGTTCAGCATTCAATTCCAAATTTAATGGGTAGGGATCTTGAGCTGGGTTAAGTAAAAATTTAGGCCCATTTTCACTTATTATCAGGCTTAAAATTTTATTACGGTCCGACTAAGTTTGAACCTGCATCTAACTCGGTCTATGATTATCTTTTGTCTGGGTTTGATCTGGTTTGACCCGAAAAATGGGCCTAAAATGTTGATCCGAAGCTCGATTCGGCCTGCCAGTGTTTATTTATTTAGATTATTTTTATATAAAAATAAATTTAAAAAATATAATACATCGAATACACTAAAGATATTAAAATAAATATTTTTCAATAAATTAAAAAAATTTAAAAAATTGAAATGCTTAAATAACATTAAGATAGTTGCAACTTAGCAAACAAATGCCTTTAAAATAATAGCAGTATAATAGTGAAATGACAACAAAACAACAACGAAAAGAAAGTTTAGATTAATTTGGGCTGGGCTAAAAAATCCTACTCAAAGCTTGACCCATTTAAAAAACGGATTTTTTTTATTCAAACACATTTTCTAAACCTATATTTTTTTTTTTCAAACCCTCTCACGTTTTGGATGGATCTTTAAACCTAAACGAGTAACTTGGCTCATGACCAAGTCTAATTAGAATCCGATTGATGGCAGAACACCAACTTAATAAAGTGCTTTATAAATAAAATAGATATTTTAAATCAAATTTTCCAATATTAATTAGTCTACACTCATTATTTGGGTGATAGAAATAAAAATAATATAAAAAATATTTAAGTAATGTGTTTTTAATAAATAGTTATCGATAAAGTAATAAAATGTAAATAATTTTGTTAAAATTATGATTGTAGGAGTAAAATTGAGGTTTCTTAAAAAAAATTAAAGTACATTCTAATCAAAATAATAAAAAATAATTATGAAAAAAATATAAGATCTAAGTTAATTACAAAAACTGAATATTTTTTTATAGTGTTATTGGGTGCTGCTAATCTTTCAAGCGATATCACCTTAAATTTCACATTTTTAATTATTATTGAAGAAAAATTGCCAATTTATCAAATAACACTAAAAAATATAGGAGTATTTTCTCTAGATAAAAAATAAATATCATACAAAGAAAAACATTTTTTTAAAGTGATACTGCCAATATATCAAGCATATCGCTTTAAATTACTATTATAAAATTTTGGAAGTAACTTAAAAAGTAAAAAATAAGAAAGAGTTTATCCCTAACCCAATATCAAGTATTTCAGTTCACTTACATTGGGTTCTGGAAACAGAAGGTAGCTGTTTGTGTCTTTTAATGGTCATGATAGCTCAACATGATTAATATCAATAAAAGACATATATTTTTTATAACAACAAATTTCTTCAAGTAGCTACTCTGATTTTCCTTGACCCTTTGGGACCATTCCTTTCTACTACGCATATTACCAATATCTGAAATGATTGAGGTTGGTCCATGGGCTCTTAAATTGCCACTAACTCAGCCACAACGAAACGTCGTGTTCTTCCACCTTAGGCCGCTCCATCCATCCTCCTAGTTTTGTCTTTTACATATAGACCTCCTACTCCATTCTAGTTTCATATCTCCTGCATGATTTCATGTTGGAATCCCATTATCCCACCAACTACATGCTTGAATTTCAGGGGGACAGTTCCATCCTGTAACTGAGCCGAGAAAAGTGCTGTTCGTTAGAGTAGTCAATAGTTGTTAAGTTCGTAATCAGTTTCTAAGTCAGTAGAAAAGCTGTTATTCAGCTAGCAATTTGTGAAAAAGCGGTTAGCTAAATTTCTCTATAAATGTAATATCAAATGAACAAGAAGGTAAGCATTCATAAATTAAAAACAGAGGTTATTCTGTTGAAATAGTTTTCTCTCTATCAAACCATTTCGTACCTCAGTTCTTAACACTGTTGAGTTTTTACATTTTAGAGTTCTCAAACAATGGTGCAATCAAACCAAAAGCCCCATCTTGTATTACTATCCGCCCCTGCTCATCTCCAACCTGTTATTGAGCTCGGGAAACGCCTCGTCACTTGCCAGGATGTTAAGGTAACAATTATAGTTGCTTCTTTTGTCCAATCAGCCCCAGCGGAATCGCGTATGGTCCAAGCTGCTTTGGCTACAAAACTCTTCGATGTCATCCACCTCCCACCAGCTGACATCTCCAACCTCGTTGAACCTGGTGATGAGGGAATCACATCACTTTCTGCGGCCATGCATGTCGTCAAGCCTGATTTTCAGGCCGCTATATTGGGTTTGGAGACTCTGCCAACTGCTCTCGTCGTTGACGTCTTTGCGATCGACTGTTTAGGAATTCCGGATAAGCTTAAGATCCCAAAATATGTTTTTGTTTCCACAAATGCATGGTTTCTTGCTACGATTGTATACACTCCGGTTCTAGACAAGGAAGTGGAAGGAGAGTATGCCGATAAGAAAGAACCATTTGCTCTTCCAGGTTGTTCGTCGATTCGAGCAGAAGATTTGCCAGATCCCATGTTGTTACGAACGAAAGCGAATTACCGTGAATATCTGAAAATAGGTATGGAGATTCCAAAGGCCGATGGGATTTTGGTGAACTCATGGGAAGAATTGCAGCCTAAAACACTGGCCTCTTTGAGAGATGGTAACCTCTTGGGTGGTGTTGTTAAGGCACCAATATTCCCGGTCGGCCCGATAAACTCCGAGGGGTCTTCGGCACTGAAGAACGAGTTATTTGACTGGCTGGACAAGCAAACTACTGACTCAGTTCTTTACATATCTTTTGGAAGTATGGGAGGGCTCTCACTTGAGCAAATGTTGGAATTAGCTTGGGGTTTAGAGTTGAGCCAGCAAAGGTTTATATGGGTAGTTCGTCCGCCTATAGAAAAATCAGGCAGCGGCTCCGGTCCCAAGTTTGGGAACATTGGTGACGATATGTCGCGTTACTTGCCTGAAGGGTTCATCTCAAGGACCCGAGACAGGGGAGTGATTGTTCCACAATGGGCCCCACAAGTGGAAATCCTGAGTCATCCATCTTGTGGAGGATTTTTCACGCATTGTGGTTGGAATTCAGCAATAGAATGCATCATCAATGGATTGCCAATGATCGCTTGGCCACTATACGCTGAGCAAAGGATGAATGCTACATTGCTGACGGAGGAAATGGGCATAGCTGTTCGATCTGAAACCTTACCATCAAAGGGTGTTGTGGGGAGGGAGGAGATAGAGAAGATGGTGAGGAAGATTTTTGTGGATGAGTGTGGACGTCAAATGAGGGCCAGAGTGAAGGCACTGAAACTTAGTGCTGAGACAGCTTGGAGCAATGGTGGTTCATCATATGATGCACTAGCTAAAATGGTGAAACACAGCCAGAAAGTGTCTCCAAAATAAAATTTGTGGCAATTATCATGCCAAAGGGCTATTTCCTAGAGTCTTTTACCCTTTCAATTATTTTTTATTTACATTTATTTTATTTTTAAAATCGGATTAGTTTTAATGAATTAGGTCGTTTTTCTCCAAAAAAAAAATTTACGTCTACCACGTCATCACATGGATCCAATATTGAGAAAATTGTCAAGTTTAGGGATTAATATAGACAAAAATAATTCAAGGATTAAGTTGGAAAAAGTTGTCAAATGTATGGATTAAATTTTGCTTTATCCCTTTTTATAATGTTATCGAATGGTTTAAATTGATAACACTGTTATTATTTAATCGTATAATCAAAGTATCCTAAAATTTAATCAATCATTTAAAAAAAATTTACCATAAAAATACCAAATTCAAGCAATCATGTTTAATAAGTAATAAATTAATTTAGTCAACAAATGTCACATCATTGACAAAATTAATTTATTATTTATTAAACATGATTGATTGGATTTGATAGTTTACTGTAAATATTTCTTTTTCTTAAATGATTGATTGGAGTTTGATAGAATACTAGTATAAAAAGTTCATATCAATTTAAACTTAACATTATATAAAGCAACATTTAATCCATAAATTTAATGAAAAAATCAATTTTTTATAGAAAATAAACGACACAAAGGACACCCTAATTCAATATGGAGGGATTAGAATCCACCATAATCAACTCCCAAACAAAAGGCGGAAGTTCCTCCGATAGATGAAATCGCAATAACTCTGGATCTTCAATTTTGGCCAAAAGATCCGCCACTGTGTTCTGCACCTGAGGAATATGTCTGATACAAACCTCTCAAGATCGAATAAGCACGTGATGTATCAGTCGGAACTCCATCGGTCTACTATCCGCAACACCATAAGTAAGAATAATCTCTACCAACATAGTGTTATCACACTCCAATTCCAACTTCCAAAATTCTTTATTCCATGCTAATTGAAGCCCTTCAAGCATCGCTCTTGCTTCAACTTGAAATATTGGACCTCCTCCAGTCGACATTGAAAAACTACATAGCCACAACCCATTAGCATCTCTGATAACAGCTCCAATAGAGGCACATAAGAGAACACAACACCATCAGTATTAAGTTTAACATAACCCTTTTCAGGAGGCAACCGATGTGAACTTATTACCTGAGGGTAAGAA
Organism: Gossypium bickii; assembly: GCA_025503065.1. Lineage (NCBI taxonomy): Eukaryota > Viridiplantae > Streptophyta > Magnoliopsida > Malvales > Malvaceae > Gossypium > Gossypium bickii. The sequence goes on from CP106710.1 coordinate 6,207,220, forward strand.
TGAGAAGATTTGGAATATGTTGATAAAACAATTCTCGTCCAACTTGTGCCTATACCCGCTATTTCTTGAATACAATTGCGAGAATCCGAGCAAACAAACATATTCAGAGTCTTCCAAAGTAGCCAAAAAATAATGGGGATTAAACTATTTTTGTCCATATTAGTTCCTGAACTTAGCAACTTTCTAATTTTAGGGTCCATGTGATGATGTGACACTATGATATTGTACCACATCAACGCTTAAATTTCAGGCGATTACATGCACATGGACAAAATCTAAAAAAAAAAAAAAAAACTAAATTCATGGATTAATATGTAAAAAGATAAATTATGTAAAATTAAATTAATTATGTAACAAATTAATCCTTTTTATTAAAAATAAATTGCCACTTAATTATTGCGGTGACTCACGCCCCCACCAACTCTCTAGCAGCCGGCCACAATTGCTCATTTCAAGATTCTAGAGGTCTAGCAGAATAGACCAAACCAGCAGAACACATTCAGCTCAGAATAACAAGTTCATCGGAATAGACCAAACCAGCAGAATCCGTCCAGCTAGGAATGACAAGTTCACGTTCCGCGTCGATGACAAGTTTCTTAGCTCCGAGGATACTAAGATTGTTGTTGAGTTTTATGCGACTGTCTGTGTTAAAGATGCCTTTGATAGGATGTGTTTACGTTAACATCAACGATATTTTCCACTTGTGGTCCATGACCGATACTAAGATTAACAACTCTGCCACGAATACCGTCACACTTTAAATCCACTGTCGGGCCACCACCAAGGGATTCTCAACATGGAGGTTGCCCTTGTTGATAGTATCATGCGTAGCTTTTAGAAGACCATAAATCAAAACCATCTGGATCCATGTATATATATATATATATATATATATATGAAAGATTATACCTTTATAGCTAATGAAATTCAATCAAACAATAAAGATAAGGAGATTATAACCATACAAGACTTGATAAGTATTTGCACTAGAAGAATTACATTGTATATTGAAATGGAAATCAGTAAAGATCAAAATTTGGAGAGATTTGCAGCAATCATATTCTCCTCATCTGTGGGTAATTTTCAAGTAATTCTTCAACTGATAATGAATCAGATTCATCTTGTGGGCTCCATAGCACCTCTACACCCTAAAGGAAAAAAAAAGGAGAATTCACTTACTGGTGACATCAATGGTGAATCCAAATAAAAGCTTGGATATCATGTGCAGATTCCCGGTACTAACCTTAATTTTGCTAGAGCTGATATCTGCCAAATATTGCAAGGCTTCCTTCACATTGTCGGTAGTGTTGATAGTAGGCAGTTTGTGCGCACCTTGAGCTGCCACCAGAACTGTTACCTGTGAATGAAAAATGTTTGAAGGTTGATGAGATTGATATGGGATTGAAAAATCCAAATGAAATAGCAGAAAGAACACAAAACCCGAACTTGTACCACTATCCGGTCCTTGTCACCTTTGTCGCCATTCAGAACAACTGCTCTTTGCCTTTTAATGTTGTTGACGTTTACCAGTGTCTCTACATCAAATTTAAGGCGTTCTTCCTTGGAAAGCCGTTGAAATTGCTGTTCAGCACTTCCAATAGTCCAATGATGAGTTACCTATAAGGCAAAAAAGACATCAGTCACAATGAACTAGTTAATGTCTAGTTTTGATGGGTCTAATTATGAATTTCACCCCTATGCTAAAATTGACTAGTGTTGTCCCCTTTTACTTTAATTTGTCAGACATTGTACTTAACGAAAACTGAAAAGTTAGTCCAGCTGGGTAACATTGTTAAACTTTGCTGTTATATCACTGACTTGGAAATCAGCAGTTTCACAATTTATATGTAAGTAATTAGCAAAAATAAATAATTCAACAATTTATATGCGACACAGAAGCAAAAATCAGCAGTTCAAGCTCGTGATTATCAACACCTGGACTAACTTCTAGGTTCTAGTGAAGTACCAGATTTTGGTAAATTAAAGTAGAGGGACTAACTTATCAATTTTTGAGAAGTAAAGAGAAATTCAAAATCCGATCAGTTTTAATGTCCCAATAGGCTCATTAATCGCACATTTTTCTAATACACAGGAACTGAGAACTGCAACTTTGGGACAATCTACTAGTTGGAACAAGAGCGGTAAAGTCTTTAAGCTGATTAAAGCCTGCAACAAATCATGATGATATGAAGAACGAGGCAGCATTTTGTATGCTAGTTGGACTTACAGATGAATAGCCATGAAGATAGCAATGTGGATGGTGAAGCAATGATGATACAGTTTCTGAATCCAAAAACAAAAGATGAAAAAAAACACTAAAATTAGATAAAATTCTAGCAACATCGCGCTTCCAATAACTCCTGTAGAATTGAATTAGCATTTCAGTGCTTGTCAAATACATCTTGATTCTCAAGGACATTCTAGAGTTTTACAACAGAGTAGTGGAGTAGCATATTATCATGTTTCATGTCATGAGGATCATTTTGTTAAAACCAAGGCTAATGAGACCTTGATTGAAATAGCAAAGACCGAGACCCTGAGACCTTTAGCACCCAGGTTCAAGTCTCACTTGTGCAAATTGTGTATAGGTCAGTTAGTTATTCAATTCAGTGCTTGTAAGTTGTAACTTCAAGGGGAAAAAAAAGGAAAACCTTCCAATATGATGTTCCAGCCCTTTGCAGTAGAAGTGTCCGTTGTGGAGGCAATTTCGGTGAGTTCCTTTTGCAACGAACGGGCTTTCGCAGACAAGCCAACCTGAAGAAAAGAGGAAAGAAGTGTACTTCCTATAAGAAAATTGCATGGTATATAAACAAGCAAATTAAAAAATAAAGGAATCCCACTCCTTTTGCCTTTAGAATTTTTCTCAAGCACCAACTAGCAAATACAAAATGGAAATCAATTTCATCAAGAAAAACAGCAACAATTAAATAATGAGGGCAGTTTCATTGTTTTGGACCCAAAGCTAACATGAGATCAACCTATTGAGACAGCCTTGACTGATATAATGTAAGGGTTTCTCATTATAAGAAAATTTTCAAAAGCACTAAGTATTTTCAGCCTTTTAAGTCTATAATGGATGCTCAATTCTATGCAACTGTATACATGAAATTTTGATTTTAATTCAATTTTCGCAAACCATTAAAGCTTGTTACCGACATATAGCAGCACCATTTTAAGTTACTTGATAAAATACAAATAATTATACTAACCCAAGGCATTTGTTTTAATCAAAATCAGAGTTTAATGCATATGCAATTAAACCAAAAATCAAAATTTCATTCATGTAATTGCACTAAATCGAATTTCAATTATCACATTACAAATTGGATCTATATTAATCTCTAAATCAGTTGAGGGTATGTTCATCTTTTAGTTAAATGATAATGATAATAATAACAAAATTTGTTGATTATGAATAGTAAAGCAAGAAATTTGAGCATTACCTGAACTTGAAGAATACTTGTTCGATTTTGCACGGTGCTACTATATACAATAACTGAAGCTACTCCCATGAAAATGGTTAAAATTAAATAAGAAACAGCCGACGACGTAGGACCACTCTCTTGATCGACGCTCCTCGGGAAACCAGGCTGGGAATGATGATAATGATGATGGTGATGGTGACGGTGATGAAGATCATGATGATCGTAATGATGATAATCATCATCATTACGGTGTGATGGCGGGCTCTCTGAAGAGAAAGAAGAGCCACCCATCCGACCACCGGTAGCAGCGGAGACTTCATATAGGTGGTGGGATAATAGTAAGGTAACAACAACAGCAAGAATGGAGAGCTTTGGGAAACTCTTGAAAGCCATTATTTTGGGGAAGATGAAATTTCGAGTTTTTCTTTGTATTTTGAAAGCTTAATGGAGTGGGTTTCGGAATCTCGATTTTAGGGTTATATTATATGTATATATATTATTATATACAATTGAAGTACGCGTTTTCACATGAGAATTTCCTTAATTTTCTGGGAAAAACTTTGCTTCCAATAGAAGTGGTCATGGTTGGATGGAGGTGAAGGGTTTCTCGAAAAAGGAGAGATTTGGATAAAAATATAATATTAAATAAAAATTTCTAAAGATGAGTCGATCTTCAAATAAATTTTATTGGTTCGAATTCAATTTAGCTCGAGTTTGTAAAAGAAAATTATTTATTTTAATGAGTCGAGCTTTGAATAAGTTATATTTATTTTAATGATATTTAAATTTATTTAAATTTTTATTATATTTAATTTATTATTTTTTAAATTTATTTTTATATAAAAAAGAATATAAAAACTTTAATACAATAAATTTTAATATTTTTATTTAGACTGAATTTAAACAAAATTTTAGACCTATTTGCATGATGAAACTTAGACCTAAAAAACATGCTTGAATTTTTTACTTGGACCTATTTTTTACTTGAATTTAAACAGGTCCCAAATAGATGTAATTAAAAACAAATTATAACTTAAATTTTAATTTTATTTATCAATCTGATTCCTCCTCCTAATTATGTTAAACTCTGACATTACTTTTTGATGATATGACATTATGATGTATAATAACGTGACATGTGACAATTTTATTTTACAACATCAATAACAATAACATGGTTAATAACAATTAAATGAAAACTTGAAAATGGTTCAGATTATAACTTACAGATGCGCACTTCCGCGCATTAAAACTAAAAGATGAGCACATAAAATCCGATATCAATATCACCGAGGCTTCATTGGTACTAAACATTGTTTTTCAAACCTAATAAAATATAATATAATATATGCTAAACTATACAATTAGTTACTCAATTATGAGTAAATTTTCGTTTTGATCGTTTAACTAAAAATAGTTATGCTTTGGGCATTAACATATTTGAAAATTTTTTTTGCCACTTGATCGTTAAGTAGCTAACAGTGACACCTTTTTAGTTGTTATAATAATAATTTTAATCCTCATCTTTTATATTTTCTATCAATTTGATCCAAATTCAATATAAATATAATAAAAAATTTCAATTCTAAAACTTTTCTAAAAATACATAGAAAATTTAAAATTTAAATAAAAAGTCATAAAAATTTCAAAAGTAGATAAAGTGAGAGAAAATGAGGAAAGAAATTAAAATTTCCTGCAATATATATATATTTTAAAATACTATCTAAATTTCAACATGTTGTCAAAGTCATATATATATATATAAATTAATACAAAATTATAACACAAATTTGTATTTAAAAATAAAATATAATATTTCACCAAAAAAATAACATAATATAATAATGAAATGTATTAATAATACATGAAATATGTACTATATTAAAATAAATAAATTAGATTAAATTGTTAGTAAAATGAAATTTAAACACATGAACACATCAAATTAAGATTATTAACTGAATACAATTATTTATCATTATGTTGTTATCAGCCCTAAGTTGGTGTCAAGTTAATTTGTGATACCATCTCAATCAACAATATCATTAATATTCTATCACATACGCATGCGTGTTTAAAAATAACATATGATAAATAATGAAATGTATTGTTTGAAACTGATTAATAATAAATGAAATATGTATAATATTAAAATAAAAAATTAAATTAAATTTCAAGTAAAATAAAATATGCCCAACCGACTCGTGACACCAACTCAGTGAGTGGCTTAAATAATAGTAAGTATATATATACACACAAAAAAAAAATTTGGTGGAGGTAATAAAATGTGCATATTAAAACAACAATGTATACAAAATATCAAAATAAAATTTTAGTTGAGTGGTGAATTTAAAATTTTACTAATGTAATTGGTAAGAGCTCAGATCTTGGTTTATGCATATTTTTATTGGTTTTTAAAATTAAAAAAATATCTCGAGTAATATAACTTATTTTAATTACGAGAATATATTTTTATAAAATCTCTAACTAAATTGGTGCTTGGTTGATTTATGACAGTCATGTGCTTAAATAATAGTAAATATAGATATAAATATATGAAATTGATGCAAGTAATTTTTTTAACTAAGTTGGTGATACTTACGTTAAAATATTTATATAAAGGTTAAATTGTGTTGCTAGTCCTTGTAGTTGTACATAACTTGTCAGAATTTATAAAATTTTAAGTTGACAAAAATTAACAAAAAAAAAAAATTAATTTAAGACCACTTGTGATCAAACAATTTACTAAGCTAAAAAAATCTATTAAGACGAACACATTGACAATCCTACTCAACTTCCTGCTATCCTGTTTGCATTTCCTGCAGTTTTGGTGCCATGTCCCGACCCTGTAACCGGCTTTCACTAGAAGGCGAAGGGTACAACATAATCCCTGTTCACAATCTCGATGCTAATCATCCATGCGTTCGGTACCCTGAAGTACGCGCTGTCTTATTATCCTTACGCGCCTTGGGTAACCTCAGGGAGCCACCATACCACACATGGCATCCTTCTTCCATGGACCTCCTTGATTGGTTGGGACTATTCTTTGGTTTCCAACGCGATAACGTTAAGAACCAAAGGGAACACCTTGTTCTCCACTTGGCTAATGCCCATATGCGTCTCTCTCTGCCACCGGTTGACAACAATGGAACCTTCCAAGCCATAGTCCTCCTCGAATTCCGGCGTAAGCTACTCGAAAACTACACTAACCGGTGTTCTTACCTGGGGAAGGCATCCAACGTTGACAGCTTGGAGTCTGATACTCGTAGAGAGTTGCTTTACGTTGGACTGTATTTATTGATATGGGGAGAATCCGCGAATTTGAGGTTCGTGCCCGAATGCATCTGCTACATTTTTCATCACATGGCCATGGAACTGAACAAAATCCTAGAAGATTATTACATTGATGAAGAAACGGGATGGCCATGGATATCATCGATATCTGGGGAAAACGCGTTTTAAAACCGCGTTGTAAAGCCAATATATGATACGATCAAAGCCGATGTGGCGAAAAACAAATATGGAACCGTCCCGCATGATAGGTGGAGGAACTATGATGATTTCAATGAGTACTTTTGGAGCAAGAGTTGTTTTCATACTCTCAACTGGCCACTTGATTTCAACAGTAAGTTTACAAGTGAAAGGAAAACTGGGTTTGTTGAACGAAGGACGTTTTAGAACGTTTACAGAAGCTTCGACAGGCTATGGGTGATGCTGTTTCTTTTCCTTCACGTTATGGTAATCTTGGCCTGGGAGGAGAAGAAGTATCCATGGCTGGCTTTGGATAACAAGGATGTTAAGGTTCGAGTTTTATTATTGTTCATCACTTGAGTGGAATTAGGCTTTTCCATGCTTTACTTGAACTATGGAGTTTAGTCGTGTTTCGAGACAGACGTCGCGACTGTTCCTTAGGATGGTGCTAAGGATTTTGGTTGCTGCAGCATGGACTGGCGCATTTGTGTTTTGTTACACAAGGATTTGGGTGCAAAGGAACCACGACAAGCATTGGTCTAATGAGGCTAACCAAAGGGTAACATTTTTTTAGGGCTTGCATTTCTTTATTGGTTACCTAAACTGGTGGAATTGGTGTTGTTTTTCCTTCCTCGTATTTGGCCGAATTCGAAAGTATTTGACCTGCTATCATGGTGGTTCCATGGTGACTGTATCGGTCAAGGATTGAGGGAAGGGCTAGTTGATAGAATCAATTATGTCCTATTTTGGGTTGTGGTGTTAGGTACAAAATTTATCTTCAGTTACTTCTTCCAGACCAATCCCATGATTAGCACAACAAAATAATTGTTGGATTCAACAATTGCAGAGCATGAGTGGGACTGGCAAGCCGTCTTTAGTGTCAGCAACAAGTTCATCATTGGATTGTTGTGGTTGCCTGTGGTGTTGGTTTACTTGGCTGATACTCAGATTTGGTACTCAATTTATTCTCCCTTGTGGGGGCTGCCATGGGGTTGCTGCAAATGTTGGGTGAAATTTGAAACATCGAGCAGATGAGATGGAGGTTTCGGTTCTTTGCCACTGCCATTCAATTCAATTTGATGCCACAAGAGGAAATAAAGATCTCTGGTGGATCATTAAGGGAAAAACTGTGTGAAGCCTTTCATCAGCTGAAGGTGAGATGTGGGCTGCAACTGCCTTTCAAAATGGTTGAACTCGAACCGAACCAGGTTAAGGCTAACAAGTTTGTTTTGATATGGAATGAAATAGTTACCACTTTTAGAGAAGAAGATATCATATCTGATCAAGAGGTTGAGCTACTACAGTTGCCTCTGAATTCATGGGAAATCAGGATCATTCGTTGGCCATGTTTTCTTTTGGGGAATGAGTTGCTACGTGCTCTTGATCTGGCTACGGACTTATATGACGCGCCGGATAACTGGCTCTGGTATAAAATATGCAAGAATGAGTATAGGCGTTGTGCTGTGATTGAAACATATGATTGTGTCAAGTACTTGATGCTTCATAAACTAATCAAAAGCAATACCGAAGAGCATTCCATTCTCGAAGTCTTGTTTCAGGAAATCGATCATTCTATCGAGATCAAGAAGTTCACTAAGACATTTAGAATGATTGCACTGCGTCAAATCCATTCCAAGTTGATAAAACTTGTTGTGCTATTGCTTGAACCAAACAAGAATGTGAATGAGATTGCTACTGCTATGCAGTCACTTTATGCAATTGTTGTTTCTTACCTTTTCAAAGCAAACATGACTATGGACCAGTTGAGGAAAGATGGATTGGGCCGATTGGCTCCCAAGAGTCGAACCGCCATGGCTGGATTGCTATTCAAGAATGCGGTTGAGTTTCCGGATCTGAGTGAGGAGCACTTCTATATGCAGATTAAATGCTTGCATACAATTCTTACCACCAGGGACTCGATGCATATTGTTCCTGTTAATAACGAGGCAAGGCATCGACTTGCTTTTTTTAGTAACTCACTCTTTATGAAAATGCCTCGAGCTCCTCGAGTGGAGAAGATGATAGCTTTCAGTGTCCTTGCCCCTTTCAACAATGAACATGTGTTGTACAGCAAAGAACAACTAAAAACTAAGAACGAGGATGGGATTTCCATCCTGTATCATTTGCAGACCATTTATGATGATGAGTGGAAGAACTTCATCGAAAGAATGCATCGAGAAAGAATGGTGACAGCTGATGAAATATGGACAACCAAGTTAAGAGATTTAAGGCTTTGGGCATCTTAGAGAGGCCAGACATTTGCACGCACAATCAGAGGCATGATGTACTATTATCGAGCTCTACGGCTGCTAGCTTTTCTCGATTCTTCATCGGAGACGGATATTACCGTAACAAAAGAGGAAGAAGGTATTGTTTCATGTCAGAAGTATTGGGAACATAAGGCCATAGGGGACACTCGTGCTGAGGAAATCATGGATCTTATGAAACACAATGAAGTCCTTTGGATGGCCTATGTTGATCAGGTTTCAACAGGGAGTGACGAGAAGGAATATTACTCGGTTCTCGTTAAGTACGACTGGCAATTACAACGGAGGTGGAGATATATCGAATCAAGTTGCCTGGTCCAATGAACATTGGAGAAGGCAAACCAGAGAATCAAAACCATGGCATTGTCTTCACTCGTGGTGATGCAGTTCAAACTATTGATATGAACCAAGCCAACTATTTCGAGGAAGCACTAAAATTCCGTAACCTGTTGGAAGAATTCAAGCACCACCATGGAATCCATAGACCAACTATCTTGGGAGTTAGAGAACATATTTTCAGTGGCTCTGTTTCGTCAGTTGCTTGGTTTATGTCAGCACAGGAAACGAGTTTTGTTACCTTATTTCAATGTCTCTTGGCGAATCTGCTGAAAATCCGAATGCATTACGGCCATCCTGATGTGTTTGATAGGTTTTTGTTCATGACTCGTGGTGGCCTTAGTAAAGCCTCCAAAGTGATTAATATCAGTGAGGACATTTTTGCCGGCTTCAACTGTACATTGCGAGGGGGCAGTGTCACACACCATGAATACATTCAAGTCGGCAAAGGACGAGACCTTGGGTTGAATCAAATATCAACCTTTGAAGCCAAGATAGCTTGTGGGAATGGTGAACAATTCCTCAGCAGAGATGTTTACAGGTTGGGTCGAAGACTTTATTTTTTCAGGATGTTATCATTCTTTCACACGACAATTGGATATTTCTTCAATACAACAGTGATCGTCCTTTCTGTCTATGGATTCCTATGGGGTCAACTTTATCTGGCTCTCAGTGGTGTCGAGAGTTCCGTTCTAGGGAACGAAACCAACAGCAAGAAAGCAGTAAGCGCTGTTATCAATCAAGAACTCATCATCCAGTTTGGTCTCTTTATGAAACTTCTAGCAATACTCGAGAGCTCAGCCGAGAGTGGTTTCCTTGAAGCCATTTGGGAAGTCTTGGTAATGCAGCTCCAGCTTTTAACTGTTTTCTACACGTTCTCAATGGGAACGCGTGTACATTTTTGGTCGGACTGTCCTTCACGAAGGTGCAAAGTATTGACAAACCGGGCATAATTTCGTCGTGCAGAACACAAGTTTCACAGAGAATTACAGATTGTACGCACGCAGCCATTTCATAAATGCCATTGAGTTCGGATTGATTCTCATGGTTTATGCAACATACAGCCCATCAGCCAAGCTCACATTTTTTTACATAGACATGTCACTCACATGTTGGCTGCTAGTTCTCTCATGGATATTTGCTCCCTTCCTATTCAATCCTTCGGGTTTCGATTAGCTAAAGAAGTAGACGGCTTTGATGATTTCATGAACTAGATTTGATACTGCGCAGCATATTTGCAAAGGCTACAGAAAGCTGGGAAAGTTGGTGGTATGAGGAGCAGCACCATTTACTCACAACCAGCCTATGGGGAAAGCTACTGGAAATCATTTTAAACCTACATTTCTTCTTTTTCCAATGTGTAATTGTATACCATCCGGGAATTTCAGGCCAAAGTAGGAGTGTTTTCGTTTACTTGTGGTCTTGGATCTTCATATTTGCAGCATTCGGAATCTATCTAACGATGTCGTATGTTCGGGACAACTACGGGGCAAAAAAGCATATATATGTTCGGCTGGCTAAATTCCTTTTGATGATACTTGGAATACTTCTTGTTATTGCTCTGAGACAGTTTACAGCCTTCAAATATGTTGATGTTTTCACCAGCCTGTTGGCTCTTGTTCCTACTGGTTGGGGACTTATATCCATGGCTCAAGTCTCTTGTTCCTACTGGTTGGGGACCTATATCCATAGCTCAAGTACTTCGACCCCTTCTTCGGCATACCAGACTGTGGGACTCTGTGGTTTCCTTGGCTCGATACTATGAGATGATGTTTGGAGTCATAGTGATAGGTCCAGTGGCAGTTTTATCATGGATGCCTGGATTCCAATCAATGCAAACAAGGATTCTATTTAATGATGCATTTAGCAAAGGCCTGCAAATGTTCAAGATTATTACACAGAAAGTACATCAAAAGGATGTCTAAGCTCCACTTACTATTGTACCTCATTTTTAATCATCATTGAATGGCATTACTTGTAATTGTTATCATAATAATTTCAATTAAAGGCATGTTTATTATAAATATTTATAAATTTTTTATTTTTATTTTTCGGTGATTACATTTCAAAAATCAAATAGAAAAATGTTGTAAATTTTCGAGATTAATATGATAAAAAATTATTTAAGGACTCAATTTAAAAAATTACAAAATAAAGGGAGTAAATCTTTCTTTAATTTTTTAAATTTATTTTTGAAATAAATATGCCACCATAGCGAGCCATTGATTTATTTATTTTGATATTTTTCATATCCGTTTTACAGTTCATATTTAGAGTTCGTGGCTGCACCTCCAACAATGTCATCTCTAAAGTTTTAACTTGTGTCTTTCTCTAAGAGTATAGCGTGCTTTACCATTGCATCTAACACTTGTTTGATAATTAATAATTTTATTGTTTAATAAAAATAAAAAATAAAAAATAGTTATTGTTAATATTGTGTGTAAATTTTAAATTAATTTCCAAATTTTAAAACATTTTAAAACATTTTTTGAACCATTAATATTATATGAACCAGATTCTATCATTGTTTTAACATTATTTTAGGTATTAAATGTTAACTCAAATATGAAATAAGGACATTTAGAATTATCTTCTTTCTTGACCAATGTTTTTGGATATGTTTTTTAAACTACTCACAAAATATTCGCAGGAAAGCAAACTTTGTAATAGTCTGAATTTTCAGTGGTGCCGGAACGGTGATTCAAGGTCACTAAATCCGACAAGTTAGTAGAAAATATTATTAATTTAGTGAGTATAAGTTAAATGTGAAGTTAGGAAAATTTTTTGAAATAGTAAATAGTGTACTAGAAAAAAAAAAATAAAATAAAATAATTAGAATCGAAAACGAGGTATCGAGACCTTGGAGATTTTTAATCTAGCCATAAATATTTTATAAATATTTATGGAGTGTTAATAAGTTAGTATTAAAGTTTCGTCAAGAAATTTTAAAGTTCCGATAGTTAATTGAACAAAAAGGACTAAGTTGTAACAAATGCAAAATTATGAGAAATGATTAAATAGCTTAAATGATAAAAAAAAAGAGGGCTTAAAAGGAAAATAGACTCAAGGTCTATTTGGGCTGGACGGCAAGGGCATGAAATCAGCAAGAAAATAAGGAGAATTAAGGGCAAAATTGAAATATTGCAAAATTTACTTAATAAAGCTAGGACTAAAGTGGAATTATCTAGATTTCTCTTTATTTTTCTGCATTCTCATCAGTAAAAACACCATACAAGGGTTTCCCTAAGCTGGTTTTTCATATTTTTACTGCAAGTAAGTTCAATTCTTGATTATTTCTTGAAATTTTTGTGTTTTTGTGACTTTTACAACTAGGTCCACTTGTTGAATTCATTAGTTTTAGATTTTATGAATGAAGTTGGAAGTTGCTATGAATATGTGCTGGAAGTATATGATGATTTAGCATGGAATTAGAACTTTAAAATGTTTATATGCTGATTTTATTGAAAGAATTGAATAGAAAGTGAATGTTTGAGACCTAATTTTAAAAGAATTTGAAGTTAGGGTTTTTATGTGGAAATTATGAATTTTAATAGTTTTGAAATAACTTATAATGACTAGATAAAGTATTAATTTAGAAAAATTAGCTTAATTGAGGGGTTAATTGATCAAGGACTGAATTGTATGAACTGTGAAATTTGGGGCGAAATGGAAATCAACACTTTGCACTAAAATAATTTTGGACAGTAGCAGTAGTTTAACTTTGAAAAATCACCAAAAATTGTAGAAATCGAATTAGAGGATGAATAAAATATGAAATTAAATCTTATTGAGTCTAGTTTTTTATAGAAGAAACGTGTAAGCAATGTAATTGTAAATCATGAGATATAATAGGTTTTGTGAGACAAGGTCAGAATAATTTCAGGTTCCCCTGTTCTGAATTTGAAAAATCATCAAAAATTGTATAAAAATAATTAGGGTCTTAAATTTATATTCTTAAAATCCTGAATGAGTCTATTTTCAATAGAAACAAACGATAACATCATCCAAATCCTGTACAAGGAGATAATTAATTTTTAGTGAAGAAGGATTGGAACTATCAGACAGCAGAACAGGAGTGACTTTAAAGAATAAACTGTACTTATTGGCTAAACCAAAAATTCTGAAAATTTTATGGTAATAAGATATGTGAGTCTAGTTTCAAGGAAAATTAGCGGATCTTAAATTGAAGTTTTGTAGCTCAAGATAAAAATAATTTAGTGACTGTGACACGGATGGACAACTTGAATATCCATATAAGTAAATAGTGAAATTATAGATAATGTTACTTATAGGTGGGTTGTAATCATTAAGGATGTGAAATAGAGTAAAGGTAAAATCAATACTGATAAGTGAATGATTTTACAATGATAGATCGAGAACCCAAAGCAAGTTGAGGAAAAGAAAAAGTAGCTGATTAGTCCCTGAATTTTCTCAAATTCTTCAAATCGACTCAGGTAAGTTCATATGGCTAAAATTAATGATTAAATGTTAATTTCATGAATTATATAATGTATGATGAGATATATTTATTGATGAATTGGAATAAAACAACAATGCGAAAACCAAATAAATGATCAAATTGAGCGGAACATCGGATTTGAGTACTTCTGATTAGTGACAAGTGATAAGTGGTAGCTTTAGCTACACTTATCTGAACAGTGGCAAGTGACAAGTGATAAGTGGTAGCTTTAGCTACGCTTATCTGATCAGTGATAAATGACAAGTGATAAATATGATCTGTGTAAGACTGTGGCAGGGCTATGGCTTCGGAAAATGATAAGTGATCATATGTAAGACCATAATTATACTATGGCAAAGTGGAAGTGAAGTACTCAATTTTCCGTAACCGTTCCCTAATTTGATTAAGGATGGTAAGTGACAAAAAGGGCCCAAAAGAGTTAAAGTAAATGGATAAATGGTAGTGAGATTATACAAGAGCACTCACCAAATTGTGGTTGACAGGTGAACTTAGTAATTGTACATAATGTATAAGTGTATGAATGTTTGGTAAGATTTATATTTTATGCCGATGAACTTACTAAGTTTCTATAAACTTACTTGAGTGTATTCAATGTCTCATGTAGATTGACGTATAAATATACGGAGGATCGGATCAACACTGAGGATCACACTATCAAGATTATCTCCGGTAGCTTTGTAAATTTCCTTTTTGATTTATATGGCATGTACATGTTCGATGATTATATAAATACTAAAACTTGTTTAATGAATATGTATTAAAGTAAAGAGTGATGAATATGCTAAATAATATAATTATAATAGAAGTATGATTTGGTATCAAATTGGATTGAATTGGATTGGATTGGTTGGTTTTAAAATTGCAGGGAAGATTGGATATTTATAAAGGGACTATATTGTGTTCATAATAACAATAATATTAATTCGTTAAACTTAGGTAATGCTTCATACCCTATTTCGGCGACGAATACGGGTAGGGGGTGTTACAGAGCCAATCCCACCATTGCTTAGATTAGGCAGCATAGTGAGGAGCAAGCCAAGAAGCACAAAGCCATGGCCTGCCTGCAGAATGGAGTGTCAGATGTAATCTTCACTTGAATTATGGCTTGTGACTCACCCAAGCAAGCATGAGAGAGGCTGAAGGAGGAGTTTATGGGGTTTGAAAAGACAAGGCAACAACAGCTAATCAACTTGAGGAGAGACTTTGAAAATCTCAAGATGAAAGAAACAGAGACCATCAAGTAATATTCAGACAGGATAATGGCCACTGTCAACAGCATAAGGCTACTTAGTAAAGACTTTAGTGAAAGCAGGGTTGTTGAGAAGGTGATCACCACTCTCCCTGAGAGGTTTGAGTAAAAAATCTCCTCATTGGAGGACTCAAGAGATCTCACAACCATTTCTTTGTCTGAGCTAGTGAACTCCCTTTATGCACTCGAGCAAAGAAAGGCCAACAGGCAGGAAAAACATCTTGAGGGAGCTTTCCAAGCAAAGGCCAGAGAAGGCTCAAGTCAGAAAGCAAAAAAGCCTTGGCTTGATAAGAAAAACAAGCTAAGGTGGGATGCAGGCAAGAGGAGGTTTCCACCATGCAAACACTGTCAAAAGACCACACACTTGGAGAAGTATTGCTAGTACAGACCATACATTCAATGTAGGAGTTGCAAGCAGTTTGGACATATAAAGAAAGTCTGCAAAAATAAGGGGAAGGCACCAACACAGTAACAAAACCAGGCATAGGCTGCTGAGGATATTCAAGCTAAGAAGGAGCATGTCTTCACTGCTTCATGCTTTGCAACTACAAGCAAAGTCAAATGCAGTTGGCTTATAGACAGTGGTTGCTCACATCACATGGCAGCTGATGAGAGTCTGTTCAAGGAGCTTGACAGGAGCTTCACCTCAAGAGTCAGAATTGGTAATGGAAGCTTGATTGAAGCCAAAGGCAGAGGTAATGTTGTGATCAATACTGGTTCAAGTAATAAGTTGATTTTAGATGTGCTTTATGTGCCTGATATAGATCAGAATTTACTCAGTGTTGGTCAGTTGGTTGAAAAAGGCTATTCACTAGTTTTTAAGAATGATTCTTGTGTTATTGAAGACTTTTATGGCCAGGAGATTGTCTTAATACCTATGGCTGAAAAATGCTTTATACCTATGGCTGAAAAATGCTTTATGCTTAATGTAAGTCAGCTTGAAAAAAAGGCTTATACAAGCCTAGCTAACAGTGCTGGCCTATGGCATAGGAGATTAGGCCATGCTAATTTCAGGTCACTCAATTTGTTACACAAGCTGAATTTGGTAGATGCTATGACCAAGGTTGAAGCTAAGGATAGTGTTTGTGAAGTTTGTCAATTTGGTAAACAGGCCAGACTGCCTTTTCCGGTCAATAAAGCATGGAGAGCTCGAAAAAGGCTTGAACTAGTGCACTCGAATGTTTGTGGACCAATGAAGACCTTTTTATTGAATGGCAGTAAGTATTTTGTACTGTTTATTAATGATATGACCAGGTTCTATTGGGTTTGTTTCATGAAGCAAAAGTCTAAAGTGTTTGAAGCTTTTAGCAAATTTAAGGCTCTAGTAGAGAATCAAACAATGTGCAAGATCTTGCCTTGAAAACAAAAAATAGGAATGAATACTTGTCTGATAGATTTCAAAAGTTGTGTGAGCAAGCTGTGATCCATCATCAGCTAACCACAGCGTATATTTATCAATAAAATGGAGTATGTGAGAGGAAGAATAGGACAGTGATAGACATGGCCAGATGCTTGCTATTTGAAAGCAAACTTCCAAGTACATTTGGGCTAAGGCTATCAACACCTCAGTATACCTGCTCAACAGGCTTCCAACACATGTTGTGAAGGACAAAACATCTTCTGAGGCATGGCATGGACACAATCCATCAGTTTTCTATTTGAAAGTGTTTGGATGTGTATGTTATACCCTCATTCCAGCTGAAAGAAGAACCAAGCTTGAGGAAAGGTCAGCTCCAGGTATATTTGTAGGCTATAGCAGCACCAAAAAGGGCTACAGGGTATATGATGCCTCAACTAAGAAGATTCTGGTGAGTAAGGATGTCAAATTTGATGAAGAGAAGACTTGGAGTTGGGATGGTTCTAATGCAAGTCAGTTTGAAGATCATTTGGTTGACAGCAGCCTAGAACCAACAGAAAATGAGCTCAGCAATACAAATATGGATGATCCTCTTGTGAGAGGGACCAGGTCCATTGATGACATCTATCAACGATGCAATGTAGCTGTAGTTGAGCCTTCAAACTTTGAAGAGGCTGTGAGAAGCAAGCACTGGAGGAAGCCATGGAAGCTGAGATTGATATGATCCACAAAAATGACACTTGGGATCTGGTGGACAGACTTGATCAGAAGAAAATCATATGTGTTAAGTGGGTTTTTCGAGCCAAATTCAATGCTGATGGCTCATTGAACAAACACAAGGCAATGTTTGTGGTGAAAGGGTACAGCCAGCAGTGTGGCATTGATTTTATGGAGGCATTTGCTCCAGTAACAAGGTTGGACATTATCAAACTCCTATTTGCCATAGCTGCTCAAAAACAGTGGAAGATTCATCAGTTGGATGTTAAGTCAGCCTTCTTAAATGGCTTTCTTAAAGAGGAGATTTTCATTGAGCAGCCAAATGGCTTCAAAGTCCAAGGAAAAGAGGACAAAGCCTATATGCTAAACAAAGCACTGTATGGCCTGAAACAGGCACCAAGGGCCTGGTATGACAGGGTAGACACTTACCTGTCCAGGCTCGGATTTGAGAAAAGCATGAGTGAGCCAACACTCTATGTGAAGAAATCTCAAGATGAAACTTTACTGATCATTTCAATCTATGTAGATGATTTGCTGGTGACTGGAAGCAAGGATGACTTAATCCAATAGTTCAAAACACAAATGTAATATGTGTTTGATATGACAGACTTGGGGATCATGACTTACTTCCTTTGGTATAGAAGTGAACCAGTCTGAACAAGGCATAATATCAGTTAGCATGCCTTTACTTTAAAAATTCTCAACAAATTTTGCATGGAGAATTGCAAATCAATGAGCTCACCATTGGCTCAAGGGCTGGCAAGCTTTGGAAATCAAGAAAGGGTTGATGAAAGGGAGTACAGAAGTTTAGTTGGTTGCTTGCTCTACTTAATAACAACCAGACCTGACCTCATGCATGCTGTTAGTTTGCTATCGAGGTTTATGCATTGTTGTAATGTGATGCATTTCAAGGCTGCTAAGAGAGTGCTTAGATACATTAGAGGAACATTGAGCTGTGGGGTCAAGTTCAAGAAAGGAAGTGAGCTTAGGCTGGTTGGTTACTTAAACAGTGACTGGGCTGGCTCTGTTGATGATATGAAGAGCACCTCCGGCTACTTCTTTACCGTTGGCTCAAGTGTGTTCTGCTGGAGTTCAAAGAAGCAACAAACTGTTGCACAGTCCACAGCTGCAGCTGAATACATAGCAGCTGCAGCAGTAGTCAATCAAGCCATTTGGCTTAGAAAGTTGCTATATGATCTAAATGAAGAGCAACTTGAACCTACTGAAATCAAAGTGGACAATCAATCAGCAGTGGCAATAGCCAAGAATCCACTTTTTCATGGCAAGACAAAGCACTTTAAGATTAAATTCCATTTTGTTCGAGAGGCTGAGCAGTTCAAAGAAGTTAATCTTGCTCATTGTAGATCACAAGATCAATTGGCTGATATTTTGACAAAGCCTCTTGGTATAACTCGGTTTGAGTTTTTGAGAAATTCAATTGGTGTTTGTTGCATACAGTCCAAGGAGGAATGTTGAGCATTGGCCTGCAATGCAACAAGTAACCAGTAGCAGTAGTAGCAGTAGCTATCCAACTTGCAAGCAGCAAGACCGAACCAGAAGCAGCTTATTGGTTTAGTTTCTTTTTGTTCTTTTGTAACTCGATCAAGTTAGCTTGTAACTTGATGTCAAAGTTAGTAGATTTTAGATTTGAATTTGATGGATGTATCAGCTTTGCTTTTGTGTATTGTATAAGTTGTATTAGTTAACTTTAGTGGGAGCTGTTAATTCATTAGGTAATAGTTATCTTGACTAAGCAACTTATGTATATATTTTTACTTTCAATGAAATCAAGTGGATGATAACTTTCTGCCATTATTTTATGTGCTCAAGTTCTCTTTGCTAAGTTTTCTGGTTTTCTCTCTTCTTCTTTGTTTACATACGATCACATGCAAACTTCATGCAAAGTGTTTGCTGTGCTGCATTGTTCCAACACACTTAAAGTAAAAAAGCACCCACATTACATAGTTTAGTTATTTTGATCACTCCTGTTAAAATAAAAAATAGCAAACTGACACGGCAGTTAAAAAAATTGTATAATAGCAAATTTAACCCTCAATTTTTATATAGTATATCATTTACATATTACAACTACTGATTTTATAATTATTGATATCGAATATGTCCCTCACTACGCTGGGGATTTTTATTTAATTAATATTTAAAATTAATTTCAAAATATTTGAAAATTTTATAATTATTTGGTGCTAGTCTCTTTATTATGCCCAAATTTAGGATTAAGCTCCTATACTTTAATTTTGACATAATTTGGTTCTTTCACTTTTATAATTTCATTAATTATTTCAAGTAACTAACACTTTTAACAATGCCAAATAAAATCAAGTAACTAACACTTTTAACAATGCCAAATAAAATAGTGTCATATTTTTTTTTCTTAAAGCCATCACTTCTAACTAAATCATGACTCAATCACTTTCTAATTAATCATGCTAACTTAGATTTTTTTATTTTATTTTTGTTGGAATGAGTACGTTTAAAGAAAACCCACCTCAACATTTGTAGATGTCTTCAACAATTTCCTAAGCACGATACAATAAAGCTTGGTGAGTATAATTTTGTTTTATGGAAGCTCCAAATTATGTTTATTCTTGAATGATACGGTGTGCATGGGTTTGTTTTGGGTGCTATTAGTGTACTAGCACAGTTTGTAGTGGATAAATATGGGAGATTAGTAGAAAATTCTGCTTATGTTTTACATGTGCAACAAGATAAGCAATTGACTTCTTGGTTTCTTTCAACTGTTAGTAATGAAATTCTAGCCTATCTTACTAGTGCTCGTACTAGTTATTATATGTGGGCAACTAGTGAAAAGAAGGGTTGCGACTAAGTCCACGGTAAAATTGTCCAGTATGCGACATGTGTTGTATTCACAGAAAAAGGGTCATTTGTTTGTTAAAGAATATTTGTCTAAGATAAAGTCCATGTGTGATATGTTGGTTGCAACGGGTTGTTTGATTTCAAATCAAGAAATGGTTAGCATCATTCTTGCAGGGTTGCCAGTTGAGTGTGAATCAGTAACTCGACAACTTGAGTTCTTGAATAGTGTTCTCGTACAAGCTAACATAGCTAGTAAACAAGATTGTGATGAGGGTGATCTGACCAAGGGTTCTGATTATAACAGTGGCTGTCAAGGGAACAAACAGGCATATAGAGGTGGTTTTCAATGCAATAGAGGTTTCCATCGAGGTTGAGGCCGTGAGGGTTGTTTTTCAAACAATCAGCCCCAATGCCAGTTGTGTGGTAAAATTGGACACATTGTCCAAAAGTGTTACTACCGTTTTGATGAAAGTTTTGCAGGTATTGCTAGGATGGTAATATGGTATAGTGGGTTGCATCTTGATTGTTTGTTTCTCATGCTGAGGCTATAATTTTAATCATACCTATTATTGTTTCTTGTGTCCTGCTATTTCATCATTTGCAGGCTGTTTCACTAATGGCATCCTATTTACAAGTTCCCTTGCGTTATCCTCTGCGCCTGGGTGGTTCTCGCTCATATATTAATGACCATGCGTCTTCAATAGACCCTGCATCTTCTGATTTGTCATTGGATACAACACTTTCAGCAAATGTAAAGCCGGCAGAATTTCCGCTGTTTTTAGAAGGTCAAGACACGACAAGAGCAGCATATGCTGTGTTCTTGTTAAACAAGATAAGCTTTTGCATATTAGTAATTCTTTTTCCAAGATGAATTATTCTCCTTTGGCATTTTTATGTATATTATTGGATTCAAATGGTCTGCAAAGTTAGCTTGTCAATGCTCTTCAATCCACAGGTTGGAAAAACAGTGCAGGTTTGTTCGTCAGCATTTACAGCTCATTTTATGTCATTAATAGTGGATAAACTTGCTTCCATCATTATTAATATCATGGTTGAATTGTTTGGAAGATATTGGATTTACAATATCTAGGTTCTTGTGATAGACACTTAAAGACTATCTATAAACTTCACCGGCAGATTAGATGAAGGATTATCAACAAATTTGAAAAATGTGATGAAAGTCCACCATGCATCTAAAAGGAGGTCCAGCACTCGAATCCCATTCCCCATAACTAAAAACTATGTCACTGTGACTTGGTCATATCTCCATATTCATGTTTGAAGTCGGACATGGGTAGTTAAAGAAAAATGAAGAGTCGATGCATGATAGATTAAGGACTAGTTCAAAAATGCTTTTAGAAAAAAATTGCTGTTAAAAAATGGTGCAGAGAAGTGTGTTTGTTAGTTTTTAATGTTGTTTATTGTTGTCAAAAATCGCGGATGAAAGTTAAAATGTCCTTTTTAGATATGATAATAGGAAGTAAAAAAATTAGTTAAGTTATATGATATTTAAATAATTTAATATAATGATACATGAAAAATAACTTTTAAATACCTTTTAAGTAATTAATATAAATTATTTGTAAAATTGATGATATATAAAATATTTTGAAAAAAATTAAATATAATAATAAATAAGATTTAAACAATTTAATATAATAATATATAAAATATAAATTAATCTAATTTTTATATACATTTAAATAGTTAATAAAAATAAGAGTATTTTGATATTTTTTACTTCGAAATGCAAAAGCCAAAAGCAGTTTTTGACTACAAAAGCTATGTCTGCAGTGTAAAAACACTTCTGCAGTGTAAAAATACTTTTAACCCAAAAAAAGCTTTTTCACCGCAGTAGAGAATGCACCCTAAAATTGTAAATACAAAAAAGGAGGACCAAACATTTTTTCTACCCTGTTTTTGTCTCCTCTTTGAAAATACTTTTCAAAAAGTTGTATCATTTTTTTTCTGTTTACAATGCCTTAAATGCAAATTCCTTATAGAAGTGCTTTCTTTTGATCCACTTGCATCATTGTAATAAGTTTGCATTGCCTTCTAACTTTCTATGCTGATTATCTTTTATTAAGTTTTCTGTTAAATTCCTTTACATCATGTATGTTAATTTGCTTAGCCCTGATAAATGTTAGACATAGGGTTATCAGCTAATTAGGAAAGACTGTGATGATAGTCACACCTTACATCCAAAAGCAAAGCTTTTTACATGTGTATGTAAGGTTGCCAAGCAAATCTGATGAGCCCTCACTGATGTTTTAAGGTTAAGTTAATGTTCCTTTTCGGCGAAGAACATTATCGACATCACAGTATTTTGATCGCCTTTTGCTTGTTATGTTATTCGTTCTAAAACGATGGCATAATCTTTACTGTGATTGCAGGATATAGAGCAACTTTTGAATTTCATCGGTGTAAAGAGTTTAGGACCACGACATGTTCTTCACACACGACACGTGTGCGGATTTTTTACCAATCCCATTTCATTAAAGAAAAAAAAAGAGCTTTAAAAAAGGATCACACTTTTTTGTTGTTTACAGAATCATAATGTTAATTTGAGTGGAATATTTCAGATTTCTGATGATGAGCATATTGTTGAGTATTGCAGTAAAAAAAATGGGTGTGGAACTTATTTGAACTTTGAACGTGTGTTTTGTTGGTGAGAATATAAAGTTGATAAAGGTTTGGTAAATAGAATAAAATACTATTTTTTATTAGAAAATTTATTTGTTACACTGTCAATCGAGTTATAATTATCATGACACAATATTAAGAATAATTAAAACATGTCATATTACAAATAATAAAATTATAATGACTCAAATATACGAACATGTCAAAATTTACGTACAACAAATTATTAACTTGTAAATGTATAATACGATACGCAAAAATAAGAAAATTACTTTTTTTAATTGAATTGTTATAACACATTATACAAAATACATTGTGAATTAAAGCATAATACGAACATGATATCAAAATATTAATTTTTTTTTTAAAATTCGATGATGTAAAATATGACGTGATACAAAATAACTTGAGAGGGAAAGAGGAAATAAAGAATTGCATTGTTTGTGAGATTTTAAAATATTCCAGTTAGATTCAATTTCTAGTATGTTTGGTTTGATTTTACATTACATTTCTTTTTCAGTATGTACTAGTGAACGCTTGGCACTCAATTTAATTTAATTCAAAGAGATATTGTAAATACATAATAATGGATTATGATTTTACATTAAATTTCATAGAAGAAAAAAGAAATAGATGGTTGAAAATGATAAAACCATAAGATAAAAGAGATTTTATTCAAAATGTAAAAATCAACAAAATATTCATTATCGCTCGACTTAGCATAATTAAACATTTGGGTGTGGAAATAAAACCACAATTTGAGTAGCTAAACACTTTGCTTGAAAATGTGATTAAGTAAGAAAATTGCCCACATTTGAGTAGCGACAGGTGGTGATGCATTTCCCAACGAGAGAAAACCAAGCTCTTCGCCAGTATGGATTTATGTAAAGGACAACAAAAATTGTCAACAACACAACTACATAAGAAACCGAAAAGCTCACACAAAAATCATAAGTATCTATCAAACCATCTTCTCCTTGATCTTTTGATACAGTTGATATCGTTGATGGTGAATCGGTTTTGGAACAACTTTTATGCAATAAAGCTCCACAAAGAAAAAGATTTCCCTCATAACTGTTTTCAATAAAGGTCCCAAATTGAGCTTTTGGGTCAGGAATACTGCCTGACAAGTTGTTGTATGCCACGTTGAAAACCTCCAAAGAGTTCAACTCTACCAATTGATTGGGGATTTCACCACTCAAGTTGTTGTAAGAAAGGTCCAAACTCTCAATATGCTGAAGTTTTGAGAATGATGAGGGTATAACTCCGGTCAACTTATTGTGTGACAAGTTTAAAGAATGGATTTCACTCAAGTTCCCTAATTCTGGTGGGATATTGTCGTAACCATTTTTGACAAAACGGGAATCGACTAAAAAATAGGGAGTCGCCACCGATCTTTTATTCGAGGTGTGATCGAATCACCTTGTTTTAGATAACATTTTAGTTTATTAAAACAGGCCTTTTGGTCTACGAGTGTTTGAGAAAAACGGGTTCGGGAGTCAGTTACGTGCAAGGAAGGATTAGCACCCTTACAACGCCCAAAATCGGTACCAAATTGATTGACGTTGTCCCAATGTTGAAAACTTGAAAGTATTTGGGGTCGAAAGGTTCTTTAAAAGAAGGTTATTTCAAGTAGTATTGAGTCCTAAGATTTGACTCGTTCCAAAGGAATGAAAATGTCACATCCAACACGTTAGGACATAACATATTCATACTTCAATACCGAGACCATCTTTAGTCCTCAAATGTATGAGAAAGATATTTGGTTATTTTAGTTGACCGAAAAATAAACACCCAGCACGTTAGGATGTTATCTTCCGAGCTTCTAAACACCCGAATATTGCCTTTATTTTTTAGAAGGAAATTCAAATATGAAATCTCAAAATCGGCTCAACATTTATTCTCAATGTATTGAAATGTTTGGAGAGGTTTAAGTATGCCGAAGTTTAAAACACGATTCAAGAATAACATGCGCATAGATAAAAAACTGAATGCCAATAGATTGCAAATAAATATCACATGTAAGGAAATCAAGACAAATAACATGCAAATAACAACGACAACCTACAATACGTGATGTAAAAAGTTAGTATGGCAATTTATACAAATATAATAATATATAAGGACCCTTGAAATAAATAATAACGAATGGGATTTTAAAGAAAATAAAAATAACATATATCAATGGATTTTGAAGAAAATGTATATGCACATATAAAGCTGAATTAAAAGAATAACAACTAAAATAGTGTGAAAATAATGTGCACAATACGCTCTAGCTAATTTACATGCATATATTAAAATAGATGATGAATTTCATAAGAATATTTAAATGAACAAAAGAAAATAAGAGACTCAAGTGAAATAAAAACGACATCAGCAATATGATTTAAACTACTAACCCTATTAAAAAGATTTAGGATCGAAATGAAACACCTATAGACGGGTAGGGATTAAAGAAGGAAATATTCCCAGTTTTAAAAAACGCTCCATTTGGACATGGACCCATTTGAAATAATACTCAAAATTCGAGGCTAGCTTAGCAATAAGCAAAAAGAATCGAAAACAGGCCTAATTAGATCACTGCAAAAAGGATGGACCGATCGCATAAATATCCCAAATGTGATAAAACACGCGGATCTTCGGGTTTTAAATGGGTTGACGCGCGGGTCTATGCCTCCCCAAACGGCGCCGTTTCACGTTTTGTTTAAAACCAATATTTTGTGTTTTGAAAACCCATTTTCATACGGAAAACCAATGAAAGACCTCTTCCCCTGATCCTCTGCTAGGGTTTCTTTGGAAACCCTTTCGCGCCGTCGATGGGGCTCCCTCAGCCATGCACCCGCGCCACCGTGTCGCTAATACATCGGTGGTTGGCGATGCCCAAGCAGAGAAACCCCTATTGAAACTCGATTTTTGACGACGGCGAGCTTTTCTACAACACGCCCACGATTTAGGTATGGCCTCCCGTCGTTTCTTTTGTTATTCGGTTTAAAGAGATTCAAAATAAACAACAAAAAAGAACGATCGTCAATAATCGAAGGAAAACCAAATAGAAATCCACCTTCAAAGTTTCTTCTTTGGATCGTCGATGATCACGAGAAACGAGTCTATTTTGAATCATTTTACATTGTTGTTCTTTTTATTTTCTTTCTTACTTTCGGTTTATAGTGCTCCTAAAAATAAAGAGAAAATTTCGAACCCCCTTTACATAAATTTTTACGGCTTTATAGCCAAATACTGGATTCCCTTCTATTATTCAAACTATTTCTCCCATCTTCTTTGTTTTTGTTGTCTCTGTTCCTGCTTTTGGTGTTGTTTGCAGGTGATGGGCGAGGCTGGTGGTGACCGAGGCAGGATGGGCTGGTGGAGTCGGGGGCCGAGGCGGGCGAAGTCCTATGTCAGAGGGCAGACGAGGTCCCTCGGGGATCTTGAATCATCGGGGCGCATGGGCGCGTGGCAAATGCGTGCGTGGGAATTTGGCGTGAGGAACCCGAGGGGCGCGTGTGGAACGCACGCGAGAGTGAAAGGTCGCGCGTGGGATGCACGCGGTGGCTGAAGGGTCACGCGTTGGGAGTGGCCGTGGAGGCGGCTAGTGGGAAAGGAACCCTAGGGTTCCTGATTGTTTAAAATTTTGGGCCATTGGGCCTCTGTAATTTTTGGATTAGGGATTTAGGTTTAGTGGGTTATTGTAATTGGGCTTAGTTATTCATGCTTGGGTTTGTACCAAACTGGTCTTGGGCCTATTTTAGTGGGTTCCAGAAATGTAAATGGACATTTGGACTATTATTTTTTATTGGACTTTTGTTTTACTGGTTTACTTTGTTTTATTTTTTTTTGGGCTCTTTATATGGGTATTGGGCCCGGGCAAATTGGTTATTACAGCTGCCCCTCTTTGCTCACTGTCGTGAAACGAGAGTAGAGCAAAGACTAAAGAAGAACCAATTTTGCCCGGTCTTGGTCAATCCTTGACTTATTGGTTCCTCATCTTCCCCAAAACATCTTCAACTCTACTGTAACCTTGTTGCTTCGATCCATTCTGCCATTGCTTCCGGAGATGACTCGTATCTTCAATTCGCTTTTCTTCAATCTTCTAAGGGATGGGACTTGCTTGCTCGAATGTGGTTTCTCGACACAAAGAGATTTTTAGCTTTGATCTATCAACCGCTCCACTGGGACTTTGAGGAAATAAATCTGAACTTTTCGAATTGCTTCCTTGTTCTCGCAACATGAACCAAACCCTTTTTTTTTTTGAGACAGAAATTGAAAATAGAAATGCAATCGCAGAATTTGAGAATATCTCAGTAAGTGACTCGAGATTCCACTTAACTCTCGTGAAATGAGTCGATTTCTGAACAAAAGTTAAAAGACAAAAATTTGAAGACGGAAATTAAATACCTCGGCGTGTCTCGAGGCTCAACACGCTTCTCGTATTACGAGTTGACTTTTGAACAGAAATTAACTACCTTGGCGTGTCCCGAGGTCCAACTTACCTCTCGCGTTATGAGTTGATTTTCGAACAGAAAATTTAAAAACAGAAATTAAATACCTCGGCGTGTCTCGAGGCCCAACTCACCTCTCGTATTATGAGTTGATTTTTGAACAGAAATTTAAAGACAGAAATTAAATACCTCGGCGTGTCCCGAGGCCCAACTCACCTCTCGTATTATGAGTTGATTTTTGAACAGAAATTTAAAGACAGAAATTAAATACCTCGGCGTGTCCCGAGGCCTAACTCACCTCTCGTATTATGAGTTGTTTTTTTGAACAGAAATTTAAAGACAGAAATTAAATACCTCGGCGTGTCCCGAGGCCCAACTCACCTCTCGTATGATGAGTTGATTTTCGAACAGAAAATTTAAAAACAGAAATTAAATACCTCGGCGTGTCCCGAGGCCCAACTCACCTCTCGTATTATGAGCTGATATTGAAACCAGAATTCCCAACACTTGTCATCTGGTGGAACTCGGACGTCTTCTTTTCCTCGATTTGGTACAACGATCAAGGTTTCTAGCTTTATTGGTGTACCTGTATGTGTCATGCGGGATGTTATCATGATATGCATGTGTTTGTCTTAAATGCTCTTATGCCTACATGATTATGCCATGTGCTCTGGGTTTGTTTGTCATGTATCTCTCGTTATGACTTTTATTCCTTGCTTCGATTCTTGACTTTTCTTTCAGGTTTTGTATCCGTCCTCAAGTTTTTACGAGTAGTCTGCATTTCTCAAACATCACCCATTTGCCTCCTCGTTAAACTTTTGTCCTTGCTTTGAGGTTCTTGTACTTACTAGGTTCTCGTCCAGGTAATGCTCAACGTTTCTTTTGTTCAGATTATGTAATTTCACTATTTACCATTTAAACGAACCAAACACGAGATACATGATAATGGCCAAGTAGGTGCGAAAAAGATGCCTTACGTTCGTATTTATTTTAGAGCAACAAGGAAAGAAAATTGACAAGGAATGATTCAATAAGGAAAACATAAAAAAGAAAGTAGATTCAATTGTCACTAATGCTCTAGATATCTAACACATGAACTACTCCATATTCCTTCACCCTGAACCCCTTCGAGTGAAGCTCCTTGCGTAGAAGACCCTGAGCTTCTGGGTCCGCTTTAAATATTATAATCTCGCCCCTTGACTCCCCGTTCAAACCATTCTTGCTCTCTACGTGCGAATCCCCTTCGTTAGGACGCCTTTTCAGATTTTCATCCCAAATTTGTTTATCAAGATGCCTTTTCAGGTTTTCATCTTGATCTTTTCTTTTTCTTTTCTCATTCCTCTTTTTTTTTTTAGGCGTAGTACTTCTTTACGGCATCTGAGTTCACTGGATTCGATACCTCTTTCCCATCCATCTCTGTGAGAATCAAAGCTCCACCAGAGAAAGCCTTCCTTACGACGTAGAGTCCTTCCCAATTCGGTGCCCATTTTCCTCGAAAGTCTTTTTGTATTGGGAGGATTTTTCTCAACACGAGCTCTCCTTCGCGAAATTTCCTTGGCCGTATTTTCTTGTCATGGGCCGTGATCATTCTCTTTTGGTACATCTGTCCATGACAGATTGCTTTCAAGCGCTTTTCTTTGATCAGATTCAGTTGGTCGTATCGAGCTTGTACCCATTCTGATTCTTCTAGTTTTAACTCCATCAAGACTCGTAAAGAAGGGATTTCTACCTCGATGGGCAGTACAGCTTCCATTCCATATACCAGAGAGAAGGGAGTTGCCCCTGTGGAGGTCCGCACACACGTGCGGTATGCGTATAGGGTGAATGGTAGCTTCTCGTGCCAGTCTTTATACGTCTCGGTCATCTTTCCAATAATTCTCTTAATGTTTTTGTTGGCGGCCTCTACTGCTCCATTCATCTTTGGGCGATAAGGTGAGGAATTGTGATGCTTTATTTGAAATTGTTCACACACTTCCTTCATCATCCTGTTGTTCAGATTCAAGGCATTATCTGAGATGATTTTCTCAGGTAATCCATATCGACATATAATCTCCTTTTTCAAGAATTTACAAACTGCGGTCTTTGTCACGTTCGCAAACGAAGCGGCCTCAACCTATTTTGTGAAGTAATCTATGACCACGAAGATGAATCGATGGCCATTAGAAGCTTTTGGGGAAATTGGCCCTATAACATCCATGCCCCACATGGAAAAAGGCCACGGAGAGGTCATAACATGGAGGGGCGATGGTGTTGCATGAATTTTGTCGCCATAAATTTGGCATTTGTGACACTTTCGGGCGTAGCTGATGCAATCATTTTCCATCATCAACCAGTAATAACCGAGTCTCATAATTTTCCTGGCCATAGTGAAACCGTTGGCATGTGTTCCACAAGTTCCTTCATGAACCTCTTCAAGTATTTTTCTGGCTTCGACATCATCCACGCATCTTAGAAGCACTTGATCTTTTCCTCTATTGTATAGGATGTCCCCATCAAGAACAAATCCCGCTGCCATTCTTCTGATTGTTCTTTTGTCGTTCTCGTTTGCTTGCTCCGGATACCTTTGATACTTAACATATTCCAAGATATCATGGAACCATGATCGTCCATCCGCCTCTTTTTCAATGCTAAAACAATGCGCCGGGGCTTCATATATGCTCATCTGGAGAGGCATTATTTTTGCTTCTCGATTCGCTTTGAACATAGGAGCTAAGGTGGCCAGGGCATCAGCCAATTGGTTCTCCTCTCGTGGGAAGTAATTAAAGGTTATTTCATCGAATTCTTTGACCAAATCCATAACAAGATCGTGATATTTGACCAGCTTTGAGTCTCTCACTTCCCAATCTCCACGGATCTGGTAAATCACCAATGCTGAATCCCCTGATACCTTTAGGATTTTGATATCTCGTTCAATAGCTGCGCGGAGCCCCATGATGCAAGCCTCGTATTCCGCTATGTTATTGGTACAGAAGAAATTTAATCGGGCAGTGAATGGATAATGATTCCCTTCCGGTGACACCAAGACTACTCCGATCCCATGCCCTAATGCATTTGATGCCCCATCAAAACTCATTTTCCATGACTCTTCTTTTGACGATTCACATTCTTTTTCCGTGATGCACATCAAATCTTCATCTGGGAAGTCAAATCTTAATGGCTTGTATTCTTCTGTGGTTCGGGCTGCTAGGAAGTCAGCTATTGCGCTCCCTTTTATCGATTTTTGGCTCACATAGATGATGTCGTATTCCGATAGCAGGATCTGCCATCGCGCCATTCTTCCTGAGAGTGCAGGTGATTCCATCATGTACTTTATTGGGTCCAATTTTGAGATTAACCATGTCGTATGATACAACATATATTGTCTAAGCCTTCGAGCTGCCCAAACCAGAGCACAACAGAATTTTTCGATTGATGAATATTTTGCTTCATACTCTGTGAACTTCTTACTGAGGTAATAGATCGCCCTCTCTCTTCTCCCCGACTCGTCATGTTGCCCCAGTACACAACCCATTCAATTTTCGAACACCGTCAGGTACAGTATTAACGGTCTCCCGGGGGTTGGTGGTCCTAGCACAGGGGGGTTAGACAAATATTGTTTTATCTTGTCGAAGGCAGCTTGGCATTCCTCGTTCCATTCCCCAGGATTGTGTTTTCGCAAGAGTCGGAAGATTGGGTCGCATTGGTTGGTAAGCTGAGTGATGAACCGAGCGATGTAGTTTGATCTTCCTAGAAACCCTCTGACTTCCTTTTGTGTCCGCGGAGGTGGTAAGTCTTGTATGGCCTTTATTTTGTCTGGATCGACCTCAATACCTCTCTCGCTGACGATGAAACCCAGTAATTTCCCCGAAGTTGCTCCAAATGTGCACTTAGCTGGGTTAAGCTTCAGTTGAAACTTTCTCAGTCTTTCAAACAATTCCTGAGGTTTCCAACATGCTCTCTTTCTCCCCGAGATTTGGCGATCATATCGTCGACATA
This sequence comes from Gossypium bickii, assembly GCA_025503065.1. Classification (NCBI taxonomy): domain Eukaryota; kingdom Viridiplantae; phylum Streptophyta; class Magnoliopsida; order Malvales; family Malvaceae; genus Gossypium; species Gossypium bickii. Next base: position 6,238,417 of record CP106710.1, read on the forward strand.
AACTTCTATTTCTTTGTGCATCATGTTGTGAAACAGCATCACCATTACCCTCTGATACGTTGCCCCGGCATTCTTTAATCCGAACGGCATCACCTTGTAGCAAAATGTTCCCCACATCGTCACGAAGGTAGTTTTCTCCATATCTTCCGGAGCCATTTTTATTTGGTTATAGCCCGAAAATTCATCCATGAAGGAAAATAAAGAATGTTTTGCCGTGTTATCTACCAGCGTATCGATGTGTGGCAAGGGAAAATTATCCTTGAGGCTTGCTCGATTCAGATCGCGATAGTCCACACACATTCGCACCTTACCGTCTTTCTTTGGCACTGGGACTATATTAGCCACCCACTCTGGATATTTGGAGACTTGTAAGAAACCGGTGTCAAACTGTTTTTTGACCTCTTCTTTTATCTTTAAGAGCATTTCGGGTCTCATCCGTCTTAGCTTCTGCTGGATTGGCTTGCATTCTGGCTTCACTGGGAGTCTGTGGACCACTACATCTTCGCTTAATCCTAGCATGTCCTGATATGACCATGCAAATACGTCTTTGTATTCATGAAGCAAGGTGACCAAGTTGTGTTTGGTGGGCTCTGAGATGGAGGTCCCAATTTTCACTTCTTGCCTCTTTTCTTCGTTTCCCAGATTCACCGTCTCAACAGATTCTTGGTGGGAGAGTATTTGTCTATCTTCCTGTTCTATCATCCTTAACAAGTCAGGGGTTGAGACATAATCTTCAGCATTTTCGTCGGCTTCAGATTCTCCTAAACAAGCAGCTTGCTCAAAGTCGATTTTAGGATCAGTAGCAGGATTGTTCACGTTGTCGATATCTGAGCACCTGACAGGTAAAAAGAAACTATAGAGGAATGTCGAGGTATTGGAACCAAAAAATGTGATTCTATGACATGAATATATATATGAAGACAGGTTATGAGAAGAGGGAACAAATATGAGGCTAGTGAGGATGAGTGACACAAACTCTTATAACAAATTCCCCTTCAATTTAGGGGCGTATAGAAAGTTTTCATTGAGGATTACTCTGGAAAGGCCCTAGAAACTACAAGGAGATCCTCGGCGGTCCAATTGTTCAACACAAATCCAGGAGGACCAGGGCGTATCTTTGAAAGGCCTTTCATTGCATCGTCCGCTTTGTCGGTGACGTTTATGTAGAAGTTTTGGAGATCCCTCTCAACCAATAGCAGCGTGTTTCGTGAAGCATCTCCCTCTGGGTACATCATCCCTGCGGACGTAAAAGTTTTCGCTAAGGGTGGGTACGTCATGGGCTCCCATTCTACCTCCCGACCTGAGGCTCTTGCGGTCCTTTTTCCTTGATCTTTCTGTAACTGTTTCCTTCTTTGTCGTCCGTCAGGTTTGAACCCTAAGCCGTATTGAGCCTTGTGGTGTACAGGGTTTAGTGCTCTAGCTATCCCTTGTTGGTGTCTTCTTAAACCCTTCCCTGCCCGGGCACCTTTTCCTACAGTCAACTTGACTCCCATCTTGGTGTTTCTTGACAGCTTGGGTGTGGGAGCCTTGTCTCCTTCGGCGACAAATATAGCGTTGATAAATTCGAAGGAGCGGAAGGAGCATTCTGGCACGTCTTTGTTTGCCTCGATATAGGGTGTGTCAGTAGAGAGTGAGGCGACGATGTCTTCTTCACCAGCGATTGTGAGCAGGCAGTTATCCATAATAAACTTTATTTTCTGATGAAGAGATGAAGGGATCGCTCCAGCTGTAACACCCCTTACCTGTATTCGACGCCGAAATAGGGTACGAGGCATTACCGGAATTAAAAATTTATTTATCAGACATTTTATTTCACTTAGCATTTATATTTGAAACCAATCAAAATCAAATATATTGTCCCTTAAACATATTTATTTTTCTCGTCATGTCTTACATAAATTTATTACTCGTCTCAACATACTTAATTATCTTGTATTAACATATTAAAGATAATCACATATTTACATATCATGAAAAATATCATTCAATTATCTGTTCTTCACATAAATCAGTTAATTTATCATATCAATATTTCACGTACCATCAACTCATATTTTCTTATATCATATAATTAAGTTACACGAACTTACACAAGCTAAATCAAATCAGAGAAATATCAAGATTCGTGGTCATTTTGGAAATTTTCTATTTTCATCGATTTTTCAATCGATCTTAATCTGAATTAATAATTTCATTCAATTTTTCAATTTTAAATAATAAAATAATCTATTTCATGCAAATTGGACATTTCTATATTTTTACAAAATTAATTATAAAGTTTTACTTTTATTCAATTTAGTCCCTGAGTCTAAAACATTACAAATTAGCCATGCTAGCTGAATATTCATACATATTTTCCTCCTCCTCTCCATTCCACATCCTTAATGTATATAACATGCTATAAGTAACATTATCAATAATTTCATTAATTACTCATAAGTATATTCAAAACTGTCCATTTGAGTTATAGTCACTAAATTATTTATTTCCAGAGCTACAGAACTCCAAATGAAGAACCGTTAATTTTTCCTGAAACTAGACTCACATATATTCTTGCCATAAAATTTTCAGAATTTTTTATTTAGCCAATTAGTACAGTTTATTCTTTAAAGTCACCCCTGTTCTGCTGTCTGGCAGTTCTGACCCTTCTTCACTAAAAATTAATTATCTTTTTATATAGAATTCATATGATGTTATGGTTTATTTCTTATAAAACTAGACTAATTAAGGAATCTAACCATATAAATTATGTTCCAATATTATTTTTATACAATTTTTAGTGAATTTCTAAAGTAAGAACAGGGGATCACAAAGTTATTCTAAACCAGTCTTACAAAAATTTAAATATCTCAAAATGTAGACTTCCTTTGCCTTCTCTGTTTCTTTTATATGAAAATAGACTCAATAAGATTTAATTCCATATCTCACTCAACTTCTAATTCGATTTATACAATTTTTTGTGATTTTTCAAAGTTAGACAACTGCTGCTGTCCAAAACTGCTTTAGTGTAACATGTTGATTTCTATTTTGTCCCTAATTCCACAATTCATACAATTCAATCCTTGCTCAATTAACCCCTCAATTAAGCTAATTTTCTCATTTAAAACTTTTCTCTATCATTTTAAACTACTTCATAACTTTTGAAAATCAGAATTTTAACACTAGGCCTTAATTTCAGCTATTTCACAATTAGGTCCTAAAACCAATTTTCATCAATTTCACTTGATAAAATCATCATATAACAAAATTAAAGCTTCAAATCAATATTTATTCATCATATTCTTTCAGCACTAATCCACATCAAATTTAAAAATTAACCATAGAATCATAAACTAATGAATTAATAAGTTGGACTCAATTGTAGAAAGTCCAAAAACATAGAAATTTCAAGGAGAAAGCAAGTATTAAACTTACATGAAGCTTGAGTATGAAAACCAACTTGAACTCTCTTCCATGACTGTTTTTCAGCTGAAGAAAATGAAGAGAAATGAAGAGAATTCTCCGGATATTTCAATTTAATCCCTTTTTATTTAGCTAATTTTGGAAATTTTCTAATTTTCCCCTTTTTCTTTCTTTCTCTTCTTTTCTTTCTTTCTTTCCTTCCTCTGCTCTCTGCTTCGTTTGGTTTCTGTTTCTATTCCCCTTTTTTTTTTTTAGATTATTATATAATATAATATTATAATAATATAATAATATAATATAATATAAATATATAATATAATAATATACTTTTAAAAAAAGTCTCAGATTTTCTTAAGTTATACCGCCTCAACTATATAAAATGGTATAATTGCCATTTTGATCCTTCATAATTTCTTTTAATCTATAATTTAACTTTTACTTTCATTTCAATTTAGTCCTTTTCATTTAATTTCCTACCCAAACATTAAAATTTTCTAACGAAAGTTTAATAATAACTTAATGACACTCCATAAATATTTTTAGAAATATTTATGACTCACTTTATGAATTCGAGGTCTCAATACCTCGTTTTTGGCCCAATTTTTCTAATTAATTCTTTCAGTTCACAAAATTCACTAATTTTAAAATATTTCTAAAATCACACTTAACTTATAATTATCGATTAACAAAGTTTTCTAACCTTTTTGTCAGATTTAGTAATCTTGAATCACTGTTCCGACACTATTAAAATTGGGCTGTTACACCAGCGGAGTGGATCCAGGGCTTTCCTAAGAGGCAATTATATGAAGGAGCAATGTCCATGACCTGGAATTCGACATTGTATGTGCATGGGCCCACCTCCAGAGGGATCTCGATTTTTCCCATAACTTCCCGCCGCATTCCATCAAATGCCCTTACCGCAGAGTGACAAGGCCTCAGGTAAAACATGTCGACGGGCATCCTAGACAGTGTAGCCAACGGCATGACATTAAGCGCGGACCCGTTGTCAATAAGCACATGCGGTATTATATATCCTTTGCACCTGGTTGTGATGTGCAATGCTTTAACAGAGCCCCTACCATTTGGTGGTATTTCATCATCGCTGAAGGAGATGAAATTATCTGCGTTTAAATTGTTCACCCACCTATCGAGTTTTTCAATGGGCACATTGCTTGGCACGTACGCTTGGTTCAACACCTTCAGTAAAGCGTTTCGATGTGGCTCTGAGTTCAACAACAGGGTTAATACTGAGTTTTTTGCCGGTTGTTTATTCAGCTGCTCCACGACATTGTATTCGCTGTGCTTAATGAACTTTAAGAATTCCTGTGCTTCATCGTCGTTCACCGGCTCCTTAGTTCCTTGTTCAGATTGTATTTCAACCTCACCCTCGGCCTCGTGTATTGGTGCCTTCCCTTTCTGACTCGTGCCAATGGCTTTCTTCTTTGTCTCAACCACCTCAGGGGAATAGCACCTCCCACTGCGGGTAAAATGCCCCACCTCACTGATGTTTCCAGTTGTAGCTTCAGGTATGGTGACATTGACATCATATTTCCACGGCACCGCCTTGTTATCCTTGTACGGGAAAGGGGAAGATACTTGGATTATCATTTTTGGTTTCCTCTCTTCCTTCTTTGCCTCGTAGTAGATTACTAAAGGCCGATCGGCGCTGTAGGGAGGGCCTGATGATTGGCCCTCAGATGCACATATATCCTTTCCCTCAGTCTCTTCCATCTTGTTGCAGATTTCTACCTCCTTATTGTCCATCATGCCTTGAAGCAGCTCTTTGAACTTCTTGCAAGATTGAATGTGGTGTCCCTCTATACCTTGAAAGACGCAAAAACTTGGACTCTTCATGCTTTCCTCCTTGAAATTCTTGTCGAGCATGCCCTTCTCAATCTTTACTTCCCAGACCTTCTCCAAAGGTGTCATTATCCTGGAGACACAATTTCTGGCTTGCCATCTATCTTCCTGTGTCACCATATTCACATTTCCTGCGGCATGGTTAGGGAGCGGGTTTCTCGCTGTATTGTCGGTACCGTCAAATCGCAAGATCCCGGCGTCGATAAGGCCTTGAACTCTTCTTTTAAAGGCTATGCAATTATTTGTAGAGTGCCCTGATTCCCAGCATGATACATGCAATTAGCGTTAGGATCGTACCACTTTGGGAATGGAGGCTTCAATGGCGCCATGTAATGTGGTGAGATTAACTGTTTTTCCAATAGCTTCGGGCACAGTTCTCCGTATGGCACAGGAATGGGGGTGAATTGGGGTCTATCAGGATTGGGCTTTACTGGGTCTTTGTTCGTTTTTGGTGACTTTGGCGCGTGCATGGTATTTAAGCGGGAATATGGTGAATGGTCTTTGATTGTCGGCGGCATAGGCGGGGTAGGGAGAAGGTGCTTGATAGTAGGGCTTTGTGGAGGAAAGTATAAATTTGGCGGTGGCGGCCGAGGTCGTGGTTGGGTCGAGATATGGATTAGGAGCATAGTGGCTCCCTGGTCCCACCATATGAGCTTCGGATCTTTTTTCTTTGCAGTGTTGGTTTTTTTTGAGCTCTCGGGCCCTCCATTCTTCCACTTTTGATGCCATTTTCGATGAGTTCGCCAGATATTACGAGGTCGGCGAAGTCTTTTGTGGCATTTTCCACCAGTTTGTCGTAGAATGGCGCCCTCAAAGTATTGATAAAAAGGACCGTTACCTCACTTTTAGTTAGTGGGAGCTCGACCTGGACTGAGAGATCCCTCCATCTCTGAGCGTACTGTCTGAAGGTCTTCGTTGGCTTCTTTTCCAACATTTGTAGCGTCAGCCGGTCGGGAGCCATATCAGAAACATGCTTATATTGTTCACAGAATGCAGTTGCCAGGTCTTTCCATGACCGGATCCTCTCTGTGCTAAGCTGATCATACCATCGAAGGGCTGATCCGATCAAGCTATCCTGGAAACAGTGTATTAATAGCTTGTCCTCATTCAAGTGTCCAGCCATCTTTCGACAAAACATAATAAGATGTGCCTTCGGACATCTCGTTCCCTCATACTTTTTGAAATCTGGCACCTTAAACTTTGGAGGTAGAACCAGATCGGGCACCAAACTAAGCTCTTTGGCACTTAGTGCAGAGAAGACTCCAGTACCTTCCACCGCCTTAAGTCTCTCTTCTAGACTCTTATATTTTTCTTCAGCATCATGGTCATCCCTCTTTAGCCTAGCTATTTCCATCGGATCATCCAAATCCGGAACAATCGGATTAGCAGAATTATCTCCAGCGTTTGATACGTATATACCTTGCCCCGCATGGGTAGGTGGGATGGGTTGTTGTTCCAGCCCACTGGGTTCCCGAGGATATCCTCTTTACGTTGCATGAGCGTGGGGTGGCGTGAACCACGGGGATAGAGCGGATCTTGATTATCCCTCGAATGGGGCTCCGTAATGTCGGGACTTTGCGCGGTCATTTTCCTTTGGCCATGGCCGTCAACATCTCCAACATTCTATCCATTTGATCCTTATGTTCTCGTGATTCCTCGCGAATCTCATCATCAGTCCCTTGCTTCTTCTTTGTGACTTGGCTAATCGTTCTTGCAACTCTTTCTGGTTCTTTCCATCCTTTCGATCCTCTCATTGAGTTCGGCGTCCATAGCTCTAGTTCTTAAGCGTGTCCTATAGGGATGATGTGATTCCAGTGTTAAGTAATGTCGTAGTCATGGATTATGTGATTTTAAGTTTAGCGGATAGTTAAGGTGATATGATGCTAATGTATGTAATGCAATGCAAATGCATGGTATGAATGCGAAAAGGTGTCAACTCTGATTCAATTCCCCATAGAAAACTTCCTTAGATAACAAAGCTCTTTACATAAAATAGATTACAGAAACGGCCTTGCTCTAACACCTAAGGCTTTGATCTTTGTCAGTAGGGAAGCTAATTCTCGTCCACGATCCGACTGTGTCTCGAACTGTATGCTCAATGTGTCGGCTTGTATAGCTAGAGTTTGTAAATACTCGGCTATCTCTCATATCCAGATTATAGCCTCCCCCATGAGGTAATCTCTATCTCTGACTTGATTCTGGGAATGGTACAGCTCCGCTTTCCTTTGTTCTTCGTTTTTTTTTAAATGCCCAATATGATTTTGACAGTTCAGTAGCTCCATTTCTAACTCTTCGGTCCTCTTTTTCATTTCTTCGATTCTACTCAAACTTGCTTTTAACTCTCTTGCCGAGTTACGGTTTCGATAATGGTCGAGAGGCTTTTCCAACTCTGACACCCTTGTCTTCAATTCATTTCTTCTATTCTGGCCTTCTGATATTTACTTTTCTAGGATCTTATTCTGAACCTTCATTTCTCGAAATTTCTTTTCTCATTGCTCGGTCTTAGCTCTTTCCTCTTGTAACTCTTGTCGCTATTGGCTCGAAGTCTTCCCTAGCCCGGCAGTCCTCATTGAGAGACGCATCTTCTTGTAGTCCCCCTTTAGGCTATCCAATTCTTCTTCGGCTTTGCTCTTTCCCTTCTTCACCTTTTCCGTCTCTGATTTCTGTATCTCAAAAACATCTTTTCCTCCTCCAACTGCTCGATTCTCTTTTCAAGCTCTGAACTTCGCTGTACGAAATCTTACTTTATAATTTCTAATTCTGTTGGTATCACTCGCAACCGTTCCTCCAAAGACTGAGCATTATCTAAGCTTGGTCCCGGGATATTATCATTGATTCTCTTGCTTAGCCATGCTTTGTATTCAGAAGTTGCCGTTTCGCCCGTAGCTAGCCTCTTCATTCGACGTGTTTGTTTCCAAGCATTTGCCGTTTCCTTAGTCTTCTTCTTGTAACCCTCTCCCGTATAAGAGAACTCGCTTTGGTTCAACCCATGTGTTACTGGCACAAACTGTCTAGACTGGTATTGTCTTGCCGCTAGCAATGGGGCATACCCGATGACTCTCCAAATTTCGGGTAGAGGTACGTAGTTAAAGTCTCTGCATCTATAAAGGATCTCTCCAGGCATCATCCAAGGAGCTCTCCACTCAACGTCTTTTCCTTGAAGGTTCTAAAAAATTGCCATCCATCCCTCTTCTGTTATATCTTCTCTCCTCGACATGGCCGCTTCCTCTTTTATTGGTGAATAATCTCTATGAAAAGGTCGACAAGAGACTTTATCCATCTTCCAAAAATACCCATGAAACCATACCATCAATAGCTGTGCGCATCCGATAAACCTTCCCTCTCCCGCTCTTCTATATGCATTTAGTGATCTGAAGGTCTCCGCAAGAATTGCTGGGACAAGTGTGACTTGCTTATCCAATCGGTCGAACAGATCCACCACCGCTTCATCTATGTGCCTCAGAGCCTTTGGGAAGATGACCAATCCGTAGAGGCTTAAGGCGAAAATATCAACCTTTCTTCCCATGTCGGGGTGCGTCGAAATCAGATCCCTTAAGTTCACCTAAGGGATACGTCTCCCTTCGTCTTTCTGTTGAATCTTGGCCAAGATCCACTGTTCACTCATTCCCGTAATTTTCATCAACTTCTTCGCCAAAGGAGGGACATAGGCAGGCCTGATATAAACCTTATCGACTTGCATCTCGGGAATACGAAGTAAAATGGTGTATTCTTCTATTGTTGGCACCAAATCCACTTCCCTAAAAGTGAAGCAACCGTATGCAGAATTCCAAAACTGGACCATAGCCCGAAACAGGTGCTTATCTATCTTGACATCCAATAAGTAAGAGATATCATCATAACGGCGGTAAAACATCTGTTTAGCTTCCTCTTCCCACTGGGTCCAGATATCTCACAACTCTTGAAGCTCATTTTGTGTCACGCTAACACGGGTGAAGTCCCTCAGCTCTGATGCATAACCTTCAACTAAGCTATCTCCCTTTTCCAATTGTAACTTTTCTGACCACGTGCGCACGGTCGTGTTGTCCTCTACTTTATCAAGAAAGTTGTTTTCCATAGCAAACTTCCTATTTCGGCAACCGAGCAGAAATTGACACCTTTACTATATGGAATGACATGCAAATCAAACAAAACAACGCAAGTTAGTACTGCATAGCCAAACAAGCAAAATATCATTAAACACTTATCCGGGCAACTATTTCGACACTATGCCTAGAGTAGGCTCTAGGGCTTCTACATGGGGTTCGGTTCTACAGAGGGTTTCCTGAACCAGCAGATTCCTCGATCCTCACCCATTATAGGCTCATACGGACCGAGTTCGGTTCAGGAGGATACATTTCCCTAAGGCCATGCGGAGGTGAAAACCTCACGAAACACGTAGGTACGGATGTCTCTCGGAAGCAATCCACTAGCCCATGCGGAGGTGAAAACCTCACGAAAGCTTAGTTTCTTACTCCCACTTAAAGGTGTGACCGACGGTCATGCAATGTAATGCCAAAATATTTCACGGGACTCGACACTATGGCACAAACAAATGCATCAAAGAGAAACATGATTTTTTTCAAAACATTTTTCCAACTTTTCAAACAAAGGGACAAAAATCAATCAATTTACGGCCTGACTCTCGGAGTCCCCAGTGGAGTCGCCAAGCTGTCGTAACCATTTTTGACAAAATGGGAATCGACTAAAAAATAGGGAGTCGCCACCGATCTTTTATTCGAGGTGTGATCAAATCACCTTGTTTTAGAAAACATTTTAGTTTATTAAAACAGACCTTTTGGTCTACGAGTGTTTGAGAAAAACGGGTTCGGGAGTCAGTTACGTGCACGGAAGGATTAGCACCCTTACAACGCCCAAAATCGGTACCAAATTGATTGACGTTGTCCCAATGCTAAAAACTTGAAAGTATTTGGGGTCGAAAGGTTCTTTAAAAGAAGGTTATTTCAAGTAGTATTGAGTCCTAAGATTTGACTCGTTCCAAAGGAATGAAAATGTCACATCCAACACGTTAGGACATAACATATTCATACTTCGATACCGAGACCATCTTTAGTCCTCAAATGTATGAGAAAGATATTTGGTTATTTTAGTTGACCGAAAAATAAACACCCAGCACGTTAGGATGTTATCTTCCGAGCTTCTAAACACCGAATATTGCCTTGATTTTTTAGAAGGAAATTCAAATATGAAATCTCAAAATCGGCTCAACATTTATTCTCAATGTATTGAAATGTTTGGAGAGGTTTAAGTATACTGAAGTTTAAAACACGATTCAAGAATAACATGCGCATAGATAAAAAACTGAATGCCAATAGATTGCAAATAAATATCACATGTAAGGAAATCAAGACAAATAACATGCAAATAACAACGACAACCTACAATACGTGATGTAAAAAGTTAGTATGGCAATTTATACAAATATAATAATATATAAGGACCCTTGAAATAAATAATAACGAATGAGATTTTAAAGAAAATAAAAATAACATATATCAATGGATTTTGAAGAAAATGTATATGCACATATAAAGCTGAATTAAAAGAATAACAACTAAAATAGTCTGAAAATAATGTGCACAATACACTCTAGCTAATTTACATGCATATATTAAAATAGATGATGAATTTCATAAGAATATTTAAATGAACAAAAGAAAATAAGAGACTCAAGTGAAATAAAAACGACATCAGCAATATGATTTAAACTACTAACCCTATTAAAAAGATTTAGGATCGAAATGAAACACCATAGACGGGTAGGGATTAAAGAAGGAAATATTCCCAGTTTTAAAAAACGCTCCGTTTGGACATGGACCCATTTGAAATAATACTCAAAATTCGAGGCTAGCTTAGCAATAAGCAAAAAGAATCGAAAACAGGTCCAATTAGATCACTGCAAAAAGGATGGATCGATCGCATATATATCCCAAATGTGATAAAACACGCGGATCTTCGGATTTTAAACGGGTTGACGCGCGGGTCTATCCCTCCCTAAACGGCGCCGTTTCACGTTTTGTTTAAAACCAATTTTTTGTGTTTTGAAAACCCATTTTCATATTCCGGAAAACCAATGAAAGACCTCTTCCCCTGATCCTCTGCTAGGGTTTCTTTGGAAACCCTTTCGCGCCGTTGATGGGGTTCCCTCAGCCATGCACCCGCGCTACCGTGTCGCCAATACATCGGTGGTTGGCGATGCCCAAGCAGAGAAACCCCTATTAAAACTCGATTTTTGACGACGGCAAGCTTTTCGACAACACGCCCACGATTTAGGTATGGCCTCCCGTCGTTTCTTTTGTTATTCGGTTTAAAGAGATTCAAAATAAACAACAAAAAAGAACGACCGTCAATAATCGAAGGAAAACCAAATAGAAATCCACCTTCAAAGTTTCTTCTTTGGATCGTCGATGATACGAGAAACGAGAGTCTATTTTAAATCTGTTTTCTGTTGTTCTTTTTATTTTCTTTCTTACTTTCGGTTTACAGTGCTCCTAAAAACAAAGAGAAAATTTCGAACCCCCTTTACATAAATTTTTACGGCTTTATAGCCAAATACTGGATTCCCTTCTATTATTCAAACTATTTCTCCTATCTTCTTTATTTTTGTTGTCTCTGTTCCTGCTTTTGGTGTTGTTTGCAGGTGATGGGCGAGGTTGGTGGTGACCAAGGCAGGATGGGCTGGTGGAGTCGGGGGCCGAGGCGCGCGAAGTCCTATGTCAGAGGGCAGACGAGGTCCCTCGGGGATCTTGAATCATCGGGGCGCATGGGCGCGTGGCAAATGAGTGCATGAGAATTTGGCGTGAGGAACCCGAGGGGTGCGTGTGGAGCGCATGCGAGAGTGAAAGGTCGAGCGTGGGATGCACGCGGTGGCTGAAGGGTCACGCGTTGGGAGTGGCTGTGGAGGCGGCTGGTGGGGAAGGAACCCTAGGGTTCCTGATTGTTTAAAATTTTGGGCCATTGGGCCTCTGTAATTTTTGGATTAGGGATTTAGGTTTAGTGGGTTATTGTAATTGGGCTTAGTTATTCATGCTTGGGTTTGTACCAAACTGGTCTTGGGCCTATTTTAGTGGGTTCCAGAAATGTAAATGGACATTTGGACTATTATTTTTTATTGGACTTTTGTTTTACTGGTTTACTTTGTTTTGTTTTTTTTTAGGCTCTTTATATGGGTATTGGGCCCGGGCAAATTGGTTATTACAGATATGACCAGTCAAGTTGTTGCAAGATAAATCAATCCCAGTCATATATGAAAGGATGTTGCCCTTGTACGAATAGAACCCATTTTTTGTTGTGAACTCTATTACTTCTTCTAAGTAGCTGCTAGGATAGCTAGGATTAATTCTCATCGTAATGCCTATTGATCCATCCACTTCTATAGATAGATCATAGACCCCAGTTTTTAGAATCTTCTTCATTTGCATTGGAAGAGATAAATTTCCCAAACAAGAAGGTATAGGACCAGAAAACATATTTTGAGAAAGATCTATGATGCTTAAAGATTGCAACTTGCATAACTGAACTGGAACTTTGCCGTGAAAATGATTATCTTTCAAGAGAAGAACACTCAAAGAAGAAAGTGTGTCAATCCATTTTGGAATACTACCTGTCAAATTGTTTCCTCTAAGATCTAAAGTCACTATTGAAGAGCTATTATAAAAAGCAAGTGATAGTGGACCTCTCAGTTTATTTCCGTGGAGGTGGACATGCTCTATGTTTCGTGGATTAAAACATGACGGTATAGAGCCAGATAAATTATTTTATGAAAGATCCAAAAATTCCAACCCATTCAAGTTGCAAAATTCCATTGCAATAGAACCCTCGAAACCATTATTGGACAAAGCTAATCTCCACAAAAATGATGCATTTCCTATCCATCTTGGGAGCTTTCCATGCAACTTGTTGTTACTGAGATCAATTTCACTTAGTGAATTTGGAAATTCAAAAGTAGACACATCAACATTTGTCATCTCTCCTGAAAAATTATTTCCAACCAAATGTAAATTCTGCACCCCATTTGCGTTGAGAATCACAGGAGCTAAATTTCATTAATTAAACTCACTCTTCTTTAAACTCTCTTATCTTCCTTTTTATTTTCGCAATTTACTTTCGCGATTTCAATTCATTTTATATTCTGTTTTATTCCAAGTCGAAATTATTAATTCTGTTTTTTTTTATTTTTCCAGGATCGCAGGTTTTCTTGGGCACGATTCTGCCTAGGATCTCGAGAAACAGGCACTTGTATAATCCGATCCCTGTGGATTCGACCGTACTTACCCTTACTATTAATTTCTTTATTTTACAGGGAGTAGGACATATTTAGTGCATTCAACGATGCATCAATTTTGATCGCCTTTTGCTTGTTATGTTATTCGTTCTGAAATGATGGCATAATCTTTACTGTGATTGCAGGATATAGAGCAACTTTTGAATTTCATCGGTGTAAAGAGTTTAGGACCATGTCATGTTCTTGCAAATTTGAAGGAGCCTCTAAGGCCTGTCCAGTCTTTAGAATATATAGATACCTGAATTAATTTTGATTTGGTAGGATCAACTATAATTAGCTACTTATTACAGTATGAATAGACAAACCTGGCCTTCTTCACACACGACACGTGCGGATTTTTTACCAATCCCATTTCATTAAAGAAAAAAAAAGCTTTAAAAAAGGATCACATTTTTTTGTTGTTTACAGAATCATAATGTTAATTAGAGGGGAATATTTCAGATTTCTGATGATGAGCATATTCTCGAGTATTGCAGTAAAAAAATGGGTGTGGAACTTATTTGAACTTTGAATGTATGTTTTGTAAATAGAATAAAATACTATTTTTTATTAGAAAATTTATTTGGTACACTGCCAATCGAGTTATAATTATTATGACACAATATTAAGAACAATTAAAACATGTCATATTACAAATAATAAAATTATAATGACTCAAATATACGAACATGTCAAAATTTACATACAACGAATTATTAACATGTAAATGTATAATACTGTACGCAAAAATAAGATAATTGCTTGTTTTTTTAATTGAATTGTTAAACACATTATACAAAATACATTGTGAATTAAAGCATAATACGAACATGATATCAAAATATTAATTTTTTTAAAATTTGATGATGTACAATATGATGTGATACAAAATAACTTGTGAGGAAAAGAGAAATAAAGAACTGCATTGTTTTGAGGTTTTAAAATATTCCAGTTTTAGATTCAATTTCTAGTATGTTTGGTTTAATTTTACATTACATTTCTTTTTCAGTTTGCACTAGTGAACGCTTGGCAGTCAATTTAATTTAATTCAAAGAGATATTGCATATACATAATAATGGAGTATGATTTTACATTAAATTTCATAGAAGAAAAAAGAAACAGATGGTTGAAAATTATAAAACCATAAGATAAAAGAGCTTTCATTCAAAATGCAAAAATCAACACAATATTCATTATCGCTCAACTTAGCATAATTAAACATTTAGGTGTGGAAATCAAATTACACTTTGAGTGGCTAAACACATTGCTTGAAAATGTGATAAGTAAGAAAATTGCCCACACTTGAGTAGCGACAGGTGGTGATGCATTTCCCAATGAGGGAAAACCAAGCTCTTCGCCAGTATGGATTTATGTAGAGGACAACAAAAATTGTCAACAACACAACTACATAAGAAATCAAAAAGCCCACACAAAAATCATAAGTATCTATTAAACTATCATCTCCTTTATCTTCTGGTACAGTTGATATCGTTGATGGTGAATCGGTTTTAGAACAACTTTTATACAATATAGCTCCACAAAGAAAAGGATTTCCCTCATAACTATTTTCAATAAAGGTCCCAAATTGAGCTTTTGGTTCAGGAATATTACCTGACAAGTTGTTGTATGCCACGCTGAAAACCTCCAAAGAGTTCAACTCTACCAATTGATTGGGGATTTCACCACTCAAGTTGTTGTAAGAAAGGTCCAAACTCTCAATGTGCTGAAGTTTTGAGAATGATGAGGGAATAACTCCGGTCAACTTATTGTGTGACAAGTTTAAAGAATGGATTTCACTCAAGTTCCCTAATTCTGGTGGGATATGACCAGTCAAGTTGTTGCAAGATAAATCAATTTCAGTCATATATGAAAGGATGTTGCCCTTGTACGAATAGAACCCACTCTTTGTTGTGAACTCTATTACTTCTTCTAAGTAGCTGTTAGGATAGTTATAATTTATATTGCTTTCCACATATATCATTAGAATGGGTCCTAATTCATCCTCTTCTATAGATGCACTATAGAACTGAGTTGTTAGACTCTCTTTCTCTTTCACTGGAAGAGATAAATTTCCCAAACAAGAAGGTATAGGACCGAAAAACATATTTTGAGAAAGATCTATGATGCTTAAAGAATTCAACTTGCACAACTGAACTGGAACTTTGCCGTGGAAATGATTATCTTTCAACAGAAGAACACTCAAAGAAGAAAGTGTGTCAATCCATTTTGGAATACTACCTGTTAAATTGTTTCCTCTAAGATCTAAAGTCACTATTGAAGAGCTATTATAAAAAGCAAGTGATAGTGGACCTCTCAGTCTATTCCCGTGGAGGTGGACATGCTCTATGTTTGGTGGATTAAAACATGACGGTATAGAGCCAGATAAATTATTTTGAGAAAGATCCAAAAACTCCAACCTATTCAAGTTGCAAAATTCCATTGGAATAGAACCCTCGAAACCATTGTTGGACAAAGCTAATCTCTCCAAAAAAGATGCATTCCCTATCCATCTTGGGAGCTTTCCATGCAACTTGTTGTTACTGAGATCAATTTCGCTTAGTGAATTTGGAAACACAAAAGTAGACACATCAACATTTGTCATCTCTCCTGAAAAATTATTTCCATCCAAATATAAATTCTGCACCCCATTTGCTTTGAGAATCACAGGAACTACATTTCCACTGAGGTTGTTATTTGATAGTCTCAAAATGATCAGTGAGCCTTTCGTGGTCAACTCTTCTGGTACTTTTCCACACAATTGATTGTTTGATAGATCTAAAAATGATAAGTCCTTCATGCCACTTAAACAAAGTGGGATATTACCTTCAAAAGCATTCTTGGATAAGAATAACTGCCTCAAATGTGGAAAAGTTGAACATATATTTGACGGAATCTGACCTTGTAATTTGTTTTCAGATAAGTCAATCGAAGATACATTAGAATTAAGACCTGACGAAAATGACAGAGGACCTGTAAAAGAATTACCCCTCAAGAGGAGAACTCCTAACTTTGTGTTGTTTTCTAACAACCAAGTTGGGAATGTCCCGCTAACATTGTTTTGAGAAAGATCCACATATCCCAAGTCATATTGGTAGTAAAGGAAGGTAGGAAGTTTAAGACTGAGTTGTTGAGATGCTATGCACTTCGACAAACTGATGGCTTCCAATTGAAACTTTGGGATTGAGGTATAAAACGAAGGTTCCATTACCATCTTGTTTTCATCAATCCAAAGGGCTTTAAGCTTTGAAAGGTTTGCAAATGGTGCGAATGACAGCGGAATTTTAAAATGGTTCCCCCCCGAAATAGATAACTCACGAAGAGATGTCAAGTTACTAAAACAATGAGGAAGCATCCCCTCAAGTGCATTCTCTCTCACATCCAACACTTCAAGGTTCATTAGATCACACCATCCTAAAAATTTTATAAATTCATGGAAGAAGTTTCAATTAAATTTTGTTTTATAAAACAGAATAGGAGATAATATATTCCAATTGAAGTTTTTTTAAAACTATTCAAAATTGACATTTATTTATTTTTGGCCAAAAATGCCATTTATTTAACTCTAATATGTATTTTTATGTTTTATACTATTAAAAATATATGAAATTAAAATATAGTTATATTACTTATTTTCCCATAAATATATGTATTTTTTATTTATAATATCATTGTTTTTATTGTTATAATTATTTTTATCTCATAAAAATTCAATAAATTATTTTATTTATACAAACAAAATAATTACAAACATTAATATTTTAAAATTATGAAAATTTTAAAGAAGTTAAGTTTCAAACCAAAGTTGAAACCCATATTTTACTTTCAAGTATGATATGATATAAATTTATTAATATTTATGACAATAACTGTTATTATAATATCTGACATCAAATCTGAATTTCTAAATTAAAAAAAAAAGGAAGTTTAATTAAATGATACCTTGGTGGATCACAAAATCTTTCAATTCATTGCCGCTCATATATAGTTCCCTTAAGTTGATAAATGCTTCCAAATCTAGGAAAACAAAAACAACAAATCAATTTATATTCTCTTTAAACATTATTATATTCTTCTTAAAAAAACTAATATTTTTACCTTTCATATCTATTGATCCTTTCAATTCATTTTCAATTATGCTCAAAGATTTCAAATTTGAAAGCTTGTTAAGGGATGCAAATACACTAGTATTGAACTGATTGTCATCTAAATTAAGCTCTTCCAAGTGGGTCAACTCCAATTTTCTATCACCATCTACAAAAGATTTATATAATTTCATCATTGAAATGAATTGGCATAAAATTTAATTATATGTAAGAATTTAGGTAATTGGTTAAATATGAATGCATACCTTTAAAGGATTGAAAGCTTTCAATTTGATTCCAACTTAAATCGAGTTTCTTCAAATTTGTTAAATTGCTCAATCCTATATATATCCACATCCAATTCAAATAATCACTATGTTAATACTTTTAATTTTTACTAAATATTTTAATGAAATAAAAATGAAAAAAAAAGTAAATCTAAAAGTTTAATTGAAGTTGAAAATCCTCAAACGTGAAATGTGAATGTTCAAATTTGAAATATTTGATTTTAAAAAGTTCTAGAAAGAATTATAAAGAAAAAAAAATAAAAATAGCTTTAGTACCTTTAATATCTAATGAGCCTTGCAAATCGTTGCGGGACAAAGTCAAAGACTCTAGGCTGGAAAGCCCTTCAGGAAAGGAAATTGTGTTGTTCCGAAAGAGATTACCACTCAAATCAAGTTCCTCCAAGTTTGTTAACCTCAGTTGTGTTCCATCTATCATTGGAAGAAAATAATTAGTATAGTTAATATGATTCAATATATAAATATGTATGAAGAATTATATGTAAGAATTGAAATATAAATATGATTAAATATAAATGCATACCTTTAAAGGATTGAAAGCTTTCAATTTGATTCCCCCATAAATCGAGTTTCTTCAAATTTGTTAAATTGCTTAATCCTATGTATATCCACAACCAATTCAAATAATCACTATGTTAATAATTTTAATCTCTACTAAATATTTTAATGAATAAAATGAAAAAAAAAGTAAATCTAAAAGTTTAATTGAAGTTGAAAATCCTCAAACGTGAAATGTGAATATTCAAATTTGAATTGATTTTAAAAAGTTCTAGAAAGAATTATAAAGAAAAAAAAAAAAAATAGCTTTAGTACCTTTAATATCTAATGAGCCTTGCAAATTGTTGCGGAACAAAGTCAAAGACTCTAGGTGGAAAAGCCCTTCAGAAAGGAAATTGTGTTGTTCCGAAAGAGATTACCACTCAAATCAAGTTCCTCCAAGTTTGTTAACCTCAGTTGTGTTCCATCTATCATTGGAAGAAAATAATTAGTATAGTTAATATGATTCAATATATAAATAGTTAAGAAAAATGTTTCATTCAAAATATTAAAAAAAAAATGAAGGACAACTCGAGGCCATAAATTTGAAAAGGAAGAGCCAATTTACAAGCTTTCCTGAAATGATAAGTACAATTTACAAGTAAAACTTAATTGTTTCAATATATAAATACTAAACTTGTAACTTTGTTTGAGATACTTTCAATTCTCTTCCTACTTAAATTACTCAATTTTGAAATTCAATCCCAAATATTGATTAGTTATATATATTGATGATATGATAAAATCAAATCACATATTGCAACAACTTTTCCTTCAACATCAATTTATTTTAAAGAATTCTATTCTTCAAATAATTTCAACTTATATCAATAATTTCCAATTTAATGAGCCACTGAAAACCTGATTTATATATTATATCATTAGTTACTACAAAGCATAAATAAATTCTTTACAATAAATAAATAATCACTGAAGATTATTAGGAAAAATGGAAGAAAATACATTTGAAGTCTGTCATTGCCTTTTGGAATAATAGTCGGTCAAGAATGTTATGCACAAATACTTATATCTTTATTTCAGATGCTTTCAATTCTATTCTCACTTAAATCCAAATACTTTAAATTTGTCAAATTATTCAATTTTGAAATTCAATCCCAAATATTCATCAGTTATATATATTCATGATATGATAAAAGCAAAGACATATTGCAACATTAACTTTCCCTTAAACAAAAATTGGTTTTAAAGTAAAATGAAACATATAAAACCAAATCTACCTTAAATATGAATCGATATATAAACACTATACTTATACCTTTGTTTGAGATGCTTTCAATGTAATTGTAACTTAAATCCAAGTACTTCAAGTTTGTCAAATTATTCAATCCTGAAATTCAATCTCAAATATTGAGTAGTTATATATATTCATCGTATGATAAAATCAAACTTGAACATACATTAATTTTTAAAGTTAAAAAGAAACAAGTAAAATCAGTCTACCTTGAATATGAACCAACCTTCCTTTCAATTGATTATTCCCCAATCTTAAAGTCTTCAAGGATGAAAGATTTCTCATATGGAACAAAATGCTATTCTTCAAATAATTCCCACTTAAATAAAGAGTTTCCAAGTTATTGAGTCTTGAAAGCAATTGAAAACCTGATATATATATATATATATATAATTACTTGTTAATTGTTTGTTCTTTCTTAGCTATATGCAAATTTTACTAAAGCAAAAGTGGAATTACAATGAATAAAACGAATAAAAAGAATGGAAAACTAGGTATCAAGCCTGGAAGACCATCCTCAAACTCCACTATACAAATAAAAACTAACACCAGACCAAACTTAATTTACCTCTTGGATGACTTGATCCTTTAAATGCATTTACTGATAGATCTAAATACCGGAGAGATGAAAGCTCACTCAAAGATAACAAAATGCTATCGTTCAAGTAATTGTAACTTAAGTCAAGGATCTCCAAATTACTCAATGTGGATGATAGTTTTTCAAAACCTGTAGAAGTGTTCTTTTAAATATATAAAACCAGTGTGACTTTTCTTCAATAAAATAAAAGTAATTGTAAATTAACAATGGTGAGAATAGTGGAATAGTAAAAGATGTAATTAAGGAAAAATTAAAGGCACGACCTTCATTTTCAAGGTTACCACCTATGGCATTTCCCGACAAATAAAGACTCTTCATATTTAGGTCTTCGTTTTCAAGGTTACCACCTATGGAAAATTTAGGTCTTCGTATTTCTAGTCTTGACTTGGCTTTATTAATGGAAAATTTGGGTCTTCATATTTCGTTTTATTCATGGAAATTGTACTTCTTTGATTTTGGTTTTATTATTGGAAATTTTAAGTCTTCAGTTTACTTTCATTCTTGCACATTTTAGGTTTTGATTTTGAAAATTTTAGATTTTGAATTATTTTTTTTTTGCCCGGACGATTTTGTAAGTTTAGACCAAATATATAATTATATAATTTTTACTACTTTTTAATATTTTAAAAAAACTAAGTAAATATTATTATTTGAGTTTTTTAAAATATTTGAGTTGTAAAATTTAAATCGAATTGAACCCAAAAAATTAAATTATTGATTCGAGCTGGTTCAAAAAAATTGAATAATTCGATTCATTTAACTTGAAATTTTAAAAAAATATCAATCTTTTTAATATGACTTAAGTTTTACTTGAATCATTTTTATAATTAGTTAATTAAATTGGGTTATTTAAAAAAGCCCCTAAAAAAAGTTTCCATAATGTAGAAAAATTTGGTTTTATGGAAAAATAAAGTCTTGAAATGTTGAACTTGATATTTACATTTGAAAATTGATAGCCAACCAATTTATATTTGCTTAAAAATGTCAATTATGATGTAATATATATATTTGGTGACCTATTGTGATGTAAGATGGCACCATCCACCAAGTAGTTGGAGGAAATTGTTAAGAAAATATCATTACATACGGTTCTAATCCCTAAACTTACTCAATTCAATTAAAATTTCAGTTTCAATTTCATATATTTTGTTCCTCTTATTGATGTTAATGTTATGGATTTATCAAAACAACTAACATTATTAAAAGTTGATTTAAAAAAAAATAGAATCATAAATTTTCAAACATTTAAAAATTAAAATTATGATGCCAAATTGGGAAAAACAAATTAATAGGTATATTCTTGTGGGTGGAAATTTAGTGGAGATGCCCTTCAACTTTCCCAATTAACAAAAATAAAGACTTAGAAAATGTGCAATCATAAGCCAAGTCATCGTTATGGCCCCAAGAATAGGTATCTTAATTTATATCTCTTTGGGATCAAAGATAAATAATAAATTTTATAAACTTAAAACTATAATTTTATAATTATATTAATATATAGTTTCATAAATTCTTTAAAAAATTGTATCTTTTAATTTTTTAATTAAATTAGTAATTTATTAACTCATAATATTGATTTTTTTTGTTTCGCAAAAATATTGGTGTAAATATGATAATTAATCTTTTGTACTCTATCATTTAAGTATTGGTAAAGTCAAATCCAACTTGTTTGACCAAAAAAGTTTATGTGGTGTAGAAGATTTTAGTTTTGTGGAAAAAAGGATGTTCTATGCACTAATTGGTGGCAGTCACATTGGGTTTAGGAATCTTAAACCTATGAAATTTTATAGAAAAAAACGTATACATACACAATTTTATTGCCATATACAATATTTTAGCTAGGTTTGAGTTTTAAATTGAAATTCTTATTATCTGTTGACCCATTTGAAGGCAATGTCATTTCTATGGTCGTTTGTGTGCTTGAAACAATGGTCACTTCTAGGAAGATTTTGTAAGTTTAGACCAAATATGATTATATAATTTTTAATATTTTTTTAATATTTTTAGAAACCGAGTAAATATTTAAATATAATTTTTTAGAAAAAGTTTAAATATAAAACATATAAATTTCTTTTATAATACATTTTTACATTTTTTAATAGTTTTATATATAAAAGGATGAAATGGTAATTTTTTATAGTAGAGTGGGATGGAATGGGATCGAACGAGGAATTATCATAACGGCTCCATAGTCATTGTCCAATGGAAAAAAATCCACCCATCCCACCTCGCATCCACTTTTCTAAAAAAATCCACTCCATTCTAAGCGCTTCGTTTCAAATTCATCTAGGCGGTTTAGGATTTTCTATCTCTACATAAACCTCTCCTGCACTTTAATTTCATTTAACTAGAAATTCAAAAAAAATATCGATTTTTTAATATGACTTAGAATTTTACTTGAATATTTTTACAATTAGTTAATTAAATTGGGTTATTTAAAAAAGGCCCCTCTTAACTAATAGCCAAAAAAATAAAAAGTTTCCAATGTAAAAACAATTGTTTTATGGAAAAATAAAGTCTTGAAATATTACTTTAGGTTTTGAAATGTTGAACTTGATATTGACATCTGAAAATTGATAGCGAACCGACTTATATGTACAAAACTTATATTAACTAGATTTTTAGTAAGTAATATGTAAAAATAACAAGTTGGCATGACATTACACATATGATAATATGTTTGTCACGCCAAATCTTGGAGATAGTAGAACTTAATGAATTTAACAAATATCGTTTAGTGAGGATTAAAATTTTAAAATTTGAAAAGCATAAGATCTAAAATATCAAATTAAAGTCTAAGAATTAAATCTACAACTTCAATAAAGTACAAAAACTATGGTAGAATTTAACCTTTATATAATAATTTCCTTATGTGAACCACAATTCAAGTACATTCCACAAATAACATTAAAAATTTAGCATGTGACTTTTTTTTTAAATATTTATTTTTTTAACATTATATACTACACCTCTATAGGACACATGTCAATCCTCTGATCCTACTCATGGAGTTTAAAAACTCCACCGGCAGTGTACCAAATATTAGTCCTAATTACTATACTATTCATGATTTAAGGATAAAGATAAAATATAATATTTGCTTAAAAATCTCAATTATATACATTTAGTGACCCATTGTGATGTAAGATGGCACCACCTACGAAGTAGTTGGAGGAAATTGTTAAGAAAATATCATCACATATATCAACAATTGCATTAACTTTCAAATGTTGACTATTGATTTCTGCGTCAACCTTGAGTTTATATAGGCCCCTTTATGAAAATAATCTCACAATTAATCCATGAGAAACTATTATACATCAATTTATAGTTTTAATGCCTATGCTTACTCAATTGAATTAAAATTTTAGTTTCAATTTATTAAAATAACTAACATTACTAAAAGTTGATTTAAAAAAAAACCGAAACTAGAAACCATAAATTCTCTAACGTTTAAAAATTAAAATTATGATTGTAAAACGAGAAAAACAAATTAATAGGTATATTCTTGTGGGTGGAAATTTAGTGGATATGCCCATCAGCTTTCCTAATTAACAAAAATGAAGACTTAGAAAATGTGCAATCATAATCCAAGTCGTTGTGATGGCCCCAAGAATAGGTATCTTAATTTTTCTCTCTTAGGGATCAAAGATAAATAATAAATTTTATAAAGTTAGAACTATAATTTTATAATTATATTAATATATAATTTTATAAATTCTTTAAAAAAATTGTGTCGAAACCATTTTTTTGAAAACGGGGATCGAGTGGGGTTTAAAAATGAAAATAAAACAGGAGTCGCCATCGATCTTTTGTTAGGTGTGATCGAATCACCTTTGTTTTAATAAAACAGGAGTGCAGGGCTATGGCTTCGGAAAATGATAAGTGATCATATGTAAGACCATAATTATACTATGGCAAAGTGGAAGTGAAGTACTCAATTTTCCGTAAACTGCTCCCTAATTTGATTAAGGATGGTCATGACAAAAAGGGCCCAAAAGAGTTAAAGTAAATGGATAAATGGTAGTGAGATTATACAAGAGCACTCACCAAATTGGGGTTGACAGGTGAACTTAGTAATTGTACATAATGTACAAGTGTATGAATGTTTGGTAAGATTTATATTTTATGCCTATGAACTTACTAAGTTTCTATAAACTTACTTGAGTGTATTCAATGTCTCATGTATATTGACGTATAAATATACGAAGGATCGGATCAACACCGAGGATCACACTATCGATTATCTCCTGTAGCTTTTGTAAATTTCCTTTTGATTTATATGGCATGTACATGTTTGATGATTATATAAATACTAAAACTTGTTTAATGAATATGTATTTGATGAATATGCTAAATAATATAAGTATAATAGAAGTATGATTTGGTATCAAATTGGATTGAATTGCATTGGATTGGTTGGTTTTAGAATTGCAGGGAAGATTGGATATTTATAAAGGGACTATATTGAGTTCATAATAAAAATAATATTAATTCATTAAACTTAGGTAATGCCTCATACCCTATTTCGGTGACGAATACGGGTAGGGGGTGTTACAGAGCCAATCCCACCATTGCTCAGATTAGGCAGCATAGTGAGGAGCAAGCCAAGAAGCACAAAGCCATGGCTTGCCTGCAGAATGGAGTATCAGATGTAATCTTCACTTGAATTATGGCTTGTGACTCACCCAAGCATGCATGAGAGAGGCTGAAGGAGGAGTTTATGGGGTTTGAAAAGACAAGGCAACAACAGCTAATCAACTTGATGAGAGACTTTGAAAATCTCAAGATGAAAGAAACAGAGACCATCAAGCAATATTCAGACAGGATAATGGCCACTGTCAACAGCATAAGGCTATTTAGTGAAGACTTTAGTGAAAGCAGGGTTTTTGAGAAGGTGATCACCACTCTCCCTGAGAGGTTTGAGTAAAAAGTCTCCTCATTGGAGGACTTAAGAGATCTCACAACCATTTCTTTGTCTGAGCTGGTGAACTCCCTTTATGCACTCGAGCAAAGAAAGGCTAGAGAAGGCTCAAGTCAGAAAGCAAAAAAGCATTGGCTCGATAAGAAAGACAAGCCAATGAGGGATGCAGGCAAGAGGAGGTTTCCACTATGCAAACACTGTCAAAAGACCACACACTTGGAGAAGTATTGCTGGTACAGACCATACATCCAATGTAGGAGTTGCAAGCAGTTTGGACATATAGAGAAAGTCTGCAAAAACAAGGGGAAGGCACCAGCACATTAACAAAACCAGGCATAGGCTGCTGAGGATATTCAAGCTAAGGAGGAGCATGTCTTCACTGCTTCATGCTTTGCAACTACAAGCAAAGTCAAATGCAGTTGGCTTATGGATAGTGGTTGCTCACATCACATGGCAGCTGATGAGAGTCTGTTCAAGGAGCTTGACAGGAGCTTCATCTCAAGAGTCAGAATTGGTAATGGAAGCTTGATTGAAGCCAAAGGCAGAGGTAATGTTGTGATCAATACTGGTTCAAGTAACAAGTTGATTTCAGATGTGCTTTATGTGCCTGATATAGATCAGAATTTACTTAGTGCTGTTCAGTTGGTTGAAAAAGGCTATTCACTAGTTTTTAAGAATGATTCTTGTATTATTGAAGACTTTTATGGCCAGGAGATGGTCTCAATACCTATGGCTAAAAAATGATTTATGCTTAATGTAAGTCAGCTTGAAAAAAAGGCTTATACAAGCCTAGCTGACAGTGCTGGCCTATGGCATAGGAGATTAGGCCATGCTAATTTCAGGTCATTCAACTTGTTGCACAAGCTGAATTTGGTAGATGCTATGACCAAGGTTGAAGCGAAGGATAGTCTTTGTGAAGTTTGTCAACTTGGCAAACAGGCCAGACTGCCTTTTCGGGTCAATAAAGCATGGAGAGCTCGAAAAAGGCTTGAGCTAGTGCACTCGAATGTTTGTGGACCAATGAAGACCTCTTCATTGAATGGCAGTAAGTATTTTGTACTGTTTATTGATGATATGACCAGATTCTATTGGGTTTATTTCATGAAGCAAAAGTCCGAAGTGTTTGAAGCCTTTAGCAAATTTAAGGCTCTAGCAGAGAATCAAACAATGTGCAAGATCTTGCCTTGAGAACAAAAAAATGGGAATGAATACTTGTCCGATAGATTTCGAAGTTGTGTGAGCAAGTCAGATCCATCATCACCTAAGTGTATACTTCTCAATAAAATGGAGTATGTGAGAGGAAGAATAGGATAGTGATGGATATGGCCGATGCTTGCTATTTGAAAGCAAACTTCCAAGTACATTTTGGGTCGAGGTCACCAACACCTCAAGATACCTACTCAACAAAGCTTCCAACACATGTTGTGAAGGACAAAACATCTTTTGAGGCATGGCTTGTGTCCATGCCATCAGTTTCCTATTTGAAAGTGTTTCGATATATATGTTATATCCTCATTCCAGCTGAAAGAAGAACCAAGCTTGAGGAAAGGTCAGCTCCAGGCATATTTGTAGGCTACAGAAGCACCAAAAGGGCTACAGTGGTATATGATCCTCAACTAAGAAGATTCCGTGAGTAAGGATGTCAAATTTGATGAAAAGAAGACTTGGAGTTGGGATGGTTTTAATGCAAGTCAGTTTGAAGATGATTTGGTTGACAACAGCCTAGAACCAACAGAAAATGAGCTCAGCAATGCAAATGTGGATGATCCTCTTGTGAGAGGGACCAGGTCCATTGATGACATCTATCAAAGAAGCAATGTGGATGTAGTTGAGCCTTCAAGCTTTGAAGAGGCTGTGAGAAGCAAGCACTGGAGGAAGGCCATGGAAGCTGAGATTGATATGATCCACAAAAATGACATTTGGGATCTGGTGGACAGACTTGATCAGAAGAAAATCATATGTGTTAAGTGGGTTTTTCGAGCCAAATTCAATGCTGATGGCTCATTGAACAAACACAAGGCAAGGCTTGTGGTGAAAGGGTACAGCCAACAGTATGTCATTGATTTTATGGAGACATTTGCTCCAAAGAGCAAGGTCGACATTATCAAACTCCTATTTGCCATAAATGCCGTAAAAAAGAGAAGGTTCATCAGTTGGATGTTAAGTCAGCCTTCTTAAATGGTTTTCTTAAAGAGGAGATTTTCATTGAGCAGCCAGATGGCTTCAAAGTCCAAGGAAAAGAGGACAAAGCCTATAGGCTAAACAAAGCACTGTATGGCCTGAAACAGGCACCAAGGGCCTGGTATGACAGGGTAGACACTTACCTGTCCAGGCTTGGATTTGAGAAAAGCATGAGTGAGCCAACACTCTATGTGAAGAAATCTCAAGATGAAACCTTACTAATTGTTTCAATCTATGTAGATGATTTGCTGGTGACTGGAAGTAATGATGACTTAATCCAATAGTTCAAAACACAAATGTAATATGTGTTTGATATGACAGACTTGGGGATTATGGCTTACTTCCTTTGGTATAGAAGTGAACCAGTCTGAACAAGGCATAATATCAGTTAGCATGCCTTTACTTTAAAAATTCTCAACAAATTTTGCATGGAGAATTGCAAATCAGTTAGCTCACCATTGGCTCAAGGGTAGAAGCTGGCAAGCTTTGGAAATCAAGAAAGGGTTGATGAAAGGGAGTACAGAAGTTTAGTTGGTTGCTTGCTTTACTTAATGACAACCAGACCTGACCTCATGCATGCTCTTAGTTTGCTATCGAGGTTTATGCATTGTTGTAATGTGATGTATTTCAAGGCTGCTAAGAGAGTGCTTAGATACGTTAGAGGAACATTAAGCTGTGGGGTCAAGTTCAAGAAAGGAAGTGAGCTTAGGCTGGTTGGTTACTTAAACAGTGACTGGGCTGGCTCTGTTGATGATATGAAGAGCACCTTCGGCTACTTCTTTACCCTTGGCTCAAGTGTGTTCTCACTGAGTTCAAAGAAGCAACAAATCACAGCACACCATACACCAAGTTTTCGAATATATAGCAGCCTACAAAGAAGAGTCAATCAAGCCATTTGGCTTAGAAAGTTGCTATATGATCTAAATGAAGAGCAATTTGAACCTACTAAAATCAAAGTGGACAATCAATCAGCAGTGGCAATAGCCAAGAATCCAGTTTTTCATGGCAAGACAAAGCACTTTAAGATTAAATTCCATTTTGTTCGACAGTCGAAAGAAGCCAAAAGAAGTTAATCTTGCTCATTGCGCATCACAAGATCAATTGGCTAATATTTTGACAAAGCCTCTTGGTATAACTCGGTTTGAGTTTTTGAGAAATTCAATTGGTGTTTGTTGCATACAGTCCAAGGAGGAATATTGAGCATTGGCCTGCAATGCAACAAGTAACCAAGAGAGAGAGAGTAGCAAAGAATATCCAACTTGCAAGCAAAGAAGACCAAACTGTAAGTAGCTTATTGGTTTAGTTTCTTTTGTTCTTTTTGTAACTTACTCAAGTTAGCTTGTAACTTGATGTCAAAGTTAGTAGATTTTAGATTTGAATTTGATGGATGTATCAGCTTTGCTTTTGTGTATTGTATAAGTTGTATTAGTTAACTTTAGTGGGAGTTCTTAATTCATTAGGTAATAGTCATCTTGGCTAAGCAACTTATGTATATATTTTTACTTTCAATGAAATTAAGTGGATGATAACTTTCTGCCATTATTTTATGTGCTCAAGTTCTCTTTGCTAAGTTTTCTGGTTTTCTCTCTTCTTCTTTGTTTACATACGATCACATGCAAACTTCATGCAAAGTGTTTGCTGTGCTGCATTGTTGCAACACACTTAAAGTAAAAAAATTGTAATTTAAGCACCCACATTACATAGTTCAGTTATTTTGATCACTCTTGTTAAAATAAAAAATGGCAAATTGACGCGGCAGTTAAAAAAATTGTATAATAGCAAATTTAACACTCAAATTTTATATATTATATCATTTACATATTACAACTACAGATTTTATAATTATTGATATCGAATATGTCCCTCACTACGCTGGGGATTTTTATTTATAATTTTTATTTAATTAATATTTAAAATTAATTTCAAAATATTTGAAAATTTTATAAGTATTTGGTGCTAGTCTCTTAATTATGCCCAAATTTAGGATTAAGCTCCTATACTTTAATTTTGACATAATTTGATTCTTTCACTTTTACAATTTCATTAATTATTTCAAGTAACTAACACTTTTAACAATGCCAAATAAAATAGTGTCATATTTTTTTTTCTTAAAGCCATCACTTCTAACTAAATCATGACTCAATCACTTTCTAATTAATCATGCTAACTTAGATTTTTTTTATTTTATTTTTGTTGGAATGAGTACGTTTAAAGAAAACCCACCTCAACATATGTAGATGTCTTCAACAATTTCCTAAGCACGATAAAATAAAGCTTGGTGAGTATAATTTTGTTTTATGGAAGCTCCAAATTATGTTTATTCTTAAATGATACGGTGTGCATGGGTTTGTTTTGGGTGCTATTAGTGTACTAGCACAGTTTGTAGTGGATAAATATGGGAGATTAGTAGAAAATTCTGCTTATGTTTTACATGTGCAACAAGATAAGCAATTGGCTAGCTTCTTGGTTTCTTTCAACTGTTAGTGATGAAATTCTAGCCTATCTTACTAGTGCTCGTACTAGTTATTATATGTGGGCAACTATTGAAAAGAAGGGTTGCGACTAAGTCCACGGTAAAATTGTCCAGTATGCGACATGTGTTGTATTTACAGAAAAAGGGTCATTTGTTTGTTAAAGAATATTTGTCCAAGATAAAGTCCATGTGTGATATGTTGGTTGCAACGGGTGGTTTGATTTCAAATCAAGAAATGGTTAGCATCATTCTTGCAGGGTTGCCAGTTGAGTGTGAATCAGTACGGGTAGTAGCTTCAGCTACTGGTGTGTCACTTGATCTGTTGATTGAAATGCTGCTTGATTGTGAAGCTCGACAACTTGAGTTCTTGAATAGTGTTCTCGTACAAGCTAACATAGCTAGTAAACAAGATTGTGATGAGGGTGATCTGACCAAGGGTTCTGATTATAACAGTGGCTGTCAAGGGAACAAACAGGCATATAGAGGTGGTTTTCAATGCAATAGAGGTTTCCATCGAGGTTGAGGCCGTGAGGGTTGTTTTTCAAACAATCGGCCCCAATGCCAGTTGTGTGGTAAAATTGTACACATTGTCCAAAAGTGTTACTACCGTTTTGATGAAAGTTTTGCTGGTATTGCTAGGATGGTAATATGGTATAGTGGGTTGCATCTTGATTGTTTGTTTCTCATGCTGAGGCTATAATTTTAATCATACCTATTATTGTTTCTTGTGTCCTGCTATTTCATCATTTGCAGGCTGTTTCACTAATGGCATCCTATTTACAAGTTCCCTTGCGTTATCCTCTGCGCCTGGGTGGTTCTCGCTCATATATTAATGACCATGCGTCTTCAATAGACCCTGCATCTTCTGATTTGTCATTGGATACAACACTTTCAGCAAATGTAAAGCCGGCAGAATTTCCGCTGTTTTTAGAAGGTCAAGACAAGACAAGAGCAGCATATGCTGTGTTCTTGTTAAACAAGATAAGCTTTTGCATATTAGTAATTCTTTTTCCAAGATGAATTATTCTCCTTTGGCATTTTTATGTATATTATTGATTCAAATGGTATCTGCAAAGTTAGCTTGTCAATGATCTTCAATCCACAGGTTGGAAAAACAGTGCAGGTTTGTTCGTCAGCATTTACAGCTCATTTTATGTCATTAATAGTGGATAAACTTGCTTCCATCATTATTAATATCATGGTTGAATTGTTTGGAAGATATTGGATTTACAATATCTAGGTTCTTGTGATAGACACTTAAGACTATCTATAAACTTAACCGGCAGATTAGATGAAGGATTATCAACAAATTTGAAAAATGTAATGAAAGTCCACCATGCATCTAAAAGGAGGTCCAGCACTCGAATCTCATTCCCATAACTAAAAACTATGTCACTGTGACTTGGTCATATCTCCATATTCATGTTTGAAGTCGGACATGGGTAGTTAAAGAAAATGAAGAGTCGATGCGTGATAGATTAAGGACTAGTTCAAAAATGCTTTTAGAAAAATTGCTGTTAAAAAGTGGTGCGGAGAAGTGTGTTTGCTAGTTTTTAATGTTGTTTATTGTTGTCAAAAATTATGGATGAAAGTTAAAATGTCCTTTTAAGATATGATAATAGGAAGTAAAAATTAGTTAAGTTATATGATATTTAAATAATTTAATATAATGATACATGAAAAATAACTTTTAAATACCTTTTAAGTAATTAATATAAATTATTTGTAAAATTGATGATATATAAAATATTTTGAAAAAAATTAAATATAATAATAAATAAGATTTAAACAATTTAATATAATAATATATAAAATATAAATTAATCTAATTTTTATATACTTTTAAATAGTTAATAAAAATAAGAATATTTTCATATTTTTCACTTCGAAATGCAAAAGCCAAAAGCAGTTTTTGACTACAAAAGCTATGTCTGCAGTGTAAAAACACTTCTGCAGTGTAAGAACACTTTTAACCCAAAAAAAGCTTTTTCACCGCAGTAGAGAATGCACCTTAAAATTGTAAATAGAAAAAAGGACCACCAAACATTTTTTCTACCCTGTTTTTGTCTCCTCTTTGAAAATACTTTTCAAAAGTTGTATCATTTTTTTCTGTTTACAATGCCTTAAATGCAAATTCCTTATAGAAGTGCTTTCTTTTGATCCACTTGCATCATTGTAATAAGTTTGCATTGCCTTCTAACTTTCTATGCTGATTATCTTTTATTAAGTTTTCTGTTAAATTCCTTTACATCATGTATGTTAATTTGCTTAGCCCTGATAAATGTTAGGCATAGGGTTATCAGCTAATTAGGAAAGACTCTGATGATAGTCACACCTTACATCCAAAAGCAAAGCTTTTTACATGTGTATGTAAGGTTGCCAAGCAAATCTGATGAGCCCTCACTGATGTTTTAAGGTTAAGTTAATGTTCCTTTTCGCGAAGAACATTATCGACATCACAAAAGATTTTGATCGCTTTTTTGCTTGTTATGTTATTCGCTCAAACGATGGCATAATCTTTACTGTGATTGCAGGATATAGAGCAACTTTTGAATTTCATCGGTGTAAAGAGTTTAGGACCACGACATGTTCTTCACACACGACACGTGTGCAGATTTTTTACCAATCCCATTTCATTAAAGAAAAAAAAAAAAGAGCTTTAAAAAAGGATCACACTTTTTTGTTGTTTACAGAATCATAATGTTAATTTGAGTGGAATATTTCAGATTTCTGATGATGAGCATATTGTTGAGTATTGCAGTAAAAAAAATGGGTGTGGAACTTATTTGAACTTTGAACGTGTGTTTTGTTGGTGAGAATATAAAGTTGATAAAGGTTTGGTAAATAGAATAAAATACTATTTTTTATTAGAAAATTTATTTGTTACACTATCAATCGAGTTATAATTATCATGACACAATATTAAGAATAATTAAAACATGTCATATTACAAATTATAAAATTATAATGACTCAAATATACGAACATGTCAAAATTTACGTACAACAAATTATTAACTTGTAAATGTATAATACGATACGCAAAAATAAGAAAATTGCTTTTTTTTAATTGAATTGTTATAACACATTATACAAAATACATTGTGAATTAAAGCATAATACGAACATGATATCAAAATATTAATTTTTTTTTTAAAATTCGATGATGTAAAATATGACGTGATACAAAATAACTTGAGAGGAAAAGAGGAATAAAGAATTGCATTGTTTGTGAGATTTTAAAATATTCCAGTTAGATTCAATTTCTAGTATGTTTGGTTTGATTTTACATTATATTTCTTTTTCAGTATGTACTAGTGAACGCTTGGCACTCAATTTAATTTAATTCAAAGAGATATTGTAAATACATAATAATGGATTATGATTTTACATTAAATTTCATAGAAGAAAAAAGAAATAGATGGTTGAAAATGATAAAACCATAAGATAAAAGAGATTTTATTCAAAATGTAAAAATCAACAAAATATTCATTATCGCTCGACTTAGCATAATTAAACATTTGGGTGTGGAAATAAAACCACAATTTGAGTAGCTAACACTTTGCTTGAAAATGTGATTAAGTAAGAAAATTGCCCACATTTGAGTAGCGACAGGTTGTGATGCATTTCCCAACGAGAGAAAACCAAGCTCTTCGCCAGTATGGATTTATGTAAAGGACAACAAAAATTGTCAACAATACAACTACATAAGAAACCGAAAAGCTCACACAAAAATTATAAGTGTCTATCAAACCATCTTCTCCTTGATCTTTTGATACAGTTGATATCGTTGATGGTGAATCGGTTTTGGAACAACTTTTATGCAATAAAGCTCCACAAAGAAAAGGATTTCCCTCATAACTGTTTTCAATAAAGGTCCCAAATTGAGCTTTTGGGTCAGGAATACTGCCTGACAAGTTGTTGTATGCCACGCTGAAAACCTCCAAAGAGTTCAACTCTACCAATTGATTGGGGATTTCACCACTCAAGTTGTTGTAAGAAAGGTCCAAACTCTCAATACGCTGAAGTTTTGAGAACGATGAGGGTATAACTCCGGTCAACTTATTGTGTGACAAGTTTAAAGAATGGATTTCACTCAAGTTCCCTAATTCTGGTGGGATATGACCAGTTAAGTTGTTGCAAGATAAATCAATCCCAGTCATATATGAAAGGATGTTGCCCTTGTACGAATAGAACCCATTTTTTGTTGTGAACTCTATTACTTCTTCTAAGTAGCTTCTAGGATAGCTAGGATTAATTCTTATCGTAATACCTATTGATCCATCCATTTCTATAGATAGATCATAGACCTCGCTTCTTAGAATCTTCTTCGCTTGCATTGGAAGAGATAAATTTCCCAAACAAGAAGGTATAGGACCGTAAAACATATTTTGAGAAAGATCTATGATGCTTAAAGATTGCAACTTGCATAATCGAATCGAACTTTGCCGTGAAAATGATTATCTTTCAAGAGAAGAACACTCAAAGAAGAAAGTGTGTCAATCCATTTTGGAATACTACTCACAAATTGTTTCTCTAAGATCTAAAGTCACTATTGAAGAGCTATTATAAAAAGCAAGTGATAATGGACCTCTCACCTATTCCCGTGAGGTGGACATGCTCTATGTTTCGTGGATTAAAACATGACTCAGATAGAGCCGTATAAATTATTTTGAGAAAGATCCAAAATCTCAACCCATTCAAGTTGCAAAATTCCATTGAATAGAACCTCAAAACCGTTGTTGGACAAAGCTAATCTCCACAAAAATGATGCATTTCCTATCCATCTTGGGAGCTTTCCATGCAACTTGTTGTTACTGAGATCAATTTCACTTAGTGAATTTGGAAACTCAAAAGTAGACACATCAACATTTGTCATCTCTCCTGAAAAATTATTTCCATCCAAATATAAATTCTGCACCCCATTTGCTTTGAGAATCACATGAACTACATTTCCTGGTGAGGTTGTTATTTGATAGTCTCAAAATGGTCAAAATGAGCCTTTCGAGGTCAACTCTTCTCGTACTTTTCCATGCAACTGATTGTTTGATAGATCTAAAAATGATAAGTGCTTCATGCCACTTAAACAAAGTGGGATATTACCTTCAAAAGCATTCTTGGATAAGAATAACCACATCAAATGTGGAAAAGTTGAACATATATTTGATGGAATCGACCTTGTAATTTGTTTTCGATAAGTCAATTGAAGATACATTAGAATTAAGATCCGATTTAAAATGAGAGAGGACTCAGAAAAGAATTACCCTTCAAGATCAGACTTCCTAACTTTGTGTTGTTTTCTAACAACCAAGTTGGGAATGTTCCGCTAACATTGTTTTGAGAAAGATCCACATATCTCAAGTCATATTGGTAGTAAAGGAAGGTAGGAAGTTTAAGACTGAGTTGTTGAGATTTTATGCACTTCAACAAACTGATGGCTTCCAATTGAAACTTTGGGATTGAGGTATAAAAGGAAGGTTCCATTACCATCTTGTTTTCATCAATCCAAAGGGTTTTGAGGTTTGAAAGGTTTGCAACTAAAAGTTGATTTCAGATGTGCTTTATGTGCCTGATATAGATCAGAATTTAGTTAGTGCTGTTCAGTTGGTTGAAAAAGGCTATTCACTAGTTTTTAAGAATGATTCTTGTGTTATTGAAGACTTTTATGGCCAGGAGATGGTCTCAATACCTATGGCTGAAAAATGCTTTATGCTTAATGTAAGTCAGCTTGAAAAAAAAAGGCTTATACAAGCCTAGTGATCAGGCCGCCTATGGCATAGAGATTAGGCCATGCTAATTTCAGCCACTCAACTTGTTGCACAAGCTGAATTTGGTAGATGTTATAACCAAGGTTAAAGCTAAGGATAGTGTTTGTGAAGTTTGTCAACTTGGTAAACAGCGATCGCTTTTCGGGTCAATAAAGTATGGAGAGCTCGAAAAAAAGGCTTGAGCTAGTGCACTCGAATGTTTGTGGACCAATGAAGACCCTTCATTGAATGACAAGTAAGTATTTTGTACTGTTTATTGATGATATGACCAGATTCTATTGGGTTTATTTCATGAAGCAAAAGTTTGAAGTGTTTGAAGCCTTTAGCAAATTTAAGGCTCTAGCAGAGAATCAAACAATGTGCAAGATCTTGCCTTGAGAACAAAAATGAGAATGAATACTTGTCCGATAGATTTGGTTGTGTGAGTAAGTCAGATCCATCATCACCTAAGTGTATACTTTTTATTATACTTCTCAATAAAATAGAGTATGTGAGAGGAAGAATAGGGTAGTGATGGATATGGCCAGATGCTTGCTATTTGAAAGCAAACTTCCAAGTACATTTTAATGAGGTCACAACACCTCAAGATACTCGCTCAATAGGCTTCCAACACATGTTGTGAAGGACAAAACATCTTTTGAGGCATGACATGGACACAAGCCATCGCTTTCCTATTTAAAAGTGTTTGATGTGTATGTTATATCCTCATTCCAAATTAAAAAAGAACCAAGCTTGAGGAAAGGTCACCCAGCATATTTTTAGGCTACAAAGAAGACCAAAAAGGGCTACAGGTATATGATCCTCAACTAAGAAGATTCTGGTGAGTAAGGATGTCAAATTTGATGAAGAGAAGACTTGGAGTTGGGATGGTTCTAATGCAAGTCGGGCTTTGAAGATGATTTGCTTGACAACAACTTAGAACCAATGTAAAATAAGCTCAGCAATGCAAATGTGGATGATCCTCTTGTGAGAGGGACCAGGTCCATTGATGACATCTATCAAAGATGCAATGTGGCTGTAGTTGAGCCTTCAAGCTTTGAAGAGGCTGTGAGAAGCAAGCACTGGAAGAAGGCCATGGAAGCTGAGATTGATATGATCCACAAAAATGACATTTGGGATCTGGTGGACAGACTTGATCAGAAGAAAATCATATGTATTAAGTGGGTTTTTCGAGCCAAATTCAATGCTGATGGCTCATTGAACAAACACAAGGCAAGGCTTGTGGTGAAAGGGTACAGCTAACAGTATGTCATTGATTTTATGGAGACATTTGCTCCAGTAGCAAGGCTGGACATTATCAAACTCCTATTTGCCATATAGCCGCCGTAAACAGTAGAAGGTTCATCAGTTGGATGTTAAGTCAGCCTTCTTAAATGGCTTTCTTAAAGAGGAGATTTTCATTGAGCAGCCAGATGGCTTCAAAGTCCAAGGAAAAGAGGACAAAGCCTATAGGCTAAACAAAGCACTGTATGGCCTAAAACAGGCACCAAGGGCCTGGTATGACAGGGTAGACACTTACCTGTCCAGGCTCGGATTTGAGAAAAGCATGAGTGAGCCAACATTCTATGTGAAGAAATCTCAAGATGAAACCTTACTGATTGTTTCAATCTATGTAGATGATTTGCTGGTGACTGGAAGTAATGATGACTTAATCCAATAGTTCAAAACACAAATGTAATATGTGTTTGATATGACAGACTTGGGGATTATGGCTTACTTCCTTTGGTATAGAAGTGCACCAGTCTGAACAAGGCATAATATCAGTTAGCATGCCTTTACTTTAAAAATTCTCAACAAATTTTGCATGGAGTATTGCAAATCAGTGAGCTCACCATTGGCTCAAGGGGAGAAGCTGGCAAGCTTTAGAAATCAAGAAAGGGTTGATGAAAGGGAGTACAGAAGTTTAGTTGGTTGCTTGATCTACTTAATGACAACCAGACCTGACCTCATGCATGCTGTTAGTTTGCTATCGAGGTTTATGCATTGTTGTAATGTGATGTATTTCAAGGTCACAAGAGAGTGCTTAAATACATTAGAGGAACATTGAGCCGCTGGGTCAAGTTCAAGAAAGGAAGTGAGCTTAGGCTGGTTGGTTACTCAAATAGTGACCGGCCGGCTCATGTTGATGATATGAAGAGCACCTTCGGCTACTTCTTTACCCTTGGCTCAAGTGTGTTCTCACTGAGTTCAAAGAAGCAACAAATCGTTGTACGCCCACAACCAAGCTAAATATATAGCAAAACGCAGCAGAAGAGTCAATCAAGCCATTTGGCTTAGAAAGTTGCTATATGATCTAAATGAAGAGCAACTTGAACCTACTAAAATCAAAGTGGACAATCAATCAAGAGTGGGCAATAGCCAAGAATCCAGCTTTTTCATGGCAAGACAAAGCACTTTAAGATTAAATTCCATTTTGTTCGAGAGGTCGAGCAATTCAAAGAAGTTAATCTTGCTCATTGCATCACAAGGTCAATTAGCTAATATTTTGACAAAGCCTCTCGTGGTATAACTCGGTTTGAGTTTTTGAGAAATTCAATTGGTATTTATTGCATACACCCAAGGAGGAATATTGAGCATTGGCCTCGCAATGCAACAAGTAACCAAGAGAGTGTAGTAGCAAGCAGCTGACTATCCAACTTGCAAGCAAAGAAGACCGAACTGTATGCGACTTTATTGGTTTAGTTTCTTTTTGTTCTTTTGTAACTTGATCAAGTTAGCTTGTAACTTGATGTCAAAGTTAATAGATTTTAGATTTGAATTTGATGGATGTATCAGCTTTGCTTTTGTGTATTGTATAAGTTGTATTAGTTAACTTTAGTGGAGTTGTTAATTCATTAGGTAATAGTCATCTTGACTAAGCAACTTATGTATATATTTTTACTTTCAATGAAATTAAGTGGATGATAACTTTCTCCATTATTTTATGTGCTCAAGTTCTCTTTGCTAAGTTTTCTAGTTTTCTCTTCTTCTTTGTTTACATACGATCACATGCAAACTTCATGCAAACTGTTTGCTGTGCTGCATTGTTGCAACACACTTAAAGTAAAAAAATTGTAATTTAAGCACACACATTACATAGTTCAGTTATTTTGATCACTCTTGTTAAAATAAAATGGCAAACCGACGCGCAAGCAGCTTAAAAAAATTGTATAATAGCAAATTTAACCCTCAAATTTTATATATTATATCATTTACATATTACAACTACAGATTTTATAATTATTGATATCGAATATGTCCCTCACTACGCTGGGGATTTTTATTTATAATTTTTATTTAATTAATATTTAAAATTAATTTCAAAATATTTGAAAATTTTATAATTATTTGGTGCTAGTCTCTTTATTATGCCCAAATTTAGGATTAAGCTCCTATACTTTAATTTTGACATAATTTGATTCTTTCACTTTTATAATTTCATTAATTATTTCAAGTAACTAACACTTTTAACAATGCCAAATAAAATAGTGTCATATTTTTTTTTCTTAAAGCCATCACTTCTAACTAAATCATGACTCAATCACTTTCTAATTAATCATGCTAACTTAAATTTTTTTTTTTTTGTTGGAATGAGTACGTTTAAAGAAAACCCACCTCAACATTTGTAGATGTCTTCAACAATTTCCTAAGCACGATACAATAAAGCTTGGTGAGTATAATTTTGTTTTATGGAAGCTCCAAATTATGTTTATTCTTGAATGATACGGTGTGCATGGGTTTGTTTTGGGTGCTATTGGTGTACTAGCACAGTTTGTAGTGGATAAATATGGGAGGTTAGTAGAAAATTCTGCTTATGTTTTACATGTGCAATAAGATAAGCAATTGCTTCTTGGTTTCTTTCAACTGTTAGTGATGAAATTCTAGCCTATCTTACTAGTGCTCGTACTAGTTATTATATGTGGGCAACTATTGAAAAGAAGGGTTGCGACTAAGTCCACGGTAAAATTGTCCAGTATGCGACATGTGTTGTATTTACAGAAAAAGGGTCATTTGTTTGTTAAAGAATATTTGTCCAAGATAAAGTCCATGTGTGATATGTTGGTTGCAACGGGTTGTTTGATTTCAAATCAAGAAATGGTTAGCATCATTCTTGCAGGGTTGCCAGTTGAGTGTGAATCAGTACGGGTAGTAGCTTCAGCTACTGGTGTGTCACTTGATCTGTTGATTGAGATGCTGCTTGATTGTGAAGCTCGACAACTTGAGTTCTTGAATAGTGTTCTCGTACAAGCTAACATAGCTAGTAAACAAGATTGTGATGAGGGTGATCTGACCAAGGGTTCTGATTATAACAGTGGCTGTCAAGGGAACAAACAGGCATATAGAGGTGGTTTTCAATGCAATAGAGGTTTCCATCGAGGTTGAGGCCGTGAGGGTTGTTTTTCAAACAATCGGCCCCAATGCCAGTCGTGTGGTAAAATTGTACACATTGTCCAAAAGTGTTACTACCGTTTTGATGAAAGTTTTGCTGGTATTGCTAGGATGGTAATATGGTATAGTGGGTTGCATCTTGATTGTTTGTTTCATGCTGAGGCTATAATTTTAATCATACCTATTATTGTTTCTTGTGTCCTGCTATTTCATCATTTGCAGGCTGTTTCACTAATGGCATCCTATTTACAAGTTCCCTTGCGTTATCCTCTGCGCCTGGGTGGTTCTCGCTCATATATTAATGACCATGCGTCTTCAATAGACCCTGCATCTTCTGATTTGTCATTGGATACAACACTTTCAGCAAATGTAAAGCCGGCAGAATTTCCGCTGTTTTTAGAAGGTCAAGACAAGACAAGAGCAGCATATGCTGTGTTCTTGTTAAACAAGATAAGCTTTTGCATATTAGTAATTCCTTTCCAAGATGAATTATTCTCCTTTGGCATTTTTATGTATATTATTGATTCAAATGGTCTGCAAAGTTAGCTTGTCAATGATCTTCAATCCACAGGTTGGAAAAACAGTGCAGGTTTGTTCGTCAGCATTTACAGCTCATTTTATGTCATTAATAGTGGATAAACTTGCTTCCATCATTATTAATATCATGGTTGAATTGTTTGGAAGATATTGGATTTACAATATCTAGGTTCTTGTGATAGACACTTAAAGACTATCTATAAACTTCACCGGCAGATTAGATGAAGGATTATCAACAAATTTGAAAAGTGTGATGAAAGTCCCACCATGCATCTAAAAGGAGGTCCAGCACTCGAATCCCATTCCCATAACTAAAAACTATGTCACTCTGACTTGGTCATATCTCCATATTCATGTTTGAAGTTGGACATGGGTAGTTAAAGAAAAATGAAGAGTCGATACATGATAGATTAAGGACTAGTTCAAAAATGCTTTTAGAAAAAGTTGCTGTTGAAAAGTGGAGCGGAGAAGTGTGTTTGTTAGTTTTTAGTGTTGTTTATTGTTGTCAAAAATCGCGTTGAAAGTTAAAATAATGTCTTTTTAGATATAATAATAGAAAGTAAAAATTAGTTAAGTTATATGATATTTAAATAATTTAATATAATGGTATATGAAATATAATTTTTAAATACCTTTTAAGTAATTAATATAAATTATTTGTAAAATTGATGATATATAAAATATTTTGAAAAAATTAAATATAATAATAAATAAAATTTAAACAATTTAATATAATAATATATAAAATATAAATTAATCTAATTTTTATATACTTTTAAATAGTTAATGAAAATAAGAGTATTTTGATAATTTTCACTTCAAATGCAGCAGCTTTTTGACTACAAAAGCTATGTGTTCTTCATCACTTCAGCAGCGGAAAACACTTCATAGTTGTAAAAACAAATTTAATACATGTGTATTAAAGGTTGCTAAGCAAATCATGAGCCTTCACCGATGTTTTAGGGTTAAGTTAATGTTCTTTTCGCAAAGAACATTATCGAGATCACGGTATTTTGATCGCTTTTTGCTTGTTATGTTATTCGCTCAAACGATGGCATAATCTTTACCGTGATTGCAGGATATAGAGCAACTTTTGAATTTCATCGGTGTAAAGAGTTTAGACCACGCCATGTTCTTGCCAATTTGAAGGAGCTTCTAATTAAGGTCCATCCAACCTTCGTAATATATAGATACCTGAATTAATTTTGATTTTGTAGGATCAACTATAATTAGCAACTTATTACAAAGATGAATAGACACTCGACCTTCTTCACACACGACACGCATGGATTTTTTACCAATCCCATTTCATTAAAGGAACAAAAAGAGCTTTAAAAAAGGATCACACTTTTTTGTTGTTTACAGAAGCATAATGTTAATTAGAGTGGAATACATTTGAACTTCGAACGTATATTTTGTTAGGGAGAATATAAAGTTGATAAAGATTTGGTAAATAGAATAAAATACTATTTTTTATTAGAAAATTTATTTGGTACATCACAATCGAAAGTTATAATTATCATGACACAATATTAAGAATAATTAAAACATGTCATATTATAAATAATAAAATTATAATGACTCAAATATACTT
The DNA here is from genome assembly GCA_025503065.1 of Gossypium bickii. Taxonomy (NCBI): domain Eukaryota; kingdom Viridiplantae; phylum Streptophyta; class Magnoliopsida; order Malvales; family Malvaceae; genus Gossypium; species Gossypium bickii. Next base: position 6,280,578 of record CP106710.1, read on the forward strand.
AACATGTCAAAATTTACGATAACAAATTATTAACTTGTAAATGTATAATACGATACGCAAAAATAAGAAAATTGCTTTTCTTTAATTGAATTGTTATAACACATTATACAAAATACATTGTGAATTAAAGCATAATACGAACATGATACCAAAATATCAATTTTTTTTTTAAATTCGATGATGTAAAATATGACGCAATACAAAATAACTTGAGAGGAAAAGAGGAATAAAGAATTGCATTGTTTGTGAGATTTTAAAATATTCCAGTTAGATTCAATTTCTAGTATGTTTGGTTTGATTTTACATTACATTTCTTTTTCAGTATGTACTAGTGAATGCTTGGCACTCAATTTAATTTAATTCAAAGAGATATTGTAAATACATAATAATGGATTATGATTTTACATTCTGTTTGTTTGGCAGTAAAATGTTTTCCGGAAAATAATTTCTGGAAAATGATTTACTTTTCTGGAAAATGATTTACCAGAAAATATTTTCTGGTGTTTGGATGAATCTGTGTAAAATATTTTCTCATTGTTTGATGTATTTCAAAAAATGTTTTCCTAAAAGTTGATTTTACATATATATTAATAAATTTATTTACATATTAATAATTTTTTATATTTTAAATTATTTTTACATATATTGCAATGATTTATTTATTAAATTAATATTTATATATTAATATTTATATTTGATTATTATATATAATAATAATAATAATAATAATAATAATAATATATGTCAGATTTGTTGTTTGTTTGTTATAATTGTTTGTGAACATGTTTAATTATATATTTATGAATATATTCGTGAATATGTTTGTTTAATATTCACAACCATATTTATTTAACTTAAACAAACGAACATAAACACACATAATTTTAAATAAACAAATATGAACATAATTTTGAAATTCTAATAAACACCAACACATTTAGAAGAAGAAAAAGCATAAAAATAAGTTGGTTTATTTTAAGTTTGATTCATTTCAAAGATATTATCTAATGATGAGGCTAGGAGAGTAACTCGTGATTTCATAGAGTTCTAGTTGATCGTGCATTAACAATCAATAAGGAGTAAAAGGGAATTCCAAAGAATCCAATGCCATTCTCAATTTGATTCTTGGTTTTCACCATGCAATTTCACACACGTAATAGACGTAGAGGACCATAGAAAGAGCCATGTACATTAGGGTTCCGCCTTGATAATGTGCCAATTAAGAAACATATATACAGATATCCAAAAGTTTCCTAACGACTAGACAGAAACCGTAAGCTTTTTGGAGGAAGGGGAGTAGGATGATATACAAACTTAGGTCCAACATCGATAATTAATTTCTAACAAGATTTACATGAAATTATTCTCTAGTTAACAAGTAAGACTTTTAACTAAGCAACACCAAGGAATTTGCAAAGACTTCCACAAACTTTCTAGCTCCTTTAAACCACCGCTTGTCCTCACTTTGTGCTTTGCAAATGTAAAGTTTACCATTTTTTACTATGGTCTGTAATTAGTTGGTGCTTGCCACCTTCATCTCCATCAGCAGCCTCGCCAACACCGACAAGAAGTAGTACTGCTTCCTCCGATCACAGGAGTTGAAGTCTCCAATATGTTTGCAGCTACACGCATTTGAGTCAAACCCACCTCGTATGCCATTCATTTCAAGATATCGTAGATTTGCTCGTAATTGGGAAAAGAAGCATAGGAGAAAAAAAAATGTAAAAAAACAAACGAAATATTTATGGGAAGAATTTCTCCAAACAAGATCCAGAGTCTCCAAATGAAAACACAACAATTGAAATTCATAATTATGATCAAATAAATTATACAATCGCAAATGCATCACTTTTTGTTACAGCTCATATAAGCAGCAAGTGTATGCAACTAATGAACCTTTCTCACAATGAAGCATCCATAGAATGAGATCCAAAATTTTATATCTTGTAATCGCATTCTCCTTTCGATCTCTATGTTTTTCAACTCTTCATTTTTCTAGAGAACTTCATATCCAACATTAATGTTCAATGAATATTCGCATATGAGTGGGGATACAATCCTCCAAGGGTTTTCCAAAAACATGAAAAAACTTTTAAAAATTAAACAAACTCAGATACAACATTCACACCGAATCTAAATAATATAGTATGACTTTATCCTCTCAACTCGTAAAAGTGTATCATATGGTGCCTTGTTTTAGCTTGAAATTACAAACATGTAAATATTATCATTGATTAATAGAATATAGACATATAGCAAGCAAAGAAATTGTGAAAAACATATTATAACTAAGAGCAACTTCTTTGAATTAGCCTTACTCATAGGATAAATATTTTGAGCAACTTATTGCAAAGTCATAACCTAGGTTGCTCCAAATTTTCATTTTTCTTTTTTTCATGTTCAACACATATTCAAACATATGTGTGGAGATATAACCTCCAAAGACATGGTAAAGCTTAGAAAATTTTGATATATCCATGTCCAAATATATACCCGTATGACAATCACATCCGAGTTCAAAGAACATTGCTTGCAAATATGCACTTTAACTCAAAGCTTTAGCCCTCTCAAAACAAATACAGATAAAAGGTTAAAAATCCATGGTTATGGAAAAAACATCGGGAAATAACTTAATGGCTACCAACTCTAAATGAAATCATACGCAATAAAAATACAAAGCTCACAAATAATTCAACAGAGGATACAAAGATTCATCAAAAAATAGGTTAGTGGGCTCAATGTTGAAATTCAAGGATACTTACATTAGGATCATCTCCAAAACCATACATCATATGTCAGACCGCATAATAAACAAAGGAAAAAGACCGCACTCTCGTCGTGGTGGCGTGATACTCTTTGTGTTACTTGCAGTTACTTGCCTTTTGATGATTCTAATATTATGAATCTCTATAAAAAGGTTAGCATTTCCTAAGTTGCATGTCACGCTTATCCATTGTTTCCCATTGCCTGCTTTTTCACTCTTGTTTTCCAAAATCATAGATTTCAAAGAATTTGAATTCACTTGCCCCTTTGGCTATCTTTTAGTGCGATGAAATTGATAACTCGAATCTTGATCCGAACCCAATTACCGCTGGGCTTGTTATACTTAACCTCTAACATCAATGTGTTTCGACTTCAATACTAAATTCTATGTGCAATCGAGTAGGAAGAGGGTTAAAAAGACTCCTATACTTTGTATTATGAAGATCTCATTTTTGCTCTTTTGTGGCAAGTAATAAAAGATTGTTTATTACTATGCTAAGTAAAAGCTTCTAAAACTAATAAGTAAACTATCATTCGCCAAAAGTACTTAGCTCCTAAAGTCATTGAAATCACAACAAATCAAAGAACCAAGTAAGGCGTAAACGAATAATAGTCTAGCTAATTTCTCTAATTACTAAGACAACATTAGTTAGTTGTCTACTAACAGATAAAAACATGTAAGGTTCACATCAAATAAGATCAAAATCATGTAAAGGAGAGAGAGAAAGAGAGAGAGAGAGGAAATGAAACACATGAGAAAAGAAGATATGGGTCCATGAGTAGAAGATGAAGAAAGGAAATTGAATAAAGAAGAAGAGAGGGCCTTACCTGGATGAAGAAGAAACACGGAAAATGTCTTATGGAAATTGAAAGGGTAAGACATTTTCCTGAAAATGTAAAGGGTTTTACGCGTGAATTGGAAAATGTTTTCCAAATGGAGTTGATTTTTAGGCTACCAAACATCAGAAAATGGGGAAAATGTTTTCCTGAAAACATTTTCCCCATCAAACAGACTTCTAAATTTCATAGAAGAAAAAGAAATAGATGGTTGAAAATGATAAAACCATAAGATAAAAGAGATTTTATTCAAAATGTAAAATCAACAAAATATTCATTATCGCCGACTTAGCATAATTGAACATTTGGGTGTGGAAATAAAACCACAATTTGAGTAGCTAAACACTTTGCTTGAAAATGTGATTAAGTAAGAAAATTGCCCACATTTGAGTAGCGAATGCGCACAGTGGTGATGCATTTCCCAACGAGAGAAAACCAAGCTCTTCGCCAAGATGGATTTATGTAGAGGACAACAAAAATTGTCAACAACACAACTACATAAGAAACCGAAAAGCTCACACAAAAATCATAAGTATCTATCAAACCATCTTCTCCTTGATCTTTTGATACAAATTGATATTGTTGATGGTGAATCAGCTTTGGAACAACTTTTATGCAATAAAGCTCCACAAAGAAAAGGATTTCCTCATAATCGCTTTCAATAAAGGTCCCAAATTGAGCTTTTGGTTCAGAATACCGCTCGATGTTTGTTGCATGCCACGCCGAAACCTCCAAAGAGTTCAACTCTACCAATTGATTGGGGATTTCACCACTCAAGTTGTTGTAAGAAAGGTCCAAACTCTCAATGTGCTGAAGTTTTGAGAATGATGAGGGTATAACTCCTGGCAACTTATTGTGTGACAAGTTTAAAGAATGAATTTCACTCAAGTTCCCTAATTCGTGTGGGATATGACCAGCTTAAGTTGTTACAAGATAAATCAATCCTAGCCATATATGAAAGGATGTTGCCCTTTGTACTAATAGAACCCATTCTTTGTTGTGAACTCTATTACTTCTTCTAAGTAGTCACACGATCGCTAGGATTTCTTATCATAATGTATATTGATCCATCCACTTCTAAAGATTGATAGGCCCCAATTCTTAGAATCTTGTTCATTTGCATTGGAAGAGATAAATTTCCCAAACAAGAAGGTATAGGACCAGAAAACATATTTTGTGAAAGATCTATGATGCTTAAAGAATGCAACTTGCATAGTCGAATCGAACTTTTCCGTGGAAATGATTGTCTTTCAAGAGAAGAACACTCAAGGAAGAAAGTGTGTCAATCCATTTTGGAATACTACCACAAATTGTTTCTCTAAGATCTAAAGTCACTATTGAAGAGCTATTATAAAAAGCAAGAGATAGTGGACCTCTTAGTCTATTCCCGTGGAAGTGGACATGCTCTATGTTTGGTGGATTAAAACATGACTATATACAACGTATAAATTATTTTGAGAAAGATCCAAAATTCCAACCCATTCAAGTTGCAAAATTCCATTGGAATAGAGCCTCGAAAACATTGTTAGACAAAGCTAATCTCTTCAAAAAGATGCATTCCCTATCCATCTTGGGAGCTTTCCATGCAACTTGTTGTTACCGAGATCAATTTCACAGAGTGTGAATTTGGAAACTCAAAAGTAGACACATCAACATTTGTCATCTCTCCCAAAAATTATTTCCATCCAAATATAAATTCTCGCACTCCCATTTGCTTCGAGAATCACATGAACTACATTTCCAAAGTGAGGTTGTTATTTGATAGTCTCAAAATGGTCATGAGCCTTTCGAGGTCAACTCTTCTCGGTACTTTTCCATGCAACCGATTGTTTGATAGATCTAAAAATGATAAGTGCTTCATGCCACTTAAACAAAGTGGGATATTACCTTCAAAAGCATTCTTGATAAGAATAACCACATCAAATGTGGAAAAGTTGAACATATATTTGATGGAATCGTACCTTGTAATTTGTTTTCGATAAGTCAATTGAAGATACATTAGAATTAAGATCTCATTTAAAAATGAGAGAGGACTCAGAAAAGAATTACCCTTCAAGATCGACTTCCTAACTTTGTGTTGTTTTCTAACAACCAAGTTGGGAATGTTCCGCTAACATTGTTTTGAGAAAGATCCACATATCTCAAGTCATATTGGTAGTAAAGGAAGGTAGGAAGTTTAAGACTGAGTTGTTGAGATTTTATGCACTTCAACAAACTGATGGCTTCCAATTGAAACTTTGGGATTGAGGTATAAAAGGAAGGTTCCATTACCATCTTGTTTTCATCAATCCAAAGGGTTTTGAGGTTTGAAAGGTTTGCAAATGGTGCAAATGACAGTGGAATTTGAAAATGGTTTCCTGAAATATCTAACACACGAATAGATGTCAAGTTACTGAAACAATGAGGAAGCATCCCCTCAAGTGCATTCTCTCTCACATTCAACACTTCAAGGTTCCTTAGATCACACCATCCTGAAAATTTTATAAATTCATGAAAGAAGTTTCAATTAAATTTTGTTTTATAAAACAGTAATAGGAGATAATATATTACAAAAGCTCATAAAGAAATCAATTTGAGCCATAAAATTATTTACCTTGATTAGGTAAGGGACCAATAAGTCCACAACCATATAAAGACAATGTTTTAAGAGAAGCTTAATATTCCAATGCTTTGCAAAATGTTTGTGTTGAGATTGGTTCTGTCAAGATATATTTCCTCCACATTGCTCGACACATTTGATTCTAAGCAATGACATAACAATATTATTGAAAGAAGATCATAATTAATGAGAAAACCTCAACTAAGTGGAATGCTTCTATGTGTGAAAACATCATTGAGATAAATAATTTTTTATTTTCAAAGATTATATAAATATATATAATATTTTTTTATGAATTGGATTATTCATGATTTATTCAACATAAATTTTGATAGAGAGAATATGTTGAAACTTTAATATAACTCTTCATCCATTTTATTAATTATTCTATATTTTTCTTTTTAGTATTTTCTTATATTATTTTTTAATATAAGTAATTAACTAATATAGCTAATTTGTATAATTTTCAAACTCCAATCAACAACACTATAAATAATATTTATAAAATAAAACATGTCTACTCTAAAATTGTTATATTACCTTTAAATTTACTAAGACCTTATAAAAAGAAACAAATATATTGAAATCACTGCATTTAATTCATAAATGCTAAAATATATTTTACTCACCAATAAATAAAATTCAAAAGAATTATAAGTAAATTCAGCGGATTAAATGAAAATTTTAAAGCACTAAATCTTGGCCCCAAAACAGCTTAAGTTGAAATATGCCATATCTCTTTTTACTCTTTACAAATGTGAAATTTTAAAATTCAGTGTTTAATTATTAATAATCAAGTAAAACTATTTTATTAAATCCATGTTCATTGCTCATTTTTTAGTTACATTGCTACCAAGTTTTTTTTCATTTCAAAATGTCACACCAACAAATTATTTTAAAAAATAAAATATTAACAATTAACCTTGGATTTGAAATTTAAAAAAATAGAAACCAAATTCCTAAAAATAAAATATAAAAATTTAATTACAAATTTATAAAGATTACCTATAAAAATTAATAACATGTGCATTTTGAAATTTATAAAAGTTTTAAAAATGGAAGTTTACTCAAAATGTATGTTTAAATTTCATAAAATTGAAGTTTTTTTAAAACTATTCAAAATTGACATTTATTTATTTTTGGCCAAAAATGCCATTTATTTAACTCTAATATGTATTTTTATGTTTTATACTATTAAAAATATATGAAATTAAAATATAGTTATATTACTTATTTTCCCATAAATATATGTATTTTTTATTTATAATATCATTGTTTTTATTGTTATAATTATTTTTATCTCATAAAAATTCAATAAATTATTTTATTTATACAAACAAAATAATTACAAACATTAATATTTTAAAATTATGAAAATTTTAAAGAAGTTAAGTTTCAAACCAAAGTTGAAACCCATATTTTACTTTCAAGTATGATATGATATAAATTTATTAATATTTATGACAATAATCATTATTATAATATCCGACATCAAATCAATTTCTAAATTAAAAAAAAAGGAAGTTTAATTAAATGATACCTTGGTGGATCACAAAATCTTTCAATTCATTGCCGCTCATATATAGTTCCCTTAAGTTGATAAATGCTTCCAAATCTAGGAAAACAAAAACAACAAATCAATTTATATTCTCTTTAAACATTATTATATTCTTCTTAAAAACTAATATTTTTACCTTTCATATCTATTGATCCTTTCAATTCATTTTCAATTATGCTCAAAGATTTCAAATTTGAAAGCTTGTTAAGGGATGCAAATACACTAGTATTGAACTGATTGTCATCTAAATTAAGCTCTTCCAAGTGGGTCAACTCCAATTTTCTATCACCATCTACAAAAGATTTATATAATTTCATCATTGAAATGAATTGGCATAAAATTTAATTATATGTAAGAATTTAGGTAATTGGTTAAATATGAATGCATACCTTTAAAGGATTGAAAGCTTTCAATTTGATTCCAACTTAAATCGAGTTTCTTCAGATTTGTTAAATTGCTCAATCCTATATATATCCACATCCAATTCAAATAATCACTATGTTAATACTTTTAATTTTTACTAAATATTTTAATGAAATAAAAATGAAAAAAAAAAGTAAATCTAAAAGTTTAATTGAAGTTGAAAATCCTCAAGCATGAAATGTGAATGTTCAAATTTGAAATATTTGATTTTAAAAGTTCTAGAAAGAATTATAAAGAAAAAAAAAATTAAAAATAGCTTTAGTACCTTTAATATCTAATGAGCCTTGCAAATGGTTGTGGACAAAGTCAAAGACTTTAGGCTGGAAAGCCCTTCAAGAAAGGAAATTGTGTTACTCCAAAAGAGATTACCACTCAAATCAAGTTCCTCCAAGTTTGTTAACCTCAGTTGTGTTCCATCTATCATTGGAAGAAAATAATTAGTATAGTTAATATGATTCAATATATAAATAGTTAAGAAAATGTTTCATTCAAAATATAAAAAAATGAAGGACAACTCGAGGCCATAAATTTGAAAAGGAAGAGCCAATTTACAAGCTTTCCGATGAAATGATAAGTACAATTTACAAGTAAAACTTAATTGATTCAATATATAAATACTAAACTTGTAACTTTGTTTGAGATACTTTCAATTCTCTTCCTACTTAAATTACTCAATTTTGAAATTCAATCCCAAATATTGATTAGTTATATATATTAATGATATGATAAAATCAAACCACATATTGCAACAACTTTTCCTTCAACATTAATTTATTTTAAAGAATGCTATTCTTCAAATACTTTTAACTTATATCAATAATTTCCAATTTAATGAGCCACTTTGAAACTCGATTTATATATTATATCATTAGTTACTACAAAGCATAAATAAATTCTTTACAATAAATAAAAATTCACTAAAGATGATTAGGAAAAATGGAAGAAAATACATTTGAAGTCCACATTGCCTTTTTGAATAATAGTCGGTCAAGAATGTTATGCACAAATACTTATATCTTTATTTCGATATGCTTTCAATTCTATTCTCACTTAAATCCAAATACTTTAAATTTGTCAAATTATTCAATTTTGAAATTCAATCCCAAATATTCATCAGTTTTTATATATATATATATATATATATATATATATATATATTCATGATATGATAAAAGTAAAGACATATTACAACATTAACTTTCCTTTAAACAAAAATTGGTTTTAAAGTAAAAATGAAACATATAAAACCAAATTTACCTTGAATATGAATCGATATATAAATACTATACTTATACCTTGGTTTGAGATGCTTTCAATTGCTCCAACTTAAATCCAAGTACTTCAAGTTTGTCAAATTATTCAATCCTGAAATTCAATCTCAAATATTGAGTAGTTATATATATTCATCGTATGATAAAATCAAACTTGACATACATTGATTTTTAAAGTTAAAAAGAAACAGTAAAATCACCTACCTTGAATATGAACCAGCCTTCCTTTCAACCGATTACGGCTCAATGTTAAAGTCTTCAAGGATGAAAGATTTCTCATATGGAACAAAATGCTATTCTTCAAAGAATTCCCACTTAAATGAAGAGTTTCAAGTTATTGAGTCTTGAAAGCAATTGAAAACTCCGATATATATATATATATATATATATATAAATATAATTACTTGTTAATTGTTTGTTCTTTCCTAGCTATATGAAAATTTTACTAAAGCAAAAGTGGAATTACAACGGATAAAAAGAATGGAAAACTAGGTACCAAGGCTAGAAGACCATCCTCAAACTCCACTATACAAATAAAAACTAACACCGTAACAAACTTAATTTACCTCTTGGATGACTTGATCTTTCAAATTGGTTGTTTGATAGATCTAAATACCGGAGAGATGAAAGCTCACTCAAAGATAACAAAATGCTATCATTCAAGTAATTTCCACTTAAGTCAAGGATCTTCAAATTACTCAATGTGGATGATAGTTTTCCAAAGCCCTAGAGAAGTGTTCTTTTAAATATATAAAAGCAAAGTAGTGACTTTTCTTCAATAAAATAAAATAAAATAAAATAAAAGTAATTGTAAATTAACAATGGTGAGAATAGTGGAATAGTAAAAGATGTAATTAAGGAAAAATTAAAGGCACGACCTTCATTTTCAAGGTTACCACCTATGGCATTTCCGACAAATAAAGACTCTTCAATTCCTCAAAGGGAAGAAACATAGAGGCATTGAGATACGACATTGCATTCCTATTATCCATGTTGTATATAATATTGTATTCCCATTTTGTAGAATTAAGTGAGAGTTGTATGACTCTCCTAGTGGTGGTGTTACACTCAACTCTTTCCCATTTACAACAATCTGAACTGCTCACCTCAACCCAACTTTGCAATTGATTATGAAAATTGAATAAAGGCTTGAGATGCAAGAGTGCGATTCTCTCATGCTCCAAACAAGCATCAGTAGAGTACACCATCTGCATCCTTCAAACACCAACAACATAACCGCCATCCTAATAAACCATAACCATTTCCACTCCATCATCATCATCTCTCTGCTTTTCACTTCGCTTTAGCTATATGTTACTTTTTTAACTTCTATATGTATATAATCTAAAGAAGCCTAAGCTTCTTATTTATATACAAGCAGGACATATTGTATCCCACTAGTTCAATAATATAAAAATAATATATAATTAATTAATTCCCCAAAAATTGGATCAATCTAGGCTTCTTATTTACGTAAATTCCTTATTGCAAAACTCTTGGTGGAAATTCGTTAGGAAAGAATAAATGGACCACAAAAATGCTTATCAACTCTTGACTTTGGCGTTCAATGCTAAATTTATTTTAATTTTTTTTCATGGAGAGAAGATGGGATGACAACAATGATAAGTTTTAAGTCATTTAAGTTTACAAAAAATTTTAATTACTCATAAAAACAAGTCTTGACATTCTATTAATGAATTTAAACATGGCTTAACGTTGATTTTAAATCTAATGTTGATATTAATCTTGAAAAATTAATGGCCAAAAAAAAAAATGAAAAGTGTGAGGTAGACATAATTTTGATTTTGAAAATTTTAGATTTTGAATTTTTTTTTTTTTGCCCGGACGATTTTGTAAGTTTAGACCAAATATATAATTATATAATTTTTACTACTTTTTAATATTTTAAAAAAAACTAAGTAAATATTTAAACATAATTTTTTAGAAAAATATTTCAAAATAAAATATATGAATTTCTTTTATAATATATGTTTACTTTTTTTTTTAATAATTTTATATATTAAAGGATGAAATGATAATTTTATATAGTAGAATGGGATGGGAAGGGATGGAACAAGGAATTACCATAACGGCTCCATAGTCATTGTCCAATGGAAAAAAAAAATCTACCCGTTCTACCTTGCATCCACTTTTCTGAAAAAAATCCTCTCAATTCTAAACAAATCGTTTTGAAATCCATCGGACAGTTTAGAATTTACCACCCCTATATAAACGTATCCAAACCCTTAAATTGTAGAAAATAGATGCTTAAATGTTGCATTTATAGGGGCTAGTAAAAGGCGCATTTTCATTATTAATTGTTTTAGCCTAAAAAATAAAATAAAATTACAACATAAAAATACCATAACATTCTGAATCTTGTAATCTTCACTTTTATAAGGTAAATATCTCATTCTAAAGAAATTAATTATTTGAAGATTATTTGTAATTATTTAGAGGGATGAATTTGTATTTTTTTAAAACTATTAGGGACAGAAGAGATGTTTATATCAATTTATTATTCGAGTTTTCTAAAATGTTTGAGTTGTAAAATTTAAATCAATTGAACCCAAAAATCAAATTATTGATTCGAGCTGGTTCAAAAAATTGAATAATTCGATTCATGTAACTTGAAATTCAAAAATATCAATCTTTTAATATGACTTAAGTTTAAAAAGCCCCTAAAAAAAGTTTCCATCATGTAGAAAATTTTGGTTTTATGGAAAAATAAAGTCTTGAAATGTTGAACTTAATATTTACATCTGAAAATTGATAGCCAACCAATTTATATTTGCTTAAAAATGTCAATTATGATGTAATATATATATTTGGTGATCCATTGTGATGTAAGATGGCACCATCTACCAAGTAGTTGGAGGAAATTGTTAAGAAAATATCATTACATACGGTTTTAATCCCTAAACTTACTCAATTCAATTAAAATTTTAGTTTCAATTTCATATATTTTGTTCCTCTTATTGATATTAATGTTATGGATTTATCAAAATAACTAACATTATTAAAAGTTGATTTAAAAAAATAGAAACATAAATTCTCAAACATTTAAAAATTAAAATTATGATGCCAAATTGAGAAAAACAAATTAATAGGTATATTCTTATGGGTGGAAATTTAGTGGAGATGCCCATCAACTTTCCCAATTAACAAAAATAAAGACTTAAAAATGTGCAATCATAATTCAAGTCCTCAAGTATGGCCCCAAGAATAGGTGTCTTAATTTATCTCTCTGTGAGATCAAAGATAAATAATAAATTTTATAAACTTAAAACTATAATTTTATAGTTTCATAAATTCTTTAAAAAAATTTATCTTTTAATTTTTTAATTAAATTAGTAATTTATTAACTCATAATATTGATTTTTTTTCTTTCTCAAAAATATTGGCGTAAATCTGATAATTAATCTTTCGTACTCTATCATTTAAGTATTGGTAAAGTCAAATCCAACTTGTTTGACCAAAAGTTTATGTGATGTAGAAAATTTTAGTTTTGTGGAAAAAAGGATGTTCTATGCACTAATTGATGGCGGTCATATTGGGTTTGGGAATCTTAAACCTGTGAAATTTGATAGCAAAAACGTATACATACACAATTTTATTTCTTCAAGTTTTAATATTTTCTTTGAGATGATATTGTTAAAAGTGGGTGAGCTGTGGGGCTGCATGGGCCCCTGCCCCCTAAAATGTAAAATTACTATTTTGGCCCTTTAAATTTTTAAAAAATTTTAAATTAGTAAAGGTAAAATTGTACTTTGGGCCCCCCTAAAATTATAAAAATTCATTTTAATCTTTACAAATTATAAAAACATAAACTATAAAAATTAAAATTTTATCCAAATACTTAAAATTCTTCTTCAATTTTCAAGTTAAAAGGATAGTTATGAATATTAATGATATTAATTTTTTTATATTTTTTTCTTGGTTTTTCATACAATATGCAATTGTTTTGTATGATATTTTGTATGATATTATTATATACGTGTTAAAAAAATATACAATGTTTAGAAGGATAAACACATTGATTCATGTCTTCAAGTATCAAGTGAACAATGTCCATACCATACAAACAAGACTCAATCAATAGATAGAAATATGAATATGTGAAACTTTTTATAATTTTTGTGTTGATTTATTTATTAAAAATTATATATTTTAAGCTTGTTGAATTTTAATTTATTGCCATATACAATATTTTAGCTAGGTTTGAGTTTTAAATTGAAATTTTATTATCTGTTGGACTGTGTGCTTGAAACAATGGTCACTTCTAGAAGATTTTGTAAGTTTAGACCAAATATGATTATATAATTTTACTACTTTTTTAATATTTTAAAAACCGAGTAAATATTTAAATATAATTTTAGAAAAAAATTTAAATATAAAACATATAAATTTCTTTTATAATACATTTTTACATTTTTTAATAGTTTTATATATAAAGGATGAAATGGTAATTTTATATAGTAGAGTGATGGAATGGGATAGAAACGAGGAATTACCATAACGGATCCATAGTCATTGTCCAATGGAAAAA
>CP106710.1:6294677-6422480 GCA_025503065.1 Gossypium bickii
AAATTTATATTGAATAAATCATGAATAATCAATTCATAAAAAAATATTTATATATTTATATAATCTTTGAAAATAAAAATTATTTATCTCAATGATGTTTTCACACATAGAAACATTCCACTTAGTTGAGGTTTTCTCATTAATTATGATCTTCTTTCAATAATATTGTTTATGTCATTGCTTAGAATCAAATGTGTCGAGCAATGTGGAGGAAATATATCTTGTGAGAACCAATCTCAACACAAACATTTTGCAAAGCATTGGAATATTCGCTTCTCTTAAAACATTGTCTTTATATGGTTTGTGGACTTATTGGTCCCTTACCTAATCAAGGTAAATAATTTTATGGCTCAAATTGATTTCTTTATGAGCTTTTTGTAATATATTATCTCTATTACTGTTTTATAAAACAAAATTTAATTGAAACTTCTTTCATGAATTTATAAAATTTTGAGGATGGTGTGATCAAAGGAACCTTGAAGTGTTGAATGTGAGAGAGAATGCACTTGAGGATGCTTCCTCATTGTTTGATAACTTGACATCTATTAGTGTGTTAGATATTTGAAACCATTTTCAAATTCCATGTCATTTGCACCATTTGCAAACCTTTCAAACCTCAAAACCCTTTGGATTGATGAAAACAAGATGGTAATGGAACCTTCCTTTTATACCTCAATCCCAAGTTTCAATTGGAAGCCATCAGTTTGTTGAAGTGCATAAAATCTCAACAACTTCAGTCTTAAACTTCCTACCTTCCTTTACTACAATATGACTTGAGATATGTGGATCTTTCTCAAAACAATGTTGGCGGAACATTCCCAACTTGGTTGTTAGAAAACAACACAAAGTTAGGAAATGCGATCTTGAAGGGTAATTCTTTTCACAGGTCCTCTCTCATTTTAAATGAGATCTTAATTCTAATGTATCTTTGGTTGACTTATACGAAAACAAATTACAAGGTGCGATTCCATCAAATATATGTTCAACTTTTCCACATTTGATGTGGTTATTCTTATCAGAATGCTTTTGAAGGTAATATCCCACTTTGTTTAAGTGGCATGAAGCACTTATCATTTTAGATCTATCAAACAATCGATTTGCATGGAAAAGTACCGGAAGAGTTGACCTCGAAAGGCTCATTTGACCATTTTGAGACTATCAAATAACAACCTCACTTTGGAAATGTAGTTCATGTGATTCTCAAAGCAAATGGGTGCGAAATTTATATTTGGATGGAAATAATTTTTCGGGAGAGATGACAAATGTTGATGTGTCTACTTTTGAGTTTCCAAATTCACTCTGTGAAATTGATCTCGGTAACAACAAGTTGCATGAAAGCTCCCAAGATGGATAGGAATGCATCTTTTTTGAAGAGATTAGCTTTGTCTAACAATGTTTTGAGGCTCTATTCCAATGGAATTTTGCAACTTGAATGGGTTGGAATTTTTGGATCTTTCTCAAAATAATTTATCATTTGTATCTTTAGTCATGTTTTAATCCACCAAACATAGAGCATGTCCACTTCCACGGGAATAGACTAAGAGGTCCACTATCTCTTGCTTTTTATAATAGCTCTTCAATAGTGACTTTAGATCTTAGAGAAACAATTTGGCAGGTAGTATTCCAAAATGGATTGACACACTTTCTTCCTTGAGTGTTCTTCTCTTGAAAGACAATCATTTCACGGAAAAGTTCGAGTTCGACTATGCAAGTTGCATTCTTTAAGCATCATAGATCTTTCACAAAATATGTTTTACGGTCTATACCTTCTTGTTTGGAAATTTATCTCTTCCAATGCAAATGAACAAGATTCTAAAATTGGGGCCTATCAATCTTTAGAAGTGGATGGATCAATATACATTATGATAAGAAATCCTAGCGATCGTGAATGACTACTTAGAAGAAGTAATAGAGTTCACAACAAAGAATGGGTTCTATTCGTACAAAGGGCAACATCCTTTCATATATGGTAGGGTTGATTTATCTTGTAACAACTTAGCTGGTCATATCCCACGAGTTAGGGAACTTGAGTGAAATTCATTCTTTAAACTTGTCACACAATAAGTTGGCCAGGAGTTATACCCTCATCATTCTCAAAACTTGAGCACATTGAGAGTTTGGACCTTTCTTACAACAACTTGAGTGGTGAAATCCCCAATCAATTGGTAGAGTTGAACTCTTTGGAGGTTTTCAGCGTGGCATGCAACAACTTGTCGAGCGGTATTCACGAACCAAAAGCTCAATTTGGGACCTTTATTGAAAGCTTGATTATGAGGAAATCCTTTTCTTTGTGGAGCTTTATTGCATAAAAGTTGTTCCAAAGCGATTCACCATCAACAATATCAAGCTGTATCAAAAGATCAAGGAGAAGATGGTTTGATAGATACTTATGATTTTTGTGTGCTTTTTAGGTTTCTTATGTAGTTGTGTTGTTGACAATTTTTGTTGTCCTCTACATAAATCCATCTTGTGAAGAGCTTGGTTTTCTCTCGTTGGGAAATGCATCACCACACAGTCATTTACTCAAATGTGGGCAATTTTCTTACTTAATCACATTTTCAAGCAAAGTGTTTAGCTACTCAAATTGTGGTTTTATTTCCACACCCAAATGTTCAATTATGCTAAGTCGAAGCGATAATGAATATTTTGTTGATTTTACATTTTGAATAAAATCTCTTTTATCTTATGGTTTTATCATTTTCAACCATCTATTTCTTTTTCTTCTATGAAATTTAGAAGTCTGTTTGATAGGGGAAAATGTTTTCAGGAAAACATTTTCCCCATTTCTGATGTTTGGTAGCCTAAAATCAACTCCATTTGGAAAACATTTTCCAATTCACGCGTAAAACCCTTTACATTTTCGGAAAATGTCTTACCCTTTCAATTTCCAGTAAGACATTTTCCCGTGTTTCTTCTTCATCCAGGTAAGGCCCCTCTCTTGCTTTCTTTATTCAATTTCCTTTCTTCATCTTCTACTCATTGGACCCATATCTTCTTTTCTCATGTGTTTCATTTCCCTCTCTCTCTCTTTCTCTCTCTCCTTTACATGATTTTGATCTTATTTGATGTGAACCTTCTATGTTTTTATCTGTTAGTAGACAACTAACTAATGTTGTCTTAGTAATTAGAAATTAGCTAGACTATTATTCGTTTACATACTTGGTTTCTTTGATTTGTTGTGATTTCAACGACTTTAGGAGCTAAAGTACTTTTGGCGAATGATAGTTTACTTATTAGTTTTAGAAGCTTTTACTTAGCATAGTAATAAACAATCTTTTATTACTTGCCACAAAAAGGAGCAAAAATGAGATCTTCATAATACAAAGTATAGGAGTCTTTTTAACCCTCTTCCTCTCTCGATTGCACATAGAATTTAGTATTGAAGTCGAAACACATTGATGTTAGAGGGTTAAGTATAACAAGCCCAGTATAATTGGGTTCGGATCAAGATTCGAGTTATCAATTTCATCGCACTAAAAGATAGCCAAGGGGGCAAGTGAATTAATTTCTTTGAAATCTGCGATTTTGGAAAACAAGAGTGAAAAAGCAGGCAATAGGAAACAATGGATAAGCGTGACATGCAACTTAGGAAATGCTAACCTTTCTATAGAGATTCATAATATTAGAATCATCAAAAAAGGCAAGTAACACACCAAGTAACACAAAAAGTATCACGCCACCACGACGGAAAGTCTGCGGTCTTTTCCTTTGTTTGTTATGCAGGTCTGACATATGATGTATGGTTTTGGAGATGATCCTAATGTAAGTATCCTTGAATTTCAACATTGAGCCCACTAACCTATTTTTGATGAATCTTTGTATCCTCTGTTGAATTATTTGTGAGCTTTGTATTTTTATTGCGTGTGATTTCATTTAGAGTTGGTAGCCATTAAGTTATTTCCCAGATGTTTTTTTCCATAACCATGGATTTTTAACCTTTTATCTTTGTATTTGTTTTGAGAGGCTAAAGCTTTGAGTTAAAGTGCATATTTGCAAGCAATGTTCTTTGAACTCGGATGTGATTGTCATACGGGTATATATTTGGACATGGATATATCAAAATTTTCTAAGCTTTACCATGTCTTTGGAGGTTATATCTCCACATATGTTTGAATATGTGTTGAACATGAAAAAAAAAAAATGAAAATTTGGAGCAACCTAGGTTGCGACTTTGCAATAAGTTGCTCAAAATATTTATCCTATGGTAAGGCTAATTCAAAGAAGTTGCTCTTAGTTATAATATGTTTTTCACAATTTCTTTGCTTGCTATATGTCTATATTCTATTAATCAATGATAATATTTACATGTTTGTAATTTCAAGCTAAAACAAGGCACCATATGATACACTTTTACGAGTTGAGAGGATAAAGTCATACTATATTATTTAGATTCGGTGTGAATGTTGTGTACAGTTTGTTTAATTTTTTAAAAGTTTTTCATGTTTTTGGAAAACCACTTGGAGGATTGTATCCCCACTCATATGCGAATATTCATTGAACATTAATGTTGGATATGAAGTTCTCTAGAAAAATGAAGAGTTGAAAAAACATAGAGATCGAAAGGAGAATGCGATTACAAGATATAAAATTTTGGATCTCATTCTATGGATGCTTCATTGTGAGAAAGGTTCATTAGTTGCATACACTTGCACCTTATATGAAGCGTAACAAAAAGTGATGCATTTGCGATTGTATAATTTATTTGATCATAATTATGAATTTCAATTGTTGTGTTTTTTGGTTGGAGACTACGGATCTTGTTTGGAGAAATTCTTCCCATAAATATTTACGTTTGTTTTTTTACATTTGTTTTTTTCTCCTATGCTTCTTTTCCCAATTACGAGCAAATCTCGATATCTTGAAATGAATGGCATACGGGGTGGGTTTGACTCAAATGCGATGTAGCTGCAAACATAATGGAGACTTCAACTCCTGTGTGATCGGAGGAAAGCGATGTACTACTTCTTGTCGGTGTTGTGCGAGCTGGCGATGGAGATGAAGGTGGCAAGCACCAACTAATTACAGCCATAGTAAAATGGTAAACTTTACATTTGCAAAGCACAAAGTGAGGACAAGCGGTGGTTTAAAGGAGCTAGAAAGTTTGTGGAGAGTCTTTGCAAATTCCTTGATGTTGCTTAGTTAAAGTCTTACTTGTTAACTAGAGAATAATTTCATGTAAATCTTGTTAGAAATTAATTATCGATGTTGGACCTAAGTTTGTATATCATCCTACTCCCCTTCCTCCAAAAAGCTTACGGTTTTCTGTCTAGTCGTTAGGAAACTTTTGGATATCTGTATATATGTTTCTTAATTGGCACATTATCAAGGCGGAACCCTAATGTACATGGCTCTTTCTATGGTCCCTCTCGTCTATTACGTGTGTGAAATTGCATGGTGAAAACCAAGAATCAAATTGAGAATGGCATTGGATTCTTTGAATTCCCTTTTACTCCTTATTGATTGTTAATGCACGATCAACTAGAACTCTATGAAATCTGAGTTACTCTCCTAGCCTCATCATTAGATAATATCTTTGAAATGAATCAAACTTAAAATAAACCAACTTATTTTTATGCTTTTTCTTCTTCTAAATGTGTTGGTGTTTATTAAAATTTCAAAATTATGTTCATATTTGTTTATTTAAAATTATGTGTGTTTATGTTCGTTTGTTTAAGTTAAATAAATATGGTTGTGAATATTAAACAAACATATTCACGAATATATTCATAAATATATAATTAAACATGTTCACAAACAATTATAACAAACAAACAACAAATCTGACATATATTATTATTATTATTATTATTATTATTATTATATATAATAATCAAATATAAATATTAATATATAAATATTAATTTAATAAATAAATCATTGCAATATATGTAAAAATAATTTAAAATATAAAAAATTATTAATATGTAAATAAATTTATTAATATATATGTAAAATCAACTTTTCCGGAAAACATTTTCAGGAAATCTGTCAAACAACAGAAAATATTTTACACAGATTCATCCAAACACCAGAAAATATTTTACGGTAAATCATTTCGAGAAAAGTAAATCATTTTCGAGAAATTATTTTCAGAAAAACATTTCTTGCCAAACAAGCGAATGTAAAATCATAATCCATTATTATGTATTTACAATATCTCTTTGAATTAAATTAAATTGAGTGCCAAGCATTCACTAGTACATCTTGAAAAAGAAATGTAATGTAAAATCAAACCAAACATACTAGAAATTGAATCTAAGCTGGAATATTTTAAAATCTCACAAACAATGCAATTCTTTATTCCTCTTTTCCTCTCAAGTTATTTTGTATTGCGTCATATTTTACATCATCGAATTTAAAAAAAAAATTGATATTTTGGTATCATGTTCGTATTATGCTTTAATTCACAATGTATTTTGTATAATGTGTTATAACAATTCAATTAAAGAAAAGCAATTTTCTTATTTTTGCGTATCGTATTATACATTTACAAGTTAATAATTTGTTGTACGTAAATTTTGACATGTTCGTATATTTGAGTCATTATAATTTTATTATTTATAATATGACATGTTTTAATTATTCTTAATATTGTGTCATGATAATTATAACTCGATTGACAGTGTACCAAATAAATTTTCTAATAAAAAATAGTATTTTATTCTATTTACCAAATCTTTATCAACTTTATATTCTCCCTAACAAAATATCGTTCGAAGTTCAAATGTATTCCACTCTAATTAACATTATGTACATGTAAACAACAAAAAAGTGTGATCCTTTTTAAAAAGCTCTTTTGTTCCTTTAATGAAATGGGATTGGTAAAAAATCCATGCGTGTATGCGTGTGTGAAGAAGGTCGAGTGTCTATTCATCTTTAATAAGTTGCTAATTATAGTTGATCCTACAAAATCAAAATTAATTCAGGTATCTATATATTACGAAGGTTGGAGCGGACCTTAATTAGAAGCTCCTTCAAATTGGCAAGAACATGGCGTGGTCCTAAACTCTTTACACCGATGAAATTCAAAAGTTGCTCTATATCACTGCAATCACGATAAAAGATTATGCCATCGTTTGAGCGAATAACATAACAAGCAAAAAGCGATCAAAATACCGTGATCTCGATAATGTTCTTTGCGAAAAGGAACATTAACTTAACCTAAAACATCGGTGAAGGCTCATCAGTTTGCTTAGCAACCTTTAATACACATGTATTAAACTGTTTTTACAACTATGAAGTGTTTTCCACTGCCAAGTGATGAAGAACACATAGCTTTTGTAGTCAAAAGCTGCTGCATTTAAGTGAAAATTATCAAAATACTCTTATTTTCATTAACTATTTAAAAAGTATATAAAAATTAGATTAATTTATATTTTATATATTATTATATTAAATTGTTTAAATTTTATTTATTATTATATTTAATTTTTTTCAAAATATTTTATATATCATCAATTTTACAAATAATTTATATTAATTACTTAAAAGGTATTTAAAATTATATTTCATATACCATTATATTAAATTATTTAAATATCATATAACTTAACTAATTTTTACTTTCTATTATTATATCTAAAAAGACATTATTTTAACTTTCAACGCGATTTTTGACAACAATAAACAACACTAAAAACTAACAAACACACTTCTCGCTCCACTTTTCAACAGCAACTTTTTCTAAAAGCATTTTTGAACTAGTCCTTAATCTATCATGTATCGACTCTTCATTTTTCTTTAACTACCCATGTCCAACTTCAAACATGAATATGGAGATATGACCAAGTCAGAGTGACATAGTTTTTAGTTATGGGAATGGGATTCAGTGCTGGACCTCCTTTTAGATGCATGGTGGGACTTTCATCACACTTTTCAAATTTGTTGATAATCCTTCATCTAATCTGCCGGTGAAGTTTATAGATAGTCTTTAAGTGTCTATCACAAGAACCTAGATATTGTAAATCCAATATCTTCCAAACAATTCAACCATGATATTAATAATGATGGAAGCAAGTTTATCCACTATTAATGACATAAAATGAGCTGTAAATGCTGACGAACAAACCTGCACTGTTTTCCAACCTGTGGATTGAAGATCATTGACAAGCTAACTTTGCAGACCATTTGAATCAATAATATACATAAAAATGCCAAGGAGAATAATTCATCTTGGAAAGGAATTACTAATATGCAAAAGCTTATCTTGTTTAACAAGAACACAGCATATGCTGCTCTTGTCTTGTCTTGACCTTCTAAAAACAGCGGAAATTCTGCCGGCTTTACATTTGCTGAAAGTGTTGTATCAATGACAAATCAGAAGATGCAGGGTCTATTGAAGACGCATGGTCATTAATATATGAGCGAGAACCACCCAGGCGCAGAGGATAACGCAAGGGAACTTGTAAATAGGATGCCATTAGTGAAACAGCCTGCAAATGATGAAATAGCAGGACACAAGAAACAATAATAGGTATGATTAAAATTATAGCCTCAGCATGAAAACAAACAATCAAGATGCAACCCACTATACCATATTACCATCCTAGCAATACCAGCAAAACTTTCATCAAAACAGTAGTAACACTTTTGGACAATGTGTACAATTTTACCACACAACTGGCATTGGGGCCGATTGTTTGAAAAACAACCCTCACGGCCTCAACCTCGATGAAACCTCTATTGCATTGAAAACCACCTCTATATGCCTGTTTGTTCCCTTGACAGCCACTGTTATAATCAGAACCCTTGGTCAGATCACCCTCATCACAATCTTGTTTACTAGCTATGTTAGCTTGTGCGAGAACACTATTCAAGAACTCAAGTTGTCGAGCTTCACAATCAAGCAGCATCTCAATCAACAGATCAAGTGACACACCAGTAGCTGAAGCTACTACCCGTACTGATTCACACTCAACTGGCAACCCTGCAAGAATGATGCTAACCATTTCTTGATTTGAAATCAAACAACCCGTTGCAACCAACATATCACACATGGACTTTATCTTGGACAAATATTCTTTAACAAACAAATGACCCTTTTTCTGTAAATACAACACATGTCGCATACTGGACAATTTTACCGTGGACTTAGTCGCAACCCTTCTTTTCAATAGTTGCCCACATATAATAACTAGTACGAGCACTAGTAAGATAGGCTAGAATTTCATCACTAACAGTTGAAAGAAACCAAGAAGCAATTGCTTATCTTATTGCACATGTAAAACATAAGCAGAATTTTCTACTAACCTCCCATATTTATCCACTACAAACTGTGCTAGTACACCAATAGCTTTTAAAACAAACCCATGCACACCGTATCATTCAAGAATAAACATAATTTGGAGCTTCCATAAAACAAAATTATACTCACCAAGCTTTATTGTATCGTGCTTAGGAAATTGTTGAAGACATCTACAAATGTTGAGGTGGGTTTTCTTTAAACGTACTCATTCAACAAAAAAAAATTTAAGTTAGCATGATTAATTAGAAAGTGATTGAGTCATGATTTAGTTAGAAGTGATGGCTTTAAGAAAAAAAAATATGACACTATTTTATTTGGCATTGTTAAAAGTGTTAGTTACTTGAAATAATTAATGAAATTATAAAAGTGAAAGAATCAAATTATGTCAAAATTAAAGTATAGGAGCTTAATCCTAAATTTGGGCATAATAAAGAGACTAGCACCAAATAATTATAAAATTTTCAAATATTTTGAAATTAATTTTAAATATTAATTAAATAAAAATTATAAATAAAAATCCCCAGCGTAGTGAGGGACATATTCGATATCAATAATTATAAAATCTGTAGTTGTAATATGTAAATGATATAATATATAAAATTTGAGGGTTAAATTTGCTATTATACAATTTTTTTAAGCTATTGCGTCGAGTTTGCCATTTTATTTTAACAAGAGTGATCAAAATAAGCTGAACTATGTAATGTGTGTGCTTAAATTACAATTTTTTACTTTAAGTGTGTTGCAACAATGCGGCCACGACAAGCGATTTGCATGAAGTTTGCATGTGATCGTATGTAAACAAAGAAGAAGAGAAAACTAGAAAACTTAGCAAAGAGAACTTGAGCACATAAAATAATGGCGAAAGTTATCATCCACTTAATTTCATTGAAAGTAAAAATATATACATAAGTTGCTTAGTCAAGATGACTATTACCTAATGAATTAACAACTCCCACTAAAGTTAACTAATACAACATACACAATACACAAAAGCAAAGGCGATACATCCATCAAATTCAAATCTAAAATCTATTAACTTTGACATCAAGTTACAAGCTAACTTGATCAAGTTACAAAAGAACAAAAGAAACTAAACCAATAAGTACATGCAGTTTGGTCTTGCTTGCTTGCAAGTTGGATAGGCTGCTTGCTACTCTGCCTCTTTGGTTACTTGTTGCATTGCGGGCCAATGCTCAATATTCCTCCTTGGGTGTATGCAATAAATACCAATTGAATTTCTCAAAAACTCAAACCAGGTTATACCAAGAGGCTTTGTCAAAATATTAGCTAATTGACCTTGTGATGCGCAATGAGCAAGATTAACTTCTTTGAATTGCTCGACCTCTCGAACAAAATGGAATTTAATCTTAAAGTGCTTTGTCTTGCCATGAAAAAGCTGGATTCTTGGCTGTTGCCCTTCTTGATTGATTGTCCACTTTGATTTTAGTAGGTTCAAGTTGCTCTTCATTTAGATCATATAGCAACTTTCTAAGCCAAATGGCTTGATTGACTCTACTTTGCATTTTGCTATATATTTAGCTTGATTGTGGGTGTACAACGATTTGTTGCTTCTTTGAACTCAGTGAGAACACACTTGAGCCAAGGGTAAAGAAGTAGCGAAGGTGCTCTTCATATCATCAACAGAGCCAGCCCAGTCACTATTTGAGTAACCAACCAGCCTAAGCTCACTTCCTTTCTTGAACTTGACCCCACAGCTCAATGTTCCTCTAATGTATTTAAGCACTCTCTTAGCAGCCTTGAAATACATCACATTACAACAATGCATAAACCTCGATAGCAAACTAACAGCATGCATGAGGTCAGGTCTGGTTGTCATTAAGTAGATCAAGCAACCAACTAAACTTCTGTACTCCCTTTCATCAACCCTTTCTTGATTTCTAAAAGCTTGCGACTTCTCCCCGAGCCAATGGTGAGCTCAGCGATTTGCAATACTCCATGCAAAATTTGTTGAAAATTTTAAAAAGTAAAGGCATGCTAACTGATATTATGCCTTGTTCAGACTGGTGCACTTCTATACCAAAGGAAGTAAGCCATAATCCCCAAGTCTGTCATATCAAACACATATTACATTTGTGTTTTGAACTATTGGATTAAGTCATCATTACTTCCAGTCACCAGCAAATCATCTACATAGATTGAAACAATCAGTAAGGTTTCATCTTGAGATTTCTTCACATAGAATGTTGGCTCACTCATGCTTTTCTCAAATCCGAGCCTGGACAGGTAAGTGTCTACTGTCATACCGGGCCCTTGGTGCTGTTTTTAGGCCATCTGATTGCTTTGTTTAGCCTATAGGCTTTGTCCTCTTTTCCTTGGACTTTGAAGCCATCTGTTTTGCTCAATGAAAATCTCCTCTTTAAGAAAGCCATTTAAGAAGGTGACTTAACATCCAAGCGATGAACCTTCCTACTTTTTACGGCGACTATGGCAAATAGGAGTTTGATAATGTCCAGCCTTGCTACTGGAGCAAATGTCTCCATAAAATCAATGACATACTGTTAGCTGTACCCTTTCACCACAAGCCTTGCCTTGTGTTTGTTCAATGAGCCATCAGCATTGAATTTGGCTCGAAAAACCCACTTAATACATATGATTTTCTTACGATCAAGTCATCACGGATCCCAAATGTCATTTTGTGGATCATATCAATCTCGGCTTCCATGGCCTTCTTCGGTGCTTGCTTCTCACGCCTCTTCAAAGCTTGAAGGCTCAACTCTGACCACATTGCATCTTTGATAGATGTCATCAATGGACACAGTCCCTCTCACAAGAGGATCATCCACATTTGCATTCTTGAGCTTATTTTACTGTTGGTTCTAAATTGTTGTCAGCCAAATCATCTTCAAAGCGACTTGCATTAGAACCATCCCAACTCCAAGTCTTCTCTTCATCAAATTTGACATCCTTACTCACGAATCTTCTTAGTTGAGGATCATATACCACTGTAGCCTTTTTGGTCTTTGCTGTAGCCTAAAATATGCACAGGTGACCTTTCCTCAAGCTTGGTTCTTTTTTTCAATTTGGAATGAGGATATAACATACACATCAAACACTTTTAAATAGGAAGCGATGATGGCTTGTGTCCATGTCATGCCTCAAAAGATGTTTTGTCCTTCACAACATGTGTTGGAAGCCTATTGAGCGGTATCTTGAGGTGTTGTGACCTCATTAAAATGTACTTGGAAGTTTGCTTTCAAATAGCAAGCATCTGGCCATATCCATCACTACCCTATTCTTCCTCTCACATACTCTATTTTATTGAAGTATAATAAAAGTATACACTTAGGCGATGATGGATCACGACTTACTCACACAACCAAAATCTATCGGACAAGTATTCATTCTCATTTTTGTTCTCAAGGCAAGATCTTGCACATTGTTTGATTCTCTGCTAGAGCCTTAAATTTGCTAAAGGCTTCAAACACTTCAAACTTTTGCTTCATGAAATAAACCCAATAGAATCTGGTCATATCATCAATAAGCGATTACAAAATACTTCTTGTCATTCAATGAAGGGAGTCTTCATTGGTCCACAAACATTCGAGTGCACTAGCTCAAGCCTTTTTGAGCTCTCCATACTTTATTGACCCGAAAAGCGATCGCGGCTGTTTACCAAGTTGACAAACTTCACAAACACTATCCTTAGCTTTAACCTTGGTTATAACATCTACCAAATTCAGCTTGTGCAACAAGTTGAGTGGCTGAAAATTAGCATGGCCTAATCTCACTATGCCATAGGCGGCCTGATCGGTAGGCTTGTATAAGCCTTTTTCAAAGTGACTTACATTAAGCATAAAGCATTTTTCAGCCATAGGTATTGAGACCATCTCCTGGCCATAAAAGTCTTCAATAACACAAGAATCATTCTTAAAAACTAGTGAATAGCCTTTTTCAACCAACTGAACAGCACTAACTAAATTCTGATCTATATCAGGCACATAAAGCACATCTGAAATCAACTTTTAGTTGAACGAGTATTGATCACAACATTACCTCTGCCTTTGGCTTCAATCAAGCTTCCATTACCAATTCGACTCTTGAGGTGAAGCTCTGTCAAGCTCCTTGAGCAGGACTCTCATCATTTGCCATGTGATGTGAGCAACCAGCATCATCCATAAATAGCTGCATTTGACTTTGCTTGTAGTTGCAAAGCATGAAACGGTGAAGACATGCTCCTCCTTAGCTTGAATATCCTCGTGACCTATGCACGGTTATATTCTTGTCTTTGGTGCCTTCCTCTTGTTTTTTTGCGGACTTTCTCTATATGTCCAAGCGCTTGCAACTCCTACATTGGATGTATGGTGCATACCCGGCAATACTTCTCCAAGTGTGTGGTCTTTTGATAGTGTTTGCATAGTGGAAACCTCCTCTTTTTGCATTCCTCATTGGCTTGTCTTTCTTATCGAGCCAAGGCTTTTTGCTTTACGACTTGAGCCTTCTCTGGCCTTTGCTTGAAAGCTCCTCGGGATGCTTTCTGCCTGTTGGCCTTTCTTTGCTCGAGTGCATAAAGGGAGTTCACCAGCTCAGACAAAGAAATGGTTGTGAGATCTCTTGAGTCCTCCAATAAGGAGACTTTTTACTCAAACCTCTCAGGGAGAGTGGTGATCACCTTCTCAACAACCCTGCTTCCACTAAAGTCTTCACTAAATAGCCTTATGCTGTTGACAGTGGCCATTATCTTGTCTGAGTATTGCTTGATGGTCTCTATTTCTTTCATCTTGAGATTTTCAAAGTCTCTCATCAAGTTGATTAGCTGTTGTTGCCTTGTCTTTTCAAACCCCATAAACTCCTCCTTCAGTCTCTCTCATGCTTGCTTGGGTGAGTCATAAGCCATAATTCAAGTGAAGATTACGTCTGACACTCCATTTTGCAGGCAAGCCATGGCTTTGTTCTTCTTGGCTCGCTCCTCACTATGCTGCCTAATCTGAGCAATGGTGGGATTGGCTCTGTAACACCCCCTACCCATTATTAAATCACGAAATAGGGTATGATGCATTACCTAAGTTTAACAATTAATATTATTTTTATTATGAACTCAATATAGTCCCTTTATAAATATCAATCTTCCTGCAATTCTAAAACCAACCAATCCAATCAATTCAATCCAATTTGATACCAAATCATACTTCTATTATAATTATATTATTTAGCATATTCATCAAATCGTATTTGATAACATGATTATTTTGCATGTTTTCTTGTATATAATTCGATGTATTTACAAATTAATCCTGCTAATTTGCATTTTATGATTTAATTCTTGTTAGGAATGAAATTGATCGGAAACATCTTTGAAAAGGGCTAAATTGAAAGAAAATCATGGAAATTAGGCCAAATTAAAAAGATGGAGGAAGCCAAGGACTCATCAAGCAATTGACTTTGTAAAAGCCAAGAATAGGAAATTCTATTTTTAGTTTATTTTATTTTTAGTTTATTTATTTTTATTTATTTAATTAAGATTTTATATTAATTTAATTAGGCCTATTTTAGTAAATTCATTAGTATAAATAGGGGTTAAATGTAATTGGAAAATCATTCAATAAATTCTCTTTTCTTCTATTCCTATTTAGAGTTGTTTTCTCTCTTTTCCTATTACAAATTAGAATAGGATTCCTTTTATTTTCCTTTAAGCCAACATCAACATTACGCCATTTTCCAATCAATTGTTGGTTTTCCAAAATTGGTTTAATTACTTTCCAAGCCCCTTTCCTTCCTAAAATTCCATCATCCTTTAAACCAAGCCAAAACACAACCTTCAAGCATGAGTGAAATCATGCGACACTAAACCACTTTCGACCTTAAGCGGTATTGACCCGTCAAACGGCCCGTGAGTTCTGAACCAGAGCTATCTAATTCCAAATTTACGATACTTATTATTTCTCGGATTAAGAGTATGACCGTCAATTCACAAAAGTCGAGTCATGCTAAGTCAAAAAAGCGTCGTTTGAGTTAGTGCGGCTAGACATCTGATTGGAATGCGAAAGGATCGATTGTCTAATTGGTCTTAGTGAACACATTGGCGTGCCAAGTGGGGATTCTTTGTTTGGTTCCGTCAAGGGAAGTAATGCTTAGGATTTAAATGTCCCAGCGTTTGAGGGCATTGGTTGAGCTAGAAACTCTTACAGAGCATAAAGCGCCAAAGTTCTAAACCACGAGCGTTTAGTAGGTTGTTCGATCGATGAGGTTAGTTATAGGGCGTTCCATAACTAATTTACTCAAGGAAGAGTTGGTGTCAGGCGTCCTTGGTAGCTATAACTAGCTTATCGGAAAATCGAGTTCATCTAATTTGAGGATCGGGTCAAAGGCGGAAAAATCCGTGCTTGAAATTGAGCTAAGTTTTATCGATTTCTTTTGAGGACTATTTCAATTTATTTTCTTATTTAATTTGTTACTTTTTACATTTTTATTTTACGTGTCTATTTAGTCTCTAACAATTTACTCCCCCAAGCGTCGCGGGCACTTTACAATTGCCTAGACACTAACACAGTCAAGAGATGAGGCGATTTTTCGGTAGAACCGGTCTACGTGGGATCGACCTACTCCTATATTGCTGAAATTTGCACTAGGTGTAGGTTTATATTGGTGGAATCGGCGACCATCAATTTTGGCCGTTCTTGGGGGCCCAGCAACACTTACGATTGTTTAATCGTCTTCGCGACCAGATCTTCATCGGGAGATCTCGAATCGACCAGAGATCGAGAAATCGGCCGCGAGGGTAGCGAAGGAGACAAAAGCTCTTAAGCGCGGTAAGCGGTGATCTCTAGGACAAGGGATCCTAGAATCGGCGTTGAAAAATTGAGTGAAGCAATTAAATGCGAGGCAATTCGATGTGGGAAACAAGTCGAAGTGGTTAGGCGAGAGACCGAACCATTTCTTGAAGCAAAAAAGAAGAAAAAGGCAACCTCGGTGAACCGGGAAGGATGGCGAACCAAACCATTAAATCAACTAGCGGCTTGCTCCCACAGCGAGCAAACACCATTATGCATCAACTATCCTCAGGAGAACCCCGTTTGAGCTAAAATCGGGCTTGATTCACCTTTTGCCCACCTTTGAGGCTGAAGAATGAAAATCCACACACCCACTTGAGAGAATTCCATATGAGTGCTGCTCAAGCATGAAACCGCGAGGAGTACAGAAGATGAAATAAAACTTGGGCCTTTCCTTTTCTTTAGTTGATCTGACAAAAGAATGGTTATTTTACTTACCTCCGGTTCTATCATAGCGTGGGATGACTTATCTCGTGTTTTTCTTGTGAGTTCTTCCCGGCAACAAGCGGTGAACTTGGAGGGACATAGTGAGGATTAAATCGGATGGAGAATGAATCGCTCTCTCGACTATTGGGAGCGGTACAAAAAACTATGTGCAAGTTGCCTCAACACGGGTTGGCCAGAACAATCCCTCCTTGATATTTCTCTGAGGATTGCTCCTATGGAAATGAAAATGATCGATCTTTGCTAGTGGAGCGCTTGTCAATATGACTCCTCAAAGGCGAAGAAGCGATATCCACCATGGCGGCGAATTCGCAACAATATCGGCCAAATTTGGAACCCACAAGAGCGAGGTTCATGGGGTAAACATTTTATCTTTAGAAGATAAGTTGGATAAACTTACCAATGTTGTTCAATGTTTGCTTACGAGAAAAAGAATCCGAAGCCCAACTATGCGAAATTTGCACTACATCTGAACATCAAGCGGATTCATGCCCAATCATAACGACAATTCAATGGCACATGTTGATCTTTGTCGGAGGTTTTAGGGATCTCCTCAAAGGCGTTATGATCCTTTCTCCAACATCTACAATCACGGATGGAAGGATCACTGACTTGAGTTATGGAGGTAATCCTCGATATAATCAATCGTACCAAGCTGAGACCTCTGCAACCACCACAACGACAACCCAAGCCATCTCTAGAAGCTATTGTGGAAAGACTTACCGCCAAATCTTTGTAAAATATCAACGGAGGGCGGATGCATCAATACGAGGAGTTGACCAATCGGGTTAGTAAACTCTCAATGGCGATTAATCGCTTGGAATCTCAAGGTAAATTACCTTCCCGGATAAATGAACCCTCGGCGAGAATGTAAATGCAATAACTCTTCATAGCGAAAAGGTTCTAGAAAGCGATTGCCGGCCAAAAGTCATGGGCAAGACACGGGCAGGAAAAGCAAACCTCGGATCAACGGCGAGGCGAATCAAAAATTGAAATCAATTGTGATGCCACCTCGCTTTTCGGGAAGGCTTGCAAAGGATAAGAAAGAGAATGAGGAAAAGAAATCCTCGAGACATTCGGGAAGGTGGAGGTAAATATCCCTTTACTCGATACTATCAAACAAATCCTCGTTATCACGAAATTCCTTAAAGAATTGTGTACTAGCAAGAGAAGGTTGATAGGGAGCGAAAGAGTAAATGTAGAAGAAAATGTCTCATGATTCTGCAAAAGAAAGTTCCTCCCAAATACAAGGACCAAGGTATGTTTGTTATTTCTTGTGAGATAGGTAATGTAGGCATTAAGAAAGCCATGTGTGATTTAGGGGCTTCCATTAATGTTATGCCTTATTCTACTTATAAGTTGATTGTGCGGGTCCTTTAAAAGCAGGCGAGTAATAATCCGGTTGGCGGGCCAGTCGATCGTCTATCGAAGAAGGGTTACTTGAAAACGTCCTTGTTAAAGTTAGCAATTAGTTTTCCTGCTGATTTCTACATTATTAATATGAAAGATGATAACTCAACTAATTAAATCGACATTTTGCTTGGAAGACCATTCTTGAGTCTGCTGTGACGAAAATTGGCGTTTGGAGTGGAACACTCACCATGGAATTTGATGGCGAAGTGGTTAGGTTCAATGTTTATGATGATATGGGACATCCCCATGATAAGTTACAAAGCGTACCTTACGGGAATCTTGATCTTGAAGTTAAGCAAGAGGAATTATCGATAATTCAAAAACCGGTATGTGAAAATTTGTCATGAAAGCCTCGAGATTAGAGCTGAAATCATTTCTAGAGCGTTACAAGTATTCCAATAGAAAAATGCATACTTGAATGAAGAAGCTCAAATACTCCTCAATCCACTAATGATAAAGGAACACAGGAATGGCTTAAAGATAGTGGAAAGAGGTGAAACTTTTACTGCAATGACATCCAAGTGCACAAAATGGAGAAATTAATTCTCAATAAGCCAAGCGGATAACATTTAAGGTCGTCGAGCTATGACGTTAAACAAAAAGCGCTTTTGAAAGGCAACCCAAATTTCTTTTCATTTATTTAATTTTAAATTTTAGTAGATCTAGGGTGTAAATAAATAATTTTTTACTTAGTTTAATTAGTTTGATGTTTTCAGGAATCCGTCACCATCGCGACACCCATCTCCATCATTGTCGCACTACCATCACCGATGCCAGCTGCCTCTGTCGCGTTTTCCCCACTTTGCTATAAGGTTAAGGTGTGGCAATGGGTATATGCATGTCTAGGATTGGACCTAGGGAGAGCTTGGTACTTAAGCGGTCTTAATGACCCACCTCCTCTTCTCTGGAATCCTACGGTGCATAGTATCACATTCACTTTAACCAAGTCTCCATAATCCTTGATATCTTGCAAAGCCGTTACCCCCAATATCGACAAAATCATTGAAGCCACACATGGGAGTACTCTTAATTTTCATTTTTACTTGTTATTTGAGCTCTTTGCTTTTCTTTTTATTATATGATGCATGCTTGAGGATAGCATAGAATAAGTAGGGGATGAATATATAGTAGGTATGTATGGATGGTTGATTGATTTTTTTTTGCATGTTTCTCTTTTGCATATGTTCGATCTTGCATTGAATTCATTCAACGATTTATTTTGTGATGAGCCTTTAAACTCATACTTAATCAACTTGGACAATTGGGTAAATTTTTTTAATGCTCAAACATATAGATTAATCGACACTTATGTTTTAAGGTTGATGTATGTAACTAGATTTTCATGAATTGATTGTTTGAAAAATATTTGCTTGTGCGAAAAAAAAATTAAATAAATATATAAAGGCTCAAGTTATGAGTGAAAATTTGAAAATGTGGTGAATTGAGTAGCAGGGGTGAGGTGCTTGGGTTGTCATCTCATCTCGCGTAAAAGGTTCGAGTGGCAGTCGATGGCTTAATAACACTCCGCTAACGTAGCCCAATAATAAAGGCTACTTGAGCTGAAATAGCAGGGATAGGGTGCTTGGGTTGTCATCTAGTTCGCGTAAAAGGTTTGGCCATGTCTAGTTTATTTTTCTAAAGTATAGTTAATTAATAATGCCTTGCAATTTATTGGATTCAAACTCAATTTAATTATCTAGTTACGCATACTTCAATTTTTATGACACTAGTTTTGTTGATTAAACTATATGTTCTAAGCATTTATTTAATTATTTTGTCTATATTGAGTATGGATGTGGAAAATAGGCTCGATTCTTAATAAGTTGTGAATTAATTTTAATGCTTGAAAGAACAACATGCTTGAGGGCAAGCATGAGCTAAGTAGGAGGATTTGATAACATGATTATTTTGCATGATTTATTGGATTTAATTCGATGTATTTACGAAATTAATCCTGCTAATTTGCATTTTATGATTTAATTCTTGTTAGGGATGCAATTGATTGGAAACATCTTTGAAAATGGCTAAATTGAAAGAAAATCATGGAAATTGGGCCAAATTAAAAGATGGAGGAAGCCAATGACTCATCAAGCAATTGACTTTGTAAAAGCCAAGAATAGGAAATTCTATTTTTAGTTTATTTTATTTTTGTTTATTTATTTTTATTTATTTAATTAAGATTTTATATTAATTTAATTAGGCCTATTTTAGTAAATTCATTAGTATAAATAGGGGTTAAATGTAATTGGAAAATCATTCAATAAATTCTCTTTTCTTCTATTCCTATTTAGAGTTGTTTTTCTCTCTTTTCCTATTGCAAATTAGAATAGGATTCCTTTTATTTTCCTTTAAATAGCGTCAACAATCGCCATTTTCCAATCCAATTGTTGGTTTTTCCAAAATTGGTTTAATTACTTTCAAGCCCCCATTCCTTCCTAAAATTCCATCATCCTTTAAACCAAGCCAAAACACAACCTTCAAGCATGAGTGAAATCATGCGACACTAAACCCTTTGACCTTAAGCGGTATTGACCAGTCAAACGGCCCGTGAGTTCTGAACCCGAGCTATCTAATTCCAAATTTTTGATACTTATTATTTCTCGGATTAAGAGTATGACCGTCAACTCACAAAAAATCGAGTCATGCTAAGTCAAAAAGGCGTCGTTTGAGTTAGTGCGGCTAGACATCTGATTGGAATGCGAAAGGATCGATTGTCTAATTGGTCTTAGTGAACACATTGGCGTGCCAAGTGGGGATTCTTTGTTTGGTTCCGTCAAGGAAGTAATGCTTAGGATTTAAATGCCCCAGCGTTTGAGGCATTGGTTGAAAACTAGAACTCTTACGGAGCATAAAGTTGCCAAAGTTCTAAACCACGAGCGTTTAGTAGGTTGTTCGATTAGTAAGGGTTAGTTATAGGGCGTTCCATAACTAATTTACACAAGGAAGAGTTGGTGTCAGAAGCGTCCTTGGTAGCTATAACTAGCTTATCAAAAATACGAGTTCATCTAATTTAGAGAATCGGGTCAAAGGCGGAAAAACCCGTGCTTGAGGTGAGCTAAGTTTTATCGATTTTTTGGACTATTTCAATTTATTTTCTTATTTAATCATTTACTTTTTCGTTTTTATTTTACGTGTCTATTTGAGTCTAACAATTTACTCCTCCTCAAGCGTCGCGGATGCGACAATTGCCCGGACACTAACCTAGTCAAGAGATGAGCGATTTTTGAGTAAAACCGATCTACGTGGGATCGACCCTACTCCACTATCTTCTTTGAAATTTGCACTAGGTGTAGGTTTATATTGGTGGAATCGTGACCATCGGTATTCATTAAACAAGTTTTAGTATTTATATAATCATCAAACATGTACATGCCACATAAATCAAAAGGAAATTTACAAAAGCTATCGGAGATAATCTTGATAGTGTGATCCTCGGTGTTGATCCAGATCCTCAAGTATATTTATACGTCAATATACATGAGACATTGAATACACTCAAGTAAGTTTATAGAAACTTAGTAAGGTCATAGGCATAAAATATAAATCTTACAAAACATTCATACACTTATACATTATGTACAATTACTAAGTTTACACATCAACCACAATTTGGTGAGTGCTCTTGTATAATCTCACTACCATTTATCCATTTACTTTAACTCTTTTGGGCCCTTTTTGTCACTTACCATCCTTAATCAAATTAGGGAACGGTTACGGAAAATTGAGTACTTCACTTCCACTTTGCCATAGTATAATTATGGTCTTACATATTGTAACACCCTAGATTAGGGGTTATGCGTTCGTGCATAATTCATGAGTTAGTGGGCTTTAAGAGAGGTTTGGATATGTTTTAAGGGTTCTTAAAACTCTAGGACAAAAAGGAAGCTTTGGGAAATTTTGGAATTTTAGGTTGAAAAGTGGAAAATAGGCAAGGAGACCTTAAGAATAATTTTTGGCGTTTTTAGACATGAGAATCACCTTGGTAAAGTGCCTTCCATGCGCCACTTAAGGCTTGGTAATGGTGCCATAGCAGTGCAGGTTCGAGTCTTGGGCGCGGCATAAAGCGTTTTATTTTTGGATGTGGCGTTAGATTGAAGAAGGCTTTAAAGAGTTTTTCGGCGTTGGTGGACATGAAAGTCCGGATGATATAGTGGCTAAAGAGCGCTACTACATGGGACTCTGGCGATGGGTCCCATGTTAGAGTAACATGGAGAGCTTTTGTGAGTATTTTATTTTTACGAGTTTGGCGCCTAAAGGAAAGGGCTAACTAAGAAGGCTTTATGAGGATTTATGAGCATTCATGGACATGAAAGTCGGTAGTAAAGTGGCGCGGGTTGTGTTTGGTGATTCTGGCACAGAACTTCGTGTTCGAGTCTGAGGTAGCGCATGTGTGTGTTTTATTTTTGTTTTTGCATGGAGACAAGGGAGCCAGTGAGAGAGTGTTTAAAAGAAATTTCGATGAGGCTTTGTCATGAAAGGCAGTGGCCCAGAGTGGGTGGGCGTGGAGAGTGTTTCTCTAGGTCTCGGGTTTGAGACACGAGAGCGACACACAGGGGATTACATTTTTTCTTCTTCTTCTTCTTTGGCGTGAAGGTGGTGCATGGGGCATGCTGCGCTTGGAGCAATTCTTGATGGGGTAGTGTTATTTTATTAATTTATTTCTCTGCTGCATGTGGTATGGGAGTTTATTTTTATTTGTTGTGGAAGTATGGGGTAGTTGTTATATTATTATTATTATTATTATTATTATTATTATTATTATTATTAGGAAGTATGGGTTTTATTTTAATTATTGTTGGAGTTTGAGTTAGTTTATTTTATGCGGGGATGGATTTTATTTTATTATTGGAAGGATGGGAACAATTTGTTAAATTTTGTCTTGGCTTCATGGGTGATGATTAATAATATTGCATTATCACAAATTGGCATGAGAACAACGGCAAAATGGGTCTTATGCATGGGTAATGAAGCATGCTTTGGGGTGTTGAGTCGGCTTTGGTTATTGTGGGAGAGCATGGCGAAATGCATTGTTTAGTTTTCTCTTCCCTCCAATTTGATGCATGGCCGAATGAAGCATCCTCTTGGGAGCTTGCTGGTCGGTTTTGAGTCTTGCAAATAGGTGTCGAAATCCTTTGGTTGGTTCTTCTTTTCATTTCAATTTGTTCTTGGCCAAATCCCCTCTAGCCACATTACTTAAAATTCTCCAAAATTCCCTTTCTTTTCTATTATAGATTCAGCCGGATACCAACAAAGAGTAGATCTTTTTGTTGGTCCTTCTCAATCGGCCTTGAGTGTTCAGGAGGTGCAGAAATTGTTAAGTCACCAAGCCTCTCTAATATTAGTCTATTGCCGAATCTTTCAACCCCTTATCCTCTTTTCTTTTTCGCAATCTTGAGGCCGATTCCCTGAGGGTGGTCCATTGATCCATTGCTTTTGTTGTTTTAAGCATTAGTGGTAAGTAATCTCTCCTTTAGTATTCGGGTTCTTTTTGTCACCATTTGTTGAGCCATAGCTGAATCTTTGTTTTGAAGGTGCTATCATTTCTCGTGTTCCTTTCTCTTCAGCGATAGTGGTAAGTATTCTCTATTCTAGAAATCGGTTATGGGTTCTTTTAGATAAAGTGCAGAAACCAAGGGTTGG
Source organism: Gossypium bickii (assembly GCA_025503065.1). Taxonomy (NCBI): domain Eukaryota; kingdom Viridiplantae; phylum Streptophyta; class Magnoliopsida; order Malvales; family Malvaceae; genus Gossypium; species Gossypium bickii. Next base: position 6,318,207 of record CP106710.1, read on the forward strand.
TCTTGGTTTCTATGAGATGGTTGGATGCTCATAAGCCATAATATGTGTTTCTTTTGCATGTGTCAACGTTAAGTGCATTAAGGGAGCTCTCGGGATTTTGAACATCAAAGGATATTGGTAACTACAAGAGCAAGCAAATCTTTTGGGACTTGGAAAAGCTAGGTAAGCGTTATGTAATTTCGGTCAAGGGCCATTATTCATGGATTAGTGTGCTAGCCGATTTTAACATTTGGTATATGTAGGGATTTCAACTACTCAAGGATCTAGTATCGGTTCTCGGTTTTGATGAGGTAAGTGGTTGTTGACTTTCGGCCTTAGGCCATTTTGGGTATAAATGGTTGTGGATTTTGTCTATGGTGATTTAGGAATTTAAAGCGATGATAATTAAGGGCTTGAGATTCGAGATCAATTTCGGTAGGTATGTCAAGTTGTGAACTTTTGGTCAAGATTTACGTATATTGGTGATTAACGAGGATTTTCTATTTAAGATTATCTTGATGGATGCAAATATCGATTAAGAAGGAAAAGGAAGGTCCTATTAGAAGTTTAAGAAGTGATCTGTCTCGGCGGTGCAAGATTGGCCACTTAGGAGTGTGGGCGGCGTCCAGAAACAACAAAGCGAGCGGATATAGCGTAGTATCGTTTAGTGATAGTTTCGGGATTAAGAGCTTATTGCTTGCTAGTGTCAGTGTGTAAACTCTTACACAATTTATTAGTATAGACTATTATTTTGATGATATATAACCTCTCATGTAGTAACTTTGCCTTGTGGGCATAAGCTTGGGTTTGAGTAAGTCCCCTATTACTTAATCTATATTTGTATGTTGTATGCGCCATCATATCTTTGTTAAATGCTATGCTATATATATGAATGCATGATATATGGGATCATGATACTTGTTATGTGAGCATGATGATGGAGGATTGATGAGAGGAGGAGATGATCTCATGGTATCACGGTGGTTTGGTACCACATGATGGGTTGGCCCCATCGATTGATATTTGTGACTTGGTCACGATGGTTTAGCACCACACATTGATATTTGTGACTAAGTCCCGGTGGTTTGCTTTCACGGTGGTTTGGTACCACATATTGATATTTGTGACTTGGTCACGATGGTTTAGCACCACCGGTGGTTTAGTACGGATGTTGATATTGTGACCTATGGTCATCGGTGGTTTAGTACCACCACGATGGGTTGGCCCCATCATTTGATATTTGTGACTTGGTCACGGTGGTTTAGCACCACCAGGTGGTTTGGTACCACACGGGGTAGAAAAAGGAGTATGGATGGCTAGTTTGGGTTGTATAAGCGCATGTCTTACTAATATCTTGTGTATGAGTTGTATTTTTGGGTTGGGGATTTATACACTTTGAGTCTTGGTGACTCACCTCTTCCCATGTTTTATCGCGGTGAGTAGATCGCGGAAATGGGCGGAGAGGAGGAACATGGCGAAATGCATTGTTTAGTTTTCTCTTCCCTCCAATTTGATGCATGGCCGAGATGAAGCATCCTCTTGGGAGCTTCTTTGAGTCGGTTTTGAGTCTTGCAAATAGGTGTCGAAATCCTTGGTTGGTTCTTCTTTTCATTTCAATTTGTTCTTGGCCAAATCCCTACAGCCACATTACTTAAAATTCTCCAAAATTCCCTTTCTTTGCTATTATAGTTTTAGCGAATACCAACAAAGAGTAGATCTTTTTGTTGGTCCTTCTCAATCGGCCTTGAGTGTTCAATGAGGTGCAGAAATTGTTAAGTCACCAAGCCTCTCTAATATTAGTCTATTGCTTAGAATCTTTCAACCCCTATCCTCTTTTCTTTTCACAATCTTGAGGCCCGATTCACGAGGGTGGTCCATTGATCCCTTGCTTTTGTTGTTTTAAGCATTAGTGGTAAGTAATCTCTCCTTTAGTATTCGGGTTCTTTTTGTCACCATTTGTTGAGCCATAGCCAGAATCTTTGTTTTGAAGGTGCTATCGATTCGTGTTCCTTTCTCTTCAAGCGATAGTGGTAAGTATTCTCTATTCTAGCAATCGGTTATGGGTTCTTTTAGATAAGGTGCAGAAACCAAGGGTTGGTCTTAGTTTTTATGAGATGGTTGGATGCTCATAAGCCATAATATGTGTTTCTTTTGCATGTGTCAATGTTAAGTGCATTAAAGGAGCTCTCGGGATTTTGAACATCAAAGGATATTGGTAACTACAAGAGCAAGCAAATCTTTTGAGACTTGGAAAAGCTAGGTAAGCGTTATGTAATTTCGGTCAAGGGCCATTATTCATGGATTAGTGTGCTAGCGATTTTAACATTTGGTATATGTAGGGATTTCAACTACTCAGGATCTAGTATCGGTTCTCGGGTTTCAGTGAGGTAAGTGGTTGTTGACTTTCGGCCTTAGGCCATTTTGGGTATAAATGGTTGACCGATTTTGTCTATAGTGATTTAGGAATTTCGATAGTGATAATTAAGGGCTTGAGATTCGAGATCAATTCGGTAGGTATGTCAAGTTGTGAACTTTTGGTCAAGATTTAGTATATTGGTGATTAACGAGTTTTTACTGTTTAAGATTATCTTGATGGATGCAAATATCAGTCAAGAAGGAAAAGGGAAGGTCCCTATTCCGAAGTTTAAGAAGCGATCTGTCTCGGCGGTGCGAGATTGGCCACCGAGGTGTGGGCGGCGTCCGAAACGACAAAGCGAGCGGATAAGCGATCGTGTCGTTTAGTGATAGTTTCGGGATTAAGAGCTTACTTGCTTGCTAGTAATCAGTGTGTAAACTCTAACACAATTTATTAGTATAGACTATTATTTTGATGATATATAACCTCTCATGTAGTAACTTTTCCTTGTGGCATAAGCTTGGGTTTGAGTAAGTCCCTATTACTTAATCTATATTGTATATTGTATATGCGCCATCATATCTTTGTTAAATGCTATACTATATATATGAATGCATGATATATGGGATCATGATACTTGTTATGTGACCATGATGATGGTGGGATTGATGAGAGAGAGAGATGATCTCATGGGTATCACGGTGGTTTGGTACCACCACGATGGGTTGGCCCCATCGGTTGATATTTGTGACTTGGTCACGGTGGTTTAGCACCACACATTGATATTTGTGACTAAGTCCCGGTGGTTGGGGCACCACCGGTGGTTTGGTACCACATATTGATATTTGTGACTTGGTCACGATGGTTTAGCACCACCGGTGGTTTGGTACGGATGTTGATATTGTGACCTATGGTCATCGGTGGTTTTAGTACCACCACGATGGGTTGGCCCCATCATTTGATATTTGTGACTTGGTCACGGTGGTTTAGCACCACCGGTGGTTTTAGTACCACAGGGTAGAAAAAGGAGTATGGATGGCTAGTTTGGGTTGTATAAGCTGCATGTCTTACTAATATCTTGTGTATGAGTTGTATTTTGGGTTGAGGATTTATACACTGCTGAGTCTTGGTGACTCACCTCTTCCCATGTTTTATCGCGGTGAGTAGATCGCGGAAATGGGCGGAGAGGGGGCCAGGCGGCCATGCTTGTTCCTCGGTTTTGAAGTTTTATTTAAATGCCGTTAAAGTTTACTATTTACTAAATTTCGATTTGGTTTGTAATATGGCGCTAGTTATTATTTTAGATGTTTAAGTAAGCTGCTTTTACTTTATTTCTATAATGTTGTTAATGGACTTATGAGCTTATTAAGCAAATCGGTTAAAAATAACGTTTTCAAAATTTTACTAAATGCGCATTTTCAAAAGATGTTACCATCGGGTAACAAAACTTCTGAGGAATAATAACTCTGATGGTTTTAAAAATTTGATGATCGAATGTTTTCAAAGTTTTCAACTCAATCGTGTTTATCAAATCAACCCATCAAATTTTAGCAAACATCGTTTTATACCTCAACAAACTTTCGACTTTCCACTATTAGTCCAAATCTTTCAAACCCTTTTTACTCAGTGACATACGGATCCGGTCAAGGCTCATGGGCGGGGTTGGGGTGTTACAAAATTGATGTCGAGCACAGTTTAAAACTTCATTTGTGGGGGCCCAAGGCCAAAAAATTATTTCTTGATTGACCTCTTTGAAATATTATGGAAAGCGATTTTGAACAACATGGCATCGAGTCTCCGGCACCAATCCGCCCAGGTAAGTTTCTTGTTATGGAATATCTTTTACTGTTTTGAGTTTTATAAGATTCGTTTATGCTTGTACTATTGATGTAGTGCTTGAAACCCTGGATGTGAACTTTAAGATTGTGCCTAGAAGGTAAGGTAGTTCGTGTTTGTATGCTAGTGAAGTATCGAACTTGGATATGAATCTGGAGATAGTATCTAAGGAATGTGTTAGTTTTGATCAGTCACGTGACATAAGCGTAGTCTTGGTGAGTTGAAATGTCACGATTATTCATTAGTAAGTAATTTCGAGGCGAAATTATTTTAATGGGGTAAATTGTAACACCTAGATTAGGGGTTATGCGTTAGTGCATAATTCATGAGTTAGTGGGCTTTAAAAGAGGTTTGGATGTGTTTTAAAGGTTCTTAAAACTCTAGGACAAAAAGGGAAGCTTTGGGAAATTTTGGAATTTTAGGTTGAAAAGTGAAAAATAGGCAAGGAGACCTTAAGAATAATTTTTGGCGTTTTTAGACATGAGAATCACCTTGGTAAAGTGGCTTCCATGCGCCACTTAAGGCTTGGGAATGACGCCATAGCAGGTCTGGAGTTCGAGTCTTGGGCACGGCATAAGCGTTTTATTTTTGGATGTGGCATTAGATTGAAGAAGGCTTTAAAAGAATTTTTCGAGCGTTGGTGGACATGAAAGTCCAGGTGGTAGAGTGGCTAAGGGCGCTACATGGGACTCTGGCAGTAAGGTCCCATGTTCGAGTAACATGGAGAGCTTTTGTGAGTATTTTATTTTTCTGGGTTTGGCGCCTAAAGGGAAAGGGCTAACCAAGAAGGCTTTAACAGGGATTTGTGAGCATTCATGGACATGAAAGTCAGGTAGTAAAGTGGCGCGGGTTGTGTTTGGTGATTGCGGCACAAGGACTCGTGTTCGAGTCCTGAGGGTAGCGTATGTGTGCGTTTTATTTTTGTTTTTGTATGGAGACAAGGGAGCCAGCGAGAGAGTGTTTAAAAGAAATTTCGATGAGGCTTTGTCATGAAAGGAACAGTGGCCGAGTGGCTGGGGCGTGGAGAGTGTTTCTCCAGGTCTCGGGTTCGAGACCTGGGGGCAGCACCTGGGGGATTCTATTTTTTTTTCTTCTTCTTCTTGCTGGCGTAAAGGTGGCTGCATGGGGCATGCACGCTTGGAGCAATTCTTGATGGGGTAGTGTTATTTTATTAATTTATTTCTCTGCTGCATGTGGTATGGGAGTTTATTTTTATTTGTTGTGGAAGTATGGGGTAGTTGTTATATTATTATTATTATTATTATTATTATTATTATTATTATTATTATTATTATTATTATTATTATTATTATTATTATTATGTTTTATTGTTATTAGGAAGTATGAGTTTTATTTTAATTATTGTTGGAGTTTGAGTTAGTTTATTTTATGCATGGGATGGATTTTATTTTATTATTGGAAGGATGGGAACAATTTGTTAAATTTTGTCTTGGCTTCATGGGTGATGATTAATAATATTGCATTATCACAAATTGGCATGAGAACAGCAGCGAGAATGGGTCTTATGCATGGGTAATGAAGCATGCTTTGGGGTGTTGGTCGGCTTTGGTTATTGTGGGAGAGCATGGCGGTAAAATGCATTGTTTAGTTTTCTCTTCCCTCCAATTTGATGCATGGCCGAATGAAGCATCCTCTTGGGAGCTTGCTTTGGTCGGTTTGAGAGTCTTGCAAATGGGTGTGAAACCCTTTGGTTGGTTCTTCTTTTCATTTCAATTTGTTCTTGGCCAAATCCTCTAGCCATATTACTTAAAATTCTCCAAAATTCCCTTTCTTTTCTATTATAGTTTTAGGCGAATACCAACAAAGAGTAGATCTTTTTGTTGGTCCTTCTCAATCGGCCTTGAGTGTTCAAGGAGGTGCAGAAATTGTTAAGTCACCAAGCCTCTCTAATATTAGTTTATTGCGAATCTTTCAACCCCTTATCCTCTTTTTTTTTTTACGCAATCTTGGTAGATTCCACGAGGGTGGTCCATCGATCCCTTGCTTTTGTTGTTTTAAGCATTAGTGGTAAGTAATCTCTCCTTTAGTATTCGGGTTCTTTTGTCACCATTTGTTGAGCCATAGCCAAATCTTTGTTTTGAAGGTGCTATCGGCTCGTGTTCCTTTCTCTTCAGCGATAGTGGTAAGTATTCTCTATTCTAGCAATCGGTTATGGGTTCTTTTCGATAAAGTCTGCAGAAACCAAGGGTTGGTCTTGGTTTCTATGAGATGGTTGGATGCTCATAAGCCATAATATGTGTTTCTTTTGCATGTGTCAACGTTAAGTGCATTAAGGGAGCTCTCGGGATTTTGAACATCAAAGGATATTGGTAACTACAAGAGCAAGCAAATCTTTTGGGACTTGGAAAAGCTAGGTAAGCGTTATGTAATTTCGGTCAAGGGCCATTATTCATGGATTAGTGTGCTAGCCGATTTTAACATTTGGTATATGTAGGGATTTCGACTACTCAAAGATCTAGTATCAGTTCTCGGGTTTCAGTGAGGTAAGTGGTTGTTGACTTTTGGCCTTAGGCCATTTTGGGTATAAATGGTTTACCGATTTTGTCTATGGTGATTTAGGAATTTCGACAGTGGTAATCAAGGGCTTCGGGATTCGAGATCCAATTTCTGTAGGTATGTCAAGTTCTGAACTTTTAGTCAAGATTTCGTATATTGGTGATTAGCGGGATTTTCTGTTAAAGATTATACTGATGGATACAAATATCGATCAAAGAAGGAAAAGGAAGGTCCTGATTAGAAGTTTAAGAAGCGATCTGTCTCGACGGTGTGAGATTGGTGCGTCGGGGTGTGGGCGACGTCAGAGCAGTAAGTAAGGCGGATAAGCCGTAGTATCGCTTAGTAATAGTTTCGGGATTGAGGGCTTAACGCTGCTAGTAATCAGGTGTGTAAACTCTTACACACTTTATTAGTATAGACTATTATTTTGATGATATATAACCTCTCATGTAGTAACTTTGCCTTGTGGGCATAAGCTTGGGTTTCGGGTAAGTCCCCTATTACTTAATCTATGTTGTATGTTGTGTACGCCATCATATACTGTTAAATGCTATGCTATATATATGAATGCATGATATATGGGGTCATGATACTTGTTATGTGAGCATGATGATGGTGGGATTGATGAGAGGAGGAGATGATCTCTATGGTATCACGGTGGTTTGGTACCACACGATGGGTTGGCCCCATCACTTGATATTTGTGACTTGGGTCACGGTGGTTTTAACACCACACATTGATATTTGTGACTAAGTCCCGGTGGTTTGGCACCACCGGTGGTTTGGTACCACATATTGATATTTGTGACTTGGTCACGGTGGTTTAGCACCACCGGTGGTTTGGTACGGATGTTGATATTGTGACCTATGGTCATCGGTGGTTTAGTACCACCGATGGGTTGGCCCCATCATTTGATATTTGTGACTTGGTCACGGTGGTTTGGCACCACCAGTGGTTTGGTACCACACGGGGTAGAAAAAGGGGTATGGATGGCTAGTTTGGGTTGCATAACTGCATGTCTTACTAATATCTTGTGTATGAGTTGTATTTTTAGGTTGGGGATTTATACACTGAGTCTTGGTGACTCACCCCTTCTCATGTCTTATCGCAGGTGAGTAGATCGCGGAGATGGAGCCGGAGAGGACTCGAGGCGGCCATGCTTGTTCCTCGATTTTGAAGTTTTATTTCGTACCGTTAAAGTTTACTATTTACTAAATTTCGGTTTGGTTTGTAATATGGCCGCTAGTTATTATTTTGGATGTTTAAGTAGCTGCTTTTACTTTATTTCTATAATGTTGTTAATGGACTTATGAACTGTTAAGCAAATCGGTTAAAAGTAACGTTTTCAAAATTTTACTCGTACGCGTTTTCAAAAGATGTTACCATCGGGTAACAAAACTTACCGAGGGAATAATAACTCTGATGATTTTAAAAATTTGATGATCGAATGTTTTCAAAAGTTTTCAACTCAATCGTGTTTATCAAATCAACCCATCCGAGTTTTAGCAAACATCGTTTTATACCCTCAACAAACTTTCGATTTTCCACTATTAGTCCAAATCTTTCAAACCCTTTTTACTCCGTGACATACCAGATCCGGTCAAGGCTCGTGGGCCGGGTTTGGGGTGTTACACATATGATCACTTATCATTTTCTGAAGCCATAGCCACACATACTTACTTTTTATTAAAACAAAGGTGATTCGATCACACCTAACAAAAGATCGATGGCGACTCCTGTTTTATTTTCGTTTTTAAACCCCACTCGATCCCCGTTTTCAAAAAAATAGTTTCGACACAATTTTTTTTAAAGAATTTATAAAATTATATATTAAAATAATTATAAAATTATAGTTCTAACTTTATAAAATTTATTATTTATCTTTGATCCCTAAGAGAAAAAAAATTAAGATACCTATTCTTGGGGCCATCACAACGACTTGGATTATGATTGCACATTTTCTAAGTCTTCATTTTTGTTAATTAGGAAAGCTGATGGGCGTCTCCACTAAATTTCCACCCACAAGAATATACCTATTAATTTGTTTTTCTCGTTTTAGAATCATAATTTTAATTTTTAAATGTTAGAGAATTTATGGTTTCTAGTTTCGGTTTTTTTTTTAAATCAACTTTTAGTAATGTTAGTTATTTTAATAAATTGAAACTAAAATTTTAATTCAATTGAGTAAGTATAGGCATTAAAACTATAAATTGATTATAATAGTTTCTCAGGCATTAATTGTGAGATTATTTTCATAAAGGGGGCCTATATAAACTCAAGGTTGACGCAGAAATCAATAGTCAACATTTGAAAGTTAATGTAATTGTTGATATATGTGATGATATTTTCTTAACAATTTCCTCCAACTACTTCGTAGATGGTGCCATCTTACATCACAATGGGTCACTAAATGTATATAATTGAGATTTTTAAGCAAATATTATATTTTATCTTTATCCTTAAATCATGAATAGCATAATAATTAGGACTAATATTTGGTACACTGCCGGTGGAGTTTTTAAACTCTATAAGTAGGATCAGAGGATTGACATGTGTCCTATAGAGGTGTAGTATATAATGTTAAAAAAATAAATATTTAAAAAAAAAGTCACATGCTAAATTTTTGATGTTATTTGTGGAATGTACTTGAATTGTGGTTCACATAAGGAAATTATTATATAAAGGTTAAATTCTACCATAGTTTTTGTACTTTATTGAAGTTGTAGATTTAATTCCTAGACTTTAATTTGATATTTTAGATATTATGCTTTTCAAATTTTAAAATTTTAATCCTCACTAAACGATATTTGTTAAATTCATTAAGTTCTACTATCTCCAAGATTTGGCGTGACAAACATATTATCATATGTGTAATGTCATGCCAACTTGTTATTTTTACATATTACTTACTAAAAATCTAGTTAATATAAGTTTTGTACATATAAGTAGGTTCGCTATCAATTTTTAGATGTCAATATCAAGTTCAACATTTCAAAACCTAAAGTAATATTTCAAGACTTTATTTTTCCATAAAACAATTTTTTTTACATTGGAAACTTTTTAATTTTTTGGCTATTAGTTAAGAGGGCTTTTTAAATAACCCAATTTAATTAACTAATTGTAAAAATATTCAAGTAAAATTCTAAGTCATATTAAAAAATCGATATTTTTTTTGAATTTTGAGTTAAATGAATTTAAGGGTTTGGAGAGGTTTATGTAGAGATAGCAAATCCTAAAACGTCCGATGAATTTCAGAACGAGCTGCTTAGAATGGAGTGGATTTTTTTTAGAAAAGTGGATGCGAGGTGGGATGGGTGGATTTTTTTTCCATTGGACAATGACTATGGATCCGTTATGGTAATTCCTCGTTCTATCCCATTCCATCCCACTCTACTATATAAAATTACCATTTCATCCTTTTATATATAAAACTATTAAAAAATGTAAAAATGTATTATAAAAGAAATTTATATGTTTTATATTTAAATTTTTTCTAAAAAATTATATTTAAATATTTACTCGGTTTTTAAAAATATTAAAAAAAGTAGTAAAAATTATATAATCATATTTGGTCTAAACTTACAAAATCTTCCTAGAAGTGACCATTGTTTCAAGCACACAGTCAACAGATAATAAGAATTTCAATTTAAAACTCAAACCTAGCTAAAATATTGTATATGGCAATAAATTAAAATTCAACAAGCTTAAAATATATAATTTTTAATAAATAAATCAACACAAAAATTATAAAAAGTTTCACATATTCATATTTCTATCTATTGATTGAGTCTTGTTTGTATGGTATGGACATTATTCTTGATACTTGAAGACATGAATCAATGTGTTTATCCTTCTAAACATTGTATATTTTTTTTAACACGGTATATAATAATATCATACAAAATATCATACAAAACAATTGCATATTGTATGAAAAACCAAGAAAAAAATATAAAAAAATTAATATCATTAATATTCATAACTATCCTTTTAACCGGTGAACTTGAAGAATTTTAAGTATTTGGATAAAATTTTAATTTTTATAGTTTATGTTTTTATAATTTGTAAAGGATTAAAATGAATTTTTATAATTTTAGGGGCCCAAAGTACAATTTACCTTTACTAATTTAAAATTTTTAAAAATTTAAAGGGCCAAAATAGTAATTTTACATTTTAGGGGCAGGGCCCATGCAGACCCCAGCTCGCCCTGCTTTTAACAATATCATCTCAAAGAAAATATTAAAACTTGAAGAAATAAAATTGTGTATGTATACGTTTTTGCTATCAAATTTCACAGGTTTAAGATTCCCAAACCCAATATGACCGCCATCAATTAGTGCATAGAACATCCTTTTTTCCACAAAACTAAAATTTTCTACATCACATAAACTTTTTTGGTCAAACAAGTTGGATTTGACTTTACCAATACTTAAATGATAGAGTACGAAAGATTAATTATCAGATTTACGCCAATATTTTTGAGAAAGAAAAAAAATCAATATTATGAGTTAATAAATTACTAATTTAATTAAAAAATTAAAAGATAAATTTTTTTAAAGAATTTATGAAACTATAAAATTATAGTTTTAAGTTTATAAAATTTATTATTTATCTTTGATCTCACAGAGAGATAAATTAAGACACCTATTCTTGGGGCCATAACGAGGACTTGAATTATGATTGCACATTTTTTAAGTCTTTATTTTTGTTAATTGGGAAAGTTGATGGGCATCTCCACTAAATTTCCACCCATAAGAATATACCTATTAATTTGTTTTTCTCAATTTGGCATCATAATTTTAATTTTTAAATGTTTGAGAATTTATGTTTCTATTTTTTTAAATCAACTTTTAATAATGTTAGTTATTTTGATAAATCCATAACATTAATATCAATAAGAGGAACAAAATATATGAAATTGAAACTAAAATTTTAATTGAATTGAGTAAGTTTAGGGATTAAAACCGTATGTAATGATATTTTCTTAACAATTTCCTCCAACTACTTGGTAGATGGTGCCATCTTACATCACAATGGATCACCAAATATATATATTACATCATAATTGACATTTTTAAGCAAATATAAATTGGTTGGCTATCAATTTTCAGATGTAAATATTAAGTTCAACATTTCAAGACTTTATTTTTCCATAAAACCAAAATTTTCTACATGATGGAAACTTTTTTTTTTGGGGCTTTTTAAACTTAAGTCATATTAAAAAGATTGATATTTTTTCGAATTTCAAGTTACATGAATCGAATTATTCAATTTTTTTGAACCAGCTCGAATCAATAATTTGATTTTTTGGGTTCAATTCGATTTAAATTTTACAACTCAAACATTTTAGAAAACTCGAATAATAAATTGATATAAACATCTCTTCTGTCCCTAATAGTTTTAAAAAAATACAAATTCATCCCTCTAAATAATTACAAATAATCTTCAAATAATTAATTTCTTTAGAATGAGATATTTACCTTATAAAAGTGAAGATTACAAGATTCGAATGTTATGGTATTTTTATGTTGTAATTTTATTTTATTTTTTGGGCTAAAACAATTAATAATGAAAATGCGCCTTTTACTAGCCCCTATAAATGCAACATTTAAGCATCTATTTTTCTACAATTTAAGGGTTTGGATACGTTTATATAGGGGTGGTAAATTCTAAACTGTCCGATGGATTTCAAAACGATTTGTTTAGAATTGAGAGGATTTTTTTCAGAAAAGTGGATGCAAGGTAGAACGGGTAGATTTTTTTTTTCCATTGGACAATGACTATGGAGCCGTTATGGTAATTCCTTGTTCCATCCCTTCCCATCCCATTCTACTATATAAAATTATCATTTCATCCTTTAATATATAAAATTATTAAAAAAAAAAGTAAACATATATTATAAAAGAAATTCATATATTTTATTTTGAAATATTTTTCTAAAAAATTATGTTTAAATATTTACTTAGTTTTTTTTAAAATATTAAAAAGTAGTAAAAATTATATAATTATATATTTGGTCTAAACTTACAAAATCGTCATTAATAAAGGCAAAAAAAAAAAAAAATTCAAAATCTAAAATTTTCAAAATCAAAATTATGTCTACCTCACACTTTTCATTTTTTTTTTTGGCCATTAATTTTTCAAGATTAATATCAACATTAGATTTAAAATCAACGTTAAGCCATGTTTAAATTCATTAATAGAATGTCAAGACTTGTTTTTATGAGTAATTAAAATTTTTTGTAAACTTAAATGACTTAAAACTTATCATTGTTGTCATCCCATCTTCTCTCCATGAAAAAAAATTAAAATAAATTTAGCATTGAACGCCAAAGTCAAGAGTTGATAAGCATTTTTGTGGTCCATTTATTCTTTCCTAACGAATTTCCACCAAGAGTTTTTGCAATAAGGAATTTACGTAAATAAGAAGCCTAGATTGATCCAATTTTTGGGGAATTAATTAATTATATATTATTTTTATATTATACTGAACTAGTGGGATACAATATGTCCTGCTTGTATATAAATAAGAAGCTTAGGCTTCTTTAGATTATATACATATAGAAGTTAAAAAAAGTAACATATAGCTAAGAGCGAAGTGAAAACAGAGAGATGATGATGATGGAGTGGAAATGGTTATGGTTTATTAGGATGGCAGTTATGTTGTTGGTGTTTGAAGGATGCAGATGGTGTACTACTGATGCTTGTTTGGAGCATGAGAGAATCGCACTCTTGCATCTCAAGCCTTTATTCAATTTTCATAATCAATTGCAAAGTTGGGTTGAGGTGAACGGTTCAGATTGTTGTAAATGGGAAAGAGTTGAGTGTAACACCACCACTAGGAGAGTCATACAACTCTCACTTAATTCTACAAAATGGGAATACAATATTATATACAACATGGATAATAGGAATCGCAATGCGTATCTCAATGCCTCTATGTTTCTTCCCTTTGAGGAATTGAAGAGTCTTTATTTGTCGGGAAATGCCATAGGTGGTAACCTTGAAAATGAAGGTCGTGCCTTTAATTTTTCCTTAATTACATCTTTTACTATTCCACTATTCTCACCATTGTTAATTTACAATTACTTTTATTTTATTTTATTTTATTTTATTGAAGAAAAGTCACTAAGCGCTTTTATATATTTAAAAGAACACTTCTCTGAGCTTTGGAAAACTATCATCCACATTGAGTAATTTGAAGATCCTTGACTTAAGTGGAAATTACTTGAATGATAGCATTTTGTTATCTTTGAGTGAGCTTTCATCTCTCGGTATTTAGATCTATCAAACAACCAATTTGAAAGATCAAGTCATCCAGAGGTAAATTAAGTTTGTTACGGTGTTAGTTTTTATTTGTATAGTGGAGTTTGAGGATGGTCTTCTAGCCTTGGTACCTAGTTTTCCATTCTTTTTATCCGTTGTAATTCCACTTTTGCTTTAGTAAAATTTTCATATAGCTAGGAAAGAACAAACAATTAACAAGTAATTATATTTATATATATATATATATATATATATATCGGAGTTTTCAATTGCTTTCAAGACTCAATAACTTGGAAACTCTTCATTTAAGTGGGAATTCTTTGAAGAATAGCATTTTGTTCCATATGAGAAATCTTTCATCCTTGAAGACTTTAACATTGAGCCGTGTCAGTTTGAAAGGAAGGCTGGTTCATATTCAAGGTAGACTGATTTTACTGTTTCTTTTAACTTTAAAAATCAATGTATGTTCAAGTTTGATTTTATCATACGATGAATATATATAACTACTCAATATTTGAGATTGAATTTCAGGATTGAATAATTTGACAAACTTGAAGTACTTGGATTTAAGTTGGAGCAATTGAAAGCATCTCAAACCAAGGTATAAGTATAGTATTTATATATCGATTCATATTCAAGGTAGGCTGGTTTTATATGTTTCATTTTTACTTTAAAACCAATTTTTGTTTAAGGGAAAGTTAATGTTGTAATATGTCTTTACTTTTATCATATCATGAATATATATATATATATATATATATATATATATATATATAAAAACTGATGAATATTTGGGATTGAATTTCAAAATTGAATAATTTGACAAATTTAAAGTATTTGGATTTAAGTGAGAATAGAATTGAAAGCATCTGAAATAAAGATATAAGTATTTGTGCATAACATTCTTGACCGACTATTATTCCAAAAGGCAATGACAGACTTCAAATGTATTTTCTTCCATTTTTCCTAATCATCTTTAGTGAATTTTTATTTATTGTAAAGAATTTATTTATGCTTTGTAGTAACTAATGATATAATATATAAATCAGGTTTTCAGTGGCTCATTAAATTGGAAATTATTGATATAAGTTAAAAGTATTTGAAGAATAGCATTCTTTAAAATAAATTAATGTTGAAGGAAAAGTTGTTGCAATATGTGGTTTGATTTTATCATATCATTAATATATATAACTAATCAATATTTGGGATTGAATTTCAAAATTGAGTAATTTAAGTAGGAAGAGAATTGAAAGTATCTCAAACAAAGTTACAAGTTTAGTATTTATATATTGAATCAATTAAGTTTTACTTGTAAATTGTACTTATCATTTCATCGGAAAGCTTGTAAATTGGCTCTTCCTTTTCAAATTTATGGCCTCGAGTTGTCCTTCATTTTTTTTTTTATATTTTGAATGAAACATTTTTCTTAACTATTTATATATTGAATCATATTAACTATACTAATTATTTTCTTCCAATGATAGATGGAACACAACTGAGGTTAACAAACTTGGAGGAACTTGATTTGAGTGGTAATCTCTTTTGGAGTAACACAATTTCCTTTCTTGAAGGGCTTTCCAGCCTAAAGTCTTTGACTTTGTCCCACAACCATTTGCAAGGCTCATTAGATATTAAAGGTACTAAAGCTATTTTTAATTTTTTTTTTCTTTATAATTCTTTCTAGAACTTTTTAAAATCAAATATTTCAAATTTGAACATTCACATTTCATGCTTGAGGATTTTCAACTTCAATTAAACTTTTAGATTTACTTTTTTTTTTCATTTTTATTTCATTAAAATATTTAGTAAAAATTAAAAGTATTAACATAGTGATTATTTGAATTGGATGTGGATATATATAGGATTGAGCAATTTAACAAATCTGAAGAAACTCGATTTAAGTTGGAATCAAATTGAAAGCTTTCAATCCTTTAAAGGTATGCATTCATATTTAACCAATTACCTAAATTCTTACATATAATTAAATTTTATGCCAATTCATTTCAATGATGAAATTATATAAATCTTTTGTAGATGGTGATAGAAAATTGGAGTTGACCCACTTGGAAGAGCTTAATTTAGATGACAATCAGTTCAATACTAGTGTATTTGCATCCCTTAACAAGCTTTCAAATTTGAAATCTTTGAGCATAATTGAAAATGAATTGAAAGGATCAATAGATATGAAAGGTAAAAATATTAGTTTTTTTAAGAAGAATATAATAATGTTTAAAGAGAATATAAATTGATTTGTTGTTTTTGTTTTCCTAGATTTGGAAGCATTTATCAACTTAAGGAACTATATATGAGCGGCAATGAATTGAAAGATTTTGTGATCCACCAAGGTATCATTTAATTAAACTTCCTTTTTTTAATTTAGAAATTCAGATTTGATGTCGGATATTATAATATGATTATTGTCATAAATATTAATAAATTTATATCATATCATACTTGAAAGTAAAATATGGGTTTCAACTTTGGTTTGAAACTTAACTTCTTTAAAATTTTCATAATTTTAAAATATTAATGTTGTAATTATTTTGTTTGTATAAATAAAATAATTTATTGAATTTTATGAGATAAAAATAATTATAACAATAAAAACAATGATATTATAAATAAAAAATACATATATTTATGGGAAAATAAGTAATATAACTATATTTTAATTTCATATATTTTTAATAGTATAAAACATAAAAATACATATTAGAGTTAAATAAATGGCATTTTTGGCCAAAAATAAATAAATGTCAATTTTGAATAGTTTTAAAAAAACTTCAATTTTATGAAATTTAAACATACATTTTGAGTAAACTTCCATTTTTAAAACTTTTTATAAATTTCAAAATGCACATGTTATTAATTTTTATAGGTAATCTTTATAAATTTGTAATTAAATTTTTATATTTTTATTTTTAGGAATTTGGTTTCTATTTTTTTAAATTTCAAATCCAAGGTTAATTGTTAATATTTTATTTTTTTAAAATAATTTGTTGGTGTGACATTTTGAAATGAAAAAAAAACTTGGTAGCAATGTAACTAAAAAATGAGCAATGAACATGGATTTAATAAAATAGTTTTAACAGTATTAATAATTAAACCTGAATTTTAAAATTTCACATTTGTAAAGAGTAAAAAAGAGATATGGCATATTTCAACTTAACTGTTTTTTGGGCCAAGATTTAGTGCTTTAAAATTTTCATTTAATCCATTTGAATTTACTTATAATTCTTTTGAATTTTATTTATTGGTGAGTAAAATATATTTTAGCATTTATGAATTAAATGCCAGTGATTTTCAATATATTTGTTTCTTTTTATAAGGTACTGGTAAATTTAAAGGTAATATAACAATTTTAGAGTAGACATGTTTTATTTTATAAATATTATTTATAGTGTTGTTGATTGGAGTTTGAAAATTATACAAATTAGCTATATTAGTTAATTACTTATATTAAAAAATAATATAAGAAAATACTAAAAAGAAAAATATAGAATAATTAATAAAATGGATGAAGAGTTATATTAAAGTTTCAACATATTCTCTCTATCAAAATTTATGTTGAATAAATCATGAATAATCCAATTCATAAAAAAAATATTTATATATTTATATAATCTTTGAAAATAAAAAATTATTTATCTCAATGATGTTTTCACACATAGAAGCATTCCACTTAGTTGAGGTTTTCTCATTAATTATGATCTTCTTTCAATAATATTGTTATGTCATTGCTTAGAATCAAATGTGTCGAGCAATGTGGAGGAAATATATCTTGACAGAACCAATCTCAACACAAACATTTTGCAAAGCATTGGAATATTAAGCTTCTCTTAAAACATTGTCTTTATATGGTTGTGGACTTATTGGTCCCTTACCTAATCAAGGTAAATAATTTTATGGCTCAAATTGATTTCTTTATGAGCTTTTTGTAATATATTATCTCTGATTACATTTTATAAAACAAAATTTAATTGAAACTTCTTTCATGAATTTATAAAATTTTCAGGATGGTGTGATCTAAGGAACCTTGAAGTGTTGAATGTGAGAGAGAATGCACTTGAGGGGATGCTTCCTCATTGTTTCAGTAACTTGACATCTATTCGTGTGTTAGATATTTCAGGAAACCATTTTCAAATTCCACTGTCATTTGCACCATTTGCAAACCTTTCAAACCTCAAAACCCTTTGGATTGATGAAAACAAGATGGTAATGGAACCTTCCTTTTATACCTCAATCCCAAAGTTTCAATTGGAAGCCATCAGTTTGTTGAAGTGCATAAAATCTCAACAACTCAGTCTTAAACTTCCTACCTTCCTTTACTACCAATATGACTTGAGATATGTGGATCTTTCTCAAAACAATGTTAGCGGAACATTCCCAACTTGGTTGTTAGAAAACAACACAAAGTTAGGAAGTCTGATCTTGAAGGGTAATTCTTTTACAGGTCCTCTCTCATTTTCGTCAGATCTTAATTCTAATGTATCTTCAATTGACTTATCTGAAAACAAATTACAAGGTCTGATTCCATCAAATATATGTTCAACTTTTCCACATTTGATGTGGTTATTCTTATCCAAGAATGCTTTTGAAGGTAATATCCCACTTTGTTTAAGTGGCATGAAGCACTTATCATTTTTAGATCTATCAAACAATCGATTTGCATGGAAAAGTACCGAAAGAGTTGACCTCGAAAGGCTCATCGACCATTTTGAGACTATCAAATAACAACCTCACTTTGGAAATGTAGTTCATGTGATTCTCAAAGCAAATGGGGTGCGAGAATTTATATTTGGATGGAAATAATTTTTCAGAGAGATGACAAATGTTGATGTGTCTACTTTTGAGTTTCCAAATTCACTCTGCGAAATTGATCTCGGTAACAACAAGTTGCATGGAAAGCTCCCAAGATGGATAGGGAATGCATCTTTTTGAAGAGATTAGCTTTGTCTAACAATGTTTTTCGAGGCTCTATTCCAATGGAATTTTGCAACTTGAATGGGTTGGAATTTTTGGATCTTTCTCAAAATAATTTATCTGTTTGTATCTGAGTCATGTTTTAATCCACCAAACATAGAGCATGTCCACTTCCACGGAATAGACTAAGAGAGTCCACTATCTCTTGCTTTTTATAATAGCTCTTCAATAGTGACTTTAGATCTTAGAGGAAACAATTTGACAGGTAGTATTCCAAAATGGATTGACACACTTTCTTCCTTGAGTGTTCTTCTCTTGAAAGACAATCATTTCCACGGAAAAGTTCCAGTTCAGCTATGCAAGTTGCATTCTTTAAGCATCATAGATCTTTCACAAAATATGTTTTCTGGTCCTATACCTTCTTGTTTGGGAAATTTATCTCTTCCAATGCAAATGAACAAGATTCTAAGAATTGGGGCCTATCAATCTTTAGAAGTGGATGGATCAATATACATTATGATAAGAAATCCTAGCGATCGTGACAGCTACTTAGAAGAAGTAATAGAGTTCACAACAAAGAATGGGTTCTATTCGTACAAGGGCAACATCCTTTCATATATGACTGGGATTGATTTATCTTGTAACAACTTAACTGGTCATATCCCACCGAATTAGGGAACTTGAGTGAAATTCATTCTTTAAACTTGTCACACAATAAGTTGGCCAGGAGTTATACCCTCATCATTCTCAAAACTTCAGCACATTGAGAGTTTGGACCTTTCTTACAACAACTTGAGTGGTGAAATCCCCAATCAATTGGTAGAGTTGAACTCTTTGGAGGTTTTCAGCGTGGCATGCAACAACTTGTCAGGCAGTATTCCTGAACCAAAAGCTCAATTTGGGACCTTTATTGAAAACAGTTATGAGGGAAATCCTTTTCTTTGTGGAGCTTTATTGCATAAAAGTTGTTCCAAAACTGATTCACCATCAACAATATCAACTGTATCAAAAGATCAAGGAGAAGATGGTTTGATAGATACTTATGATTTTTGTGTGAGCTTTTCGGTTTCTTATGTAGTTGTGTTGTTGACAATTTTTGTTGTCCTCTACATAAATCCATACTGGCGAAGAGCTTGGTTTTCTCTCGTTGGGAAATGCATCACCACCTGTCGCTACTCAAATGTGGGCAATTTTCTTACTTAATCACATTTTCAAGCAAAGTGTTTAGCTACTCAAATTGTGGTTTTATTTCCACACCCAAATGTTCAATTATGCTAAGTCGAGCGATAATGAATATTTTGTTGATTTTTACATTTTGAATAAAATCTCTTTTATCTTATGGTTTTATCATTTTCAACCATCTATTTCTTTTTTCTTCTATGAAATTTAGGGTCTGTTTGATAGGGGGAAAATGTTTTCCGGAAAACATTTTCCCCATTTTACAGTGTTTGGTAGCCTAAAAATCAACTCCATTTGGAAAACATTTTCCAATTCACGCGTAAAACCCTTTACATTTTCCGGAAAATGTCTTACCCTTTCAATTTCCATAAGACATTTTCCCGTGTTTCTTCTTCATCCAGGTAAGGCCCCTCTCTTGCTGCTGTTCAATTTCCTTTCTTCATCTTCTACTCATCAGACCCATATCTTCTTTTCTCATGTGTTTCATTTCCTCTCTCTCTCTCTTTCTCTCTCTCCCTTTACATGATTTTGATCTTATTTGATGTGAACCTTCTATGTTTTTATCCTGTTAGTAGACAACTAACTAATGTTGTCTTGGTAATTAGAGAAATTAGCTAGACTATTATTCGTTTACATACTTTGTTGCTTGATTTGTTGTGATTTCAACGACTTTAGGAGCTAAGTACTTTTGGCGAATGATAGTTTACTTATTAGTTTTAGAAGCTTTTACTTAGCATAGTAATAAACAATCTTTTATTACTTGCCACAAAAAGGGCAAAAATGAGATCTTCATAATACAAAGTATAGGAGTCTTTTTAACCCTCTTCCTACTCAGTGCACATAGAATTTAGTATTGAAGTCAGAAACACATTGATGTTAGAGGGTTAAGTATAACAACTGACGGTAATTGGGTTCGGATCCAAGATTCGAGTTATCAATTTCATCGCACTAAAAGATAGCCAAGGGGGCAAGTGAATTCATTTCTTTGAAATCTGCAGATTTTGGAAAACAAGAGTGAAAAAGCAGGCAATGGGAAACAATGGATAAGCTGTGACATGCAACTTAGGAAATGCTAACCTTTTTATAGAGATTCATAATATTAGAATCATCAAAGGCAAGTAACTCCGCAAGTAACACAAAGAGTATCACGCCACCACGACCAGTCTGCAGTCTTTTTCCTTTGTTTATTATGCGGTCACGACATATGATGTATGGTTTTGGAGATGATCCTAATGTAAGTATCCTTCAGAATTTCAACATTGAGCCCACTAACCTATTTTTTGATGAATGCTGTATCCTCTGTTGAATTATTTGACGAGCTTTGTATTTTTTATTGCGTATGATTTCATTTAGAGTTGGTAGCCATTAAGTTATTTCCCCGATGTTTTTTTTCCATAACCATGGATTTTTAACCTTTTATCTGTGATCAATTTTGAGAGGGCTAAAGCTTTGAGTTAAAGTGCATATTTGCAAGCAATGTTCTTTGAACTCGGATGTGATTGTCATACGGGTATATATTTGGACATGGATATATCAAAATTTTCTAAGCTTTACCATGTCTTTGGAGGGTTATATCTCCACACATATGTTTGAATATGTGTTGAACATGAAAAAAAAAAAATGAAAGGTTGGAGCAACCTAGGTTGCGACTTTGCAATAAGTTGCTCAAAATATTTATCCTATGAGTAAGGCTAATTCAAAGAAGTTGCTCTTAGTTATAATATGTTTTTCACAATTTCTTTGCTTGCTATATGTCTATATTCTATTAATCAATGATAATATTTACATGTTTGTAATTTCAAGCTAAAACAAGGCACCATATGATACACTTTTACTCGAGTTGAGAGGATAAAGTCATACTATATTATTTAGATTCGGTGTGAATGTTGTGTACAGGTTTGTTTAATTTTTTAAAAGTTTTTTCATGTTTTTGGAAAACCCTTGGAGGATTGTATCCCCACTCATGTCTGAATATTCATTGAACATTAATGTTGGATATGAAGTTCTCTAGAAAAATGAAGAGTTGAAAAAACATAGAGATCGAAAGGAGAGATACGATTACAAGATATAAAATTTTGGATCTCATTCTATGGATGCTTCATTGTGAGAAAGGTTCATTAGTTGCATACACTTGCCTGCTTATATGAACTGTAACAAAAGTGATGCATTTGCGATTGTATAATTTATTTGATCATAATTATGAATTTCAATTGTTGTGTTTTCAGCTGGAGACTCTGGATCTTGTTTGGAGAAATTCTTCCCATAAATATTTCGTTTGTTTTTTTTCTGTTGTTTTTTTTCTCCTATGCTTCTTTTCCCAATTACGAGCAAATCTACGATATCTTGAAATGAATGGCATACTGGTGGGTTTGACTCAAATGCGTGTAAATCTGCAAACATATTGGAGACTTCAACTCCTGTGATCGGAGGAAACAGTACTACTTCTTGTCGGTGTTGACGAACTGCTGATGGAGATGAAGGTGGCAAGCACCAACTAATTACAAACACCGTAAAAAATGGTAAACTTTACATTTGCAAAGCACAAGTGGGGACAAGCGGTGGTTTAAAGGAGCTAGAAAGTTTGTGGAGTCTGCTGCAAATTCCTTGATGTTGCTTAGTTAAAAGTCTTACTTGTTAACTAGAGAATAATTTCATGTAAATCTTGTTAGAAATTAATTATCTGATGTTGGACCTAAGTTTGTATATCATCCTACTCCCCCTTCCTCCAAAAAGCTTCTGGTTTCTGTCTAGTCGTTAGGAAACTTTTGGATATCTGTATATATGTTTCTTAATTGGCACATTATCAAGGCGGAACCCTAATGTACATGGCTCTTTCTATGGTCCCTCTACGTCTATTCTGTGTGTGAAATTGCATGGTGAAAACCAAGAATCAAATTGAGAATGGCATTGGATTACTGGAATTCCCTTTTACTCCTTATTGATTGTTAATGCCTGATCAACTAGAACTCTATGAAATCTGAGTTACTCTCCCTAGCCTCATCATTAGATAATATGCTGGAAATGAATCAAACTTAAAATAAACCAACTTATTTTTATGCTTTTTTTCTTCTTCTAAATGTGTTGGTGTTTATTAAGAATTTCAAAATTATGTTCATATTTGTTTATTTAAAATTATGTGTGTTTATGTTCGTTTGTTTAAGTTAAATAAATATGGTTGTGAATATTAAACAAACATATTCACGAATATATTCATAAATATATAATTAAACATGTTCACAAACAATTATAACAAACAAACAACAAATCTGACATATATTATTATTATTATTATTATTATTATTATATATAATAATCAAATATAAATATTAATATATAAATATTAATTTAATAAATAAATCATTGCAATATATGTAAAAATAATTTAAAATATAAAAAATTATTAATATGTAAATAAATTTATTAATATATATGTAAAATCAACTTTTCCGGAAAACATTTTCAGAAATCACAAACAAACAACGAAAAATATTTTACATGATTCATCCAAACACTGAAAAATATTTTACGTAAATCATTTTCCGAGAAAAGTAAATCATTTTCCGTAAATTATTTTCCTGAAAACATTTTATTGCCAAACAAATGAATGTAAAATCATAATCCATTATTATGTATTTACAATATCTCTTTGAATTAAATTAAATTGAGTGCCAAGCATTCACTAGTACATACTGAAAAAGAAATGTAATGTAAAATCAAACCAAACATACTAGAAATTGAATCTAACTGGAATATTTTAAAATCTCACAAACAATGCAATTCTTTATTCCTCTTTTCCTCTCAAGTTATTTTGTATTGCGTCATATTTTACATCATCGAATTTAAAAAAAAAATTGATATTTTGGTATCATGTTCGTATTATGCTTTAATTCACAATGTATTTTGTATAATGTGTTATAACAATTCAATTAAAGAAAAGCAATTTTCTTATTTTTGCGTATCGTATTATACATTTACAAGTTAATAATTTGTTGTACGTAAATTTTGACATGTTCGTATATTTGAGTCATTATAATTTTATTATTTATAATATGACATGTTTTAATTATTCTTAATATTGTGTCATGATAATTATAACTCGATTGACAGTGTACCAAATAAATTTTCTAATAAAAAATAGTATTTTATTCTATTTACCAAATCTTTATCAACTTTATATTCTCCCTAACAAAATATACGTTCGAAGTTCAAATGTATTCCACTCTAATTAACATTATGCTTCTGTAAACAACAAAAAAGTGTGATCCTTTTTTAAAGCTCTTTTTGTTCCTTTAATGAAATGGGATTGGTAAAAAATCCGCACGTGTCGTGTGTGAAGAAGGTCAGGGTGTCTATTCATACTGTAATAAGTTGCTAATTATAGTTGATCCTACAAAATCAAAATTAATTCAGGTATCTATATATTCTGAAGGTTGGACAGACCTTAATTAGAAGCTCCTTCAAATTGGCAAGAACATGACGTGGTCCTAAACTCTTTACACCGATGAAATTCAAAAGTTGCTCTATATCCTGCAATCACAGTAAAGATTATGCCATCGTTTCAGAACGAATAACATAACAAGCAAAAGGCGATCAAAATACCGTGATCTCGATAATGTTCTTTGCCGAAAAGGAACATTAACTTAACCCTAAAACATCAGTGAAGGCTCATCAGATTTGCTTAGCAACCTTTAATACACATGTATTAAACTGTTTTTACACTGCAGAAGTGTTTTCCACTGCAGAAGTGATGAAGAACACATAGCTTTTGTAGTCAAAAACTGCTGCATTTCGAAGTGAAAATTATCAAAATACTCTTATTTTCATTAACTATTTAAAAAGTATATAAAAATTAGATTAATTTATATTTTATATATTATTATATTAAATTGTTTAAATTTTATTTATTATTATATTTAATTTTTTTCAAAATATTTTATATATCATCAATTTTACAAATAATTTATATTAATTACTTAAAAGGTATTTAAAAATTATATTTCATATACCATTATATTAAATTATTTAAATATCATATAACTTAACTAATTTTTTACTTTCTATTATTATATCTAAAAAAGACATTATTTTAACTTTCAACCGCGATTTTTGACAACAATAAACAACACTAAAAACTAACAAACACACTTCTCCGCTCCACTTTTCAACAGCAACTTTTTCTAAAAGCATTTTTGAACTAGTCCTTAATCTATCATGTATCGACTCTTCATTTTTTTCTTTAACTACCCATGTCCAACTTCAAACATGAATATGGAGATATGACCAAGTCAGAGTGACATAGTTTTTAGTTATGGGAATGGGATTCGAGTGCTGGACCTCCTTTTAGATGCATGGTGGGACTTTCATCACACTTTTCAAATTTGTTGATAATCCTTCATCTAATCTGCCGGTGAAGTTTATAGATAGTCTTTAAGTGTCTATCACAAGAACCTAGATATTGTAAATCCAATATCTTCCAAACAATTCAACCATGATATTAATAATGATGGAAGCAAGTTTATCCACTATTAATGACATAAAATGAGCTGTAAATGCTGACGAACAAACCTGCACTGTTTTTCCAACCTGTGGATTGAAGATCATTGACAAGCTAACTTTGCAGACCATTTGAATCCAATAATATACATAAAAATGCCAAAGGAGAATAATTCATCTTGGAAAAGGAATTACTAATATGCAAAAGCTTATCTTGTTTAACAAGAACACAGCATATGCTGCTCTTGTCTTGTCTTGACCTTCTAAAAACAGCGGAAATTCTGCCGGCTTTACATTTGCTGAAAGTGTTGTATCCAATGACAAATCAGAAGATGCAGGGTCTATTGAAGACGCATGGTCATTAATATATGAGCGAGAACCACCCAGGCGCAGAGGATAACGCAAGGGAACTTGTAAATAGGATGCCATTAGTGAAACAGCCTGCAAATGATGAAATAGCAGGACACAAGAAACAATAATAGGTATGATTAAAATTATAGCCTCAGCATGAGAAACAAACAATCAAGATGCAACCCACTATACCATATTACCATCCTAGCAATACCAGCAAAACTTTCATCAAAACGGTAGTAACACTTTTGGACAATGTGTACAATTTTACCACACAACTGGCATTGGGGCCGATTGTTTGAAAAACAACCCTCACGGCCTCAACCTCGATGGAAACCTCTATTGCATTGAAAACCACCTCTATATGCCTGTTTGTTCCCTTGACAGCCACTGTTATAATCAGAACCCTTGGTCAGATCACCCTCATCACAATCTTGTTTACTAGCTATGTTAGCTTGTACGAGAACACTATTCAAGAACTCAAGTTGTCGAGCTTCACAATCAAGCAGCATCTCAATCAACAGATCAAGTGACACACCAGTAGCTGAAGCTACTACCCGTACTGATTCACACTCAACTGGCAACCCTGCAAGAATGATGCTAACCATTTCTTGATTTGAAATCAAACAACCCGTTGCAACCAACATATCACACATGGACTTTATCTTGGACAAATATTCTTTAACAAACAAATGACCCTTTTTCTGTAAATACAACACATGTCGCATACTGGACAATTTTACCGTGGACTTAGTCGCAACCCTTCTTTTCAATAGTTGCCCACATATAATAACTAGTACGAGCACTAGTAAGATAGGCTAGAATTTCATCACTAACAGTTGAAAGAAACCAAGAAGCAATTGCTTATCTTATTGCACATGTAAAACATAAGCAGAATTTTCTACTAACCTCCCATATTTATCCACTACAAACTGTGCTAGTACACCAATAGCACCCAAAACAAACCCATGCACACCGTATCATTCAAGAATAAACATAATTTGGAGCTTCCATAAAACAAAATTATACTCACCAAGCTTTATTGTATCGTGCTTAGGAAATTGTTGAAGACATCTACAAATGTTGAGGTGGGTTTTCTTTAAACGTACTCATTCCAACAAAAAAAAAAATTTAAGTTAGCATGATTAATTAGAAAGTGATTGAGTCATGATTTAGTTAGAAGTGATGGCTTTAAGAAAAAAAAATATGACACTATTTTATTTGGCATTGTTAAAAGTGTTAGTTACTTGAAATAATTAATGAAATTATAAAAGTGAAAGAATCAAATTATGTCAAAATTAAAGTATAGGAGCTTAATCCTAAATTTGGGCATAATAAAGAGACTAGCACCAAATAATTATAAAATTTTCAAATATTTTGAAATTAATTTTAAATATTAATTAAATAAAAATTATAAATAAAAATCCCCAGCGTAGTGAGGGACATATTCGATATCAATAATTATAAAATCAGAGTTTGTAATATGTAAATGATATAATATATAAAATTTGAGGGTTAAATTTGCTATTATACAATTTTTTTAATCACACAAGTCGGTTTGCCATTTTTTATTTTAACAAGAGTGATCAAAATAATCGAACTATGTAATGTGTGTGCTTAAATTACAATTTTTTTACTTTAAGTGTGTTGCAACAATGCAGCACAGCAAACAGTTTGCATGAAGTTTGCATGTGATCGTATGTAAACAAAGAAGAAGAGAGAAAACTAGAAAACTTAGCAAAGAGAACTTGAGCACATAAAATAATGGCAGAAAGTTATCATCCACTTAATTTCATTGAAAGTAAAAATATATACATAAGTTGCTTAGTCAAGATGACTATTACCTAATGAATTAACAACTCCCACTAAAGTTAACTAATACAACTTATACAATACACAAAAGCAAAGCTGATACATCCATCAAATTCAAATCTAAAATCTATTAACTTTGACATCAAGTTACAAGCTAACTTGATCAAGTTACAAAAGAACAAAAAGAAACTAAACCAATAAGCTGCTTCTGGTTCGGTCTTGCTGCTTGCAAGTTGGATAGTCGCTTTGCTACATCATCATCATCGGTTACTTGTTGCATTGCAGGCCAATGCTCAATATTCCTCCTTGGACTGTATGCAATAAATACCAATTGAATTTCTCAAAAACTCAAACCGAGTTATACCAAGAGGCTTTGTCAAAATATTAGCTAATTGACCTTGTGATCTGCAATGAGCAAGATTAACTTCTTTGAATTGCTCAGCCTCTCGAACAAAATGGAATTTAATCTTAAAGTGCTTTGTCTTGCCATGAAAAACTGGATTCTTGGCTATTGCCACTGCTGATTGATTGTCCACTTTGATTTTAGTAGGTTCAAGTTGCTCTTCATTTAGATCATATAGCAACTTTCTAAGCCAAATGGCTTGATTGACTACTGCTGCAGCTGCTATATATTTAGCTTCAGTTGTGGACTGTGCAACAGTTTGTTGCTTCTTTGAACTCCAGCAGAACACACTTGAGCCAAGGGTAAAGAAGTAGCCGAAGGTGCTCTTCATATCATCAACAGAGCCAGCCCAGTCACTATTTGAGTAACCAACCAGCCTAAGCTCACTTCCTTTCTTGAACTTGACCCCACAGCTCAATGTTCCTCTAATGTATTTAAGCACTCTCTTAGCAGCCTTGAAATACATCACATTACAACAATGCATAAACCTCGATAGCAAACTAACAGCATGCATGAGGTCAGGTCTGGTTGTCATTAAGTAGATCAAGCAACCAACTAAACTTCTGTACTCCCTTTCATCAACCCTTTCTTGATTTCTAAAGCTTGCCAGCTTCTCCCCTTGAGCCAATGGTGAGCTCACTGATTTGCAATACTCCATGCAAAATTTGTTGAGAATTTTTAAAGTAAAGGCATGCTAACTGATATTATGCCTTGTTCAGACTGGTGCACTTCTATACCAAAGGAAGTAAGCCATAATCCCCAAGTCTGTCATATCAAACACATATTACATTTGTGTTTTGAACTATTGGATTAAGTCATCATTACTTCCAAATCACCAAAGAAATCATCTACATAGATTGAAACAATCAGTAAGGTTTCATCTTGAGATTTCTTCACATAGAATGTTGGCTCACTCATGCTTTTCTCAAATCCGAGCTCGACGGTAAGTGTCTCACCTCTCATATACTGTGCCCTTGGTGCCTGCTTTTAGGCCATACAATTGCTTTGTTTAGCCTATAGGCTTTGTCCTCTTTTCCTTGGACTTTGAAGCCATCTGGCTGCTCAATGAAAATCTCCTCTTTAAGAAAGCCATTTAAGAAGGCTGACTTAACATCCAACTGATGAACCTTCTACTGTTTCTGAGCAGCTATGGCAAATAGGAGTTTGATAATGTCCAGCCTTGCTACTGGAGCAAATGTCTCCATAAAATCAATGACATACTGTTAGCTGTACCCTTTCACCACAAGCCTTGCCTTGTGTTTGTTCAATGAGCCATCAGCATTGAATTTGGCTCGAAAAACCCACTTAATACATATGATTTTCTTCTGATCAAGTCTGTCCACCAGATCCCAAATGTCATTTTTGTGGATCATATCAATCTCAGCTTCCATGGCCTTCTTCCAGTGCTTGCTTCTCACAGCCTCTTCAAAGCTTGAAGGCTCAACTACAGCCACATTGCATCTTTGATAGATGTCATCAATGGACCTGGTCCCTCTCACAAGAGGATCATCCACATTTGCATTGCTGAGCTTATTTTCTGTTGGTTCTAGGCTGTTGTCAACCAAATCATCTTCAAACTGACTTGCATTAGAACCATCCCAACTCCAAGTCTTCTCTTCATCAAATTTGACATCCTTACTCACCAGAATCTTCTTAGTTGAGGGATCATATACCTCAGAGCCCTTTTTGGTGCTGCTGTAGCCTACAAATATGCCTGGAGCTGACCTTTCCTCAAGCTTGGTTCTTTTTTCAGCTGGAATGAGGATATAACATACACATCCAAACACTTTTAAATAGGAAACTGATGGCTTGTGTCCATGTCATGCCTCAAAAGATGTTTTGTCCTTCACAACATGTGTTGGAAGCCTATTGAGCAGGTATACTGAGGTGTTGACAGCCTCAGCCCAAAATGTACTTGGAAGTTTGCTTTCAAATAGCAAGCATCTGGCCATATCCATCACTACCCTATTCTTCCTCTCACATACTCTATTTTATTGAGAAGTATAATAAAAAGTATACACTTAGCTGATGATGGATCACAGCTTACTCACACAACTTCTGAAATCTATCAGACAAGTATTCATTCTCATTTTTTGTTCTCAAGGCAAGATCTTGCACATTGTTTGATTCTCTGCTAGAGCCTTAAATTTGCTAAAGGCTTCAAACACTTCAAACTTTTGCTTCATGAAATAAACCCAATAGAATCTGGTCATATCATCAATAAACAGTACAAAATACTTACTGTCATTCAATGAAGGGGTCTTCATTGGTCCACAAACATTCGAGTGCACTAGCTCAAGCCTTTTTCGAGCTCTCCATACTTTATTGACCCGAAAAGGCAGTCTGGCCTGTTTACCAAGTTGACAAACTTCACAAACACTATCCTTAGCTTTAACCTTGGTTATAACATCTACCAAATTCAGCTTGTGCAACAAGTTGAGTGGCCTGAAATTAGCATGGCCTAATCTCCTATGCCATAGGCCAACACAGTCAGCTAGGCTTGTATAAGCCTTTTTTTTTAAAGCTGACTTACATAAAGCATAAAGCATTTTTCATCCATAGGTATTGAGACCATCTCCTGGCCATAAAAGTCTTCAATAACACAAGAATCATTCTTAAAAACTAGTGAATAGCCTTTTCAACCAACCAACAAAGACTAACTAAATTCTGATCTATATCAGGCACATAAAGCACATCCGAAATCAACTTTTAGTTGCAAACCTTTCAAACCTCAAAACCCTTTGGATTGATGAAAACAAGATGGTAATGGAACCTTCCTTTATACCTCAATCCCAAAGTTTCAATTGAAGCCATCGCTTGTTGAAGTGCATAAAATCTCAACAACTCGGTCTTAAACTTCCTACCTTCCTTTACTACCAATATGACTTGAGATATGTGGATCTTTCTCAAAACAATGTTAGCGAACATTCCCAACTTGGTTGTTAGAAAACAACACAAAGTTAGGAAGTCCGATCTTGAAGGGTAATTCTTTTACAGTCCTCTCTCATTTTTCGCGATCTCTTAATTCTAATGTATCTTCAATTGACTTATCTCGAAAACAAATTACAAGGTCGATTCCATCAAATATATGTTCAACTTTTCCACATTTGATGTGGTTATTCTTATCCAAGAATGCTTTTGAAGGTAATATCCCACTTTGTTTAAGTGGCATGAAGCACTTATCATTTTTAGATCTATCAAACAATCAGTTGCATGGAAAAGTACCAGAAGAGTTGACCTCGAAAGGCTCACTGACCATTTTGAGACTATCAAATAACAACCTCACCGGAAATGTAGTTCATGTGATTCTCAAAGCAAATGGGGTGCAGAATTTATATTTGGATGGAAATAATTTTTCAGGAGAGATGACAAATGTTGATGTGTCTACTTTTGAGTTTCCAAATTCACTAAGTGAAATTGATCTCAGTAACAACAAGTTGCATGGAAAGCTCCCAAGATGGATAGGAAATGCATCATTTTTGTGGAGATTAGCTTTGTCCAACAACGGTTTTGAGGGTTCTATTCCAATGGAATTTTGCAACTTGAATGGGTTGAGATTTTTGGATCTTTCTCAAAATAATTTATCTGGCTCTATACCGTCATGTTTTAATCCACGA
This sequence comes from Gossypium bickii, assembly GCA_025503065.1. NCBI lineage: Eukaryota > Viridiplantae > Streptophyta > Magnoliopsida > Malvales > Malvaceae > Gossypium > Gossypium bickii. Next base: position 6,349,939 of record CP106710.1, read on the forward strand.
AACATAGAGCATGTCCACCTCCACGGGAATAGACTGAGAGGTCCATTATCACTTGCTTTTTATAATAGCTCTTCAATAGTGACTTTAGATCTTAGAGGAAACAATTTGACAGGTAGTATTCCAAAATGGATTGACACACTTTCTTCTTTGAGTGTTCTTCTCTTGAAAGATAATCATTTTCACGGCAAAGTTCCAGTTCAGTTATGCAAGTTGCAATCTTTAAGCATCATAGATCTTTCTCAAAATATGTTTTCTGGTCCTATACCTTCTTGTTTGGGAAATTTATCTCTTCCAATGCAAACGAAGAAGATTCTAAGAACTGAGGTCTATGATCTATCTATAGAAATGGATGGATCAATAGGTATTACGATAAGAATTAATCCTAGCTATCCTAGAAGCTACTTAGAAGAAGTAATAGAGTTCACAACAAAAAATGGGTTCTATTCGTACAAGGGCAACATCCTTTCATATATGACTGGGATTGATTTATCTTGCAACAACTTAACTGGTCATATCCCACCAGAATTAGGGAACTTGAGTGAAATCCATTCTTTAAACTTGTCACACAATAAGTTGACCGGAGTTATACCCTCATCGTTCTCAAAACTTCAGCGTATTGAGAGTTTGGACCTTTCTTACAACAACTTGAGTGGTGAAATCCCCAATCAATTGGTAGAGTTGAACTCTTTGGAGGTTTTCAAATATGGCATACAACAACTTGTCAGCAAGATTCCCACCCAAAAGCTCAATTTGGGACCTTTATTGAAAACAGTTATGAGGGAAATCCTTTTCTTTGTGGAGCTTTATTGCATAAAAGTTGTTCCAAAACCGATTCACCATCAACGATATCAACTGTATCAAAAGATCAAGGAGAAGATGGTTTGATAGACACTTATAATTTTTGTGTGAGCTTTTCGGTTTCTTATGTAGTTGTATTGTTGACAATTTTTGTTGTCCTTTACATAAATCCATACTGGCGAAGAGCTTGGTTTTCTCTCGTTGGGAAATGCATCACAACCTGTCGCTACTCAAATGTGGGCAATTTTCTTACTTAATCACATTTTCAAGCAAAGTGTTAGCTACTCAAATTGTGGTTTTATTTCCACACCCAAATGTTTAATTATGCTAAGTCGAGCGATAATGAATATTTTGTTGATTTTTACATTTTGAATAAAATCTCTTTTATCTTATGGTTTTATCATTTTCAACCATCTATTTCTTTTTTCTTCTATGAAATTTAATGTAAAATCATAATCCATTATTATGTATTTACAATATCTCTTTGAATTAAATTAAATTGAGTGCCAAGCGTTCACTAGTACATACTGAAAAAGAAATATAATGTAAAATCAAACCAAACATACTAGAAATTGAATCTAATCGAATATTTTAAAATCTCACAAACAATGCAATTCTTTATTCCTCTTTTCCTCTCAAGTTATTTTGTATCACGTCATATTTTACATCATCGAATTTTAAAAAAAAAATTAATATTTTGATATCATGTTCGTATTATGCTTTAATTCACAATGTATTTTGTATAATGTGTTATAACAATTCAATTAAAAAAGCAATTTTCTTATTTTTATGTATCGATTATACATTTACAAGTTAATAATTTGTTGTACGTAAATTTTGACATGTTCGTATATTTGAGTCATTATAATTTTATAATTTGTAATATGACATGTTTTAATTATTCTTAATATTGTGTCATGATAATTATAACTCGATTGATAGTGTAACAAATAAATTTTCTAATAAAAATAGTATTTTATTCTATTTACCAAACCTTTATCAACTTTATATTCTCACCAACAAAACACACGTTCAAAGTTCAAATAAGTTCCACACCCATTTTTTTTACTGCAATACTCAACAATATGCTCATCATCAGAAATCTGAAATATTCCACTCAAATTAACATTATGATTCTCAGAAACAACAAAAAGTGTGATCCTTTTTTAAAGCTCTTTTTTTTTTTTCTTTAATGAAATGGGATTGGTAAAAAATCTGCACACGTGTCGTGTGTGAAGAACATGTCGTGGTCCTAAACTCTTTACACCGATGAAATTCAAAAGTTGCTCTATATCCCCGCAATCACAAGAAAGATTATGCCATCGCTTTTGAACGAATAACATAACAAGCAAAAGGCGATCAAAATACTGTGATGTCGATAATGTTCTTCGCCGAAAAGGAACATTAACTTAACCTTAAAACATCAGTGAGGGCTCATCAGATTTGCTTGGCAACCTTACATACACATGTAAAAAGCTTTGCTTTTGGATGTAAGGTGTGACTATCATCAGAGTCTTTCCTAATTAGCTGATAACCCTATGCCTAACATTTATCAGGGCTAAGCAAATTAACATACATGATGTAAAGGAATTTAACAGAAAACTTAATAAAAGATAATCAGCATAGAAAGTTAGAAGGCAATGCAAACTTATTACAATGATGCAAGTGGATCAAAAGAAAGCACTTCTATAAGGAATTTGCATTTAAGGCATTGTAAACAGAAAAAAAATGATACAACTTTTTGAAAAGTATTTTCAAAGAGGAGACAAAAACAGGGTAGAAAAAATGTTTGGTGGTCCTTTTTTCTATTTACAATTTTAAGGTGCATTCTCTACTGCGGTGAAAAAGCTTTTTTTGGGTTAAAAGTGTTCTTACACTGCAGAAGTGTTTTTACACTGCAGACATAGCTTTTGTAGTCAAAAACTGCTTTTGGCTTTTGCATTTCGAAGTGAAAAATATGAAAATATTCTTATTTTTATTAACTATTTAAAAGTATATAAAAATTAGATTAATTTATATTTTATATATTATTATATTAAATTGTTTAAATCTTATTTATTATTATATTTAATTTTTTTCAAAATATTTTATATATCATCAATTTTACAAATAATTTATATTAATTACTTAAAAGGTATTTAAAAGTTATTTTTCATGTATCATTATATTAAATTATTTAAATATCATATAACTTAACTAATTTTTTACTTCCTATTATCATATCTTAAAAGGACATTTTAACTTTCATCCGCAATTTTTGACAACAATAAACAACATTAAAAACTAGCAAACACACTTCTCCGCACCACTTTTTAACAGCAATTTTTTCTAAAAGCATTTTTGAACTAGTCCTTAATCTATCACGCATCGACTCTTCATTTTTCTTTAACTACCCATGTCCGACTTCAAACATGAATATGGAGATATGACCAAGTCACAGTGACATAGTTTTTAGTTATGGGGAATGAGATTCGAGTGCTGGACCTCCTTTTAGATGCATGGTGGACTTTCATTACATTTTTCAAATTTGTTGATAATCCTTCATCTAATCTGCCGGTTAAGTTTATAGATAGTCTTAAGTGTCTATCACAAGAACCTAGATATTGTAAATCCAATATCTTCCAAACAATTCAACCATGATATTAATAATGATGGAAGCAAGTTTATCCACTATTAATGACATAAAATGAGCTGTAAATGCTGACGAACAAACCTGCACTGTTTTTCCAACCTGTGGATTGAAGATCATTGACAAGCTAACTTTGCAGATACCATTTGAATCCAATAATATACATAAAAATGCCAAAGGAGAATAATTCATCTTGGAAAAAGAATTACTAATATGCAAAAGCTTATCTTGTTTAACAAGAACACAGCATATGCTGCTCTTGTCTTGTCTTGACCTTCTAAAAACAGCGGAAATTCTGCCGGCTTTACATTTGCTGAAAGTGTTGTATCCAATGACAAATCAGAAGATGCAGGGTCTATTGAAGACGCATGGTCATTAATATATGAGCGAGAACCACCCAGGCGCAGAGGATAACGCAAGGGAACTTGTAAATAGGATGCCATTAGTGAAACAGCCTGCAAATGATGAAATAGCAGGACACAAGAAACAATAATAGGTATGATTAAAATTATAGCCTCAGCATGAGAAACAAACAATCAAGATGCAACCCACTATACCATATTACCATCCTAGCAATACCAGCAAAACTTTCATCAAAACGGTAGTAACACTTTTGGACAATGTGTACAATTTTACCACACAACTGGCATTGGGGCCGATTGTTTGAAAAACAACCCTCACGGCCTCAACCTCGATGGAAACCTCTATTGCATTGAAAACCACCTCTATATGCCTGTTTGTTCCCTTGACAGCCACTGTTATAATCAGAACCCTTGGTCAGATCACCCTCATCACAATCTTGTTTACTAGCTATGTTAGCTTGTACGAGAACACTATTCAAGAACTCAAGTTGTCGAGCTTCACAATCAAGCAGCATTTCAATCAACAGATCAAGTGACACACCAGTAGCTGAAGCTACTACCCGTACTGATTCACACTCAACTGGCAACCCTGCAAGAATGATGCTAACCATTTCTTGATTTGAAATCAAACCACCCGTTGCAACCAACATATCACACATGGACTTTATCTTGGACAAATATTCTTTAACAAACAAATGACCCTTTTTCTGTAAATACAACACATGTCGCATACTGGACAATTTTACCGTGGACTTAGTCGCAACCCTTCTTTTCAATAGTTGCCCACATATAATAACTAGTACGAGCACTAGTAAGATAGGCTAGAATTTCATCACTAACAGTTGAAAGAAACCAAGAAGCTAGCCAATTGCTTATCTTGTTGCACATGTAAAACATAAGCAGAATTTTCTACTAATCTCCCATATTTATCCACTACAAACTGTGCTAGTACACTAATAGCACCCAAAACAAACCCATGCACACCGTATCATTTAAGAATAAACATAATTTGGAGCTTCCATAAAACAAAATTATACTCACCAAGCTTTATTTTATCGTGCTTAGGAAATTGTTGAAGACATCTACATATGTTGAGGTGGGTTTTCTTTAAACGTACTCATTCCAACAAAAATAAAATAAAAAAAATCTAAGTTAGCATGATTAATTAGAAAGTGATTGAGTCATGATTTAGTTAGAAGTGATGGCTTTAAGAAAAAAAAATATGACACTATTTTATTTGGCATTGTTAAAAGTGTTAGTTACTTGAAATAATTAATGAAATTGTAAAAGTGAAAGAATCAAATTATGTCAAAATTAAAGTATAGGAGCTTAATCCTAAATTTGGGCATAATTAAGAGACTAGCACCAAATACTTATAAAATTTTCAAATATTTTGAAATTAATTTTAAATATTAATTAAATAAAAATTATAAATAAAAATCCCCAAAATGTAGTGAGGGACATATTCGATATCAATAATTATAAAATCAGAGTTGTAATATGTAAATGATATAATATATAAAATTTGAGTGTTAAATTTGCTATTATACAATTTTTTTAATCACACAATAATTTGCCATTTTTTATTTTAACAAGAGTGATCAAAATAATCAACTATGTAATGTGGGTGCTTAAATTACAATTTTTTTACTTTAAGTGTGTTGCAACAATGCAGCACAGCAAACACTTTGCATGAAGTTTGCATGTGATCGTATGTAAACAAAGAAGAAGAGAGAAAACCAGAAAACTTAGCAAAGAGAACTTGAGCACATAAAATAATGGCAGAAAGTTATCATCCACTTAATTTCATTGAAAGTAAAAATATATACATAAGTTGCTTAGCCAAGATGACTATTACCTAATGAATTAAGAACTCCCACTAAAGTTAACTAATACAACTTATACAATACACAAAAGCAAAGCTGATACATCCATCAAATTCAAATCTAAAATCTACTAACTTTGACATCAAGTTACAAGCTAACTTGAGTAAGTTACAAAAGAACAAAAAGAAACTAAACCAATAAGCTACTTCTGGTTCGGTCTTGCTGCTTGCAAGTTGGATAGCTGCTGCTACTACTGCTACTGGTTACTTGTTGCATTGCAGGCCAATGCTCAATATTCCTCCTTGGACTGTATGCAACAAACACCAATTGAATTTCTCAAAAACTCAAACCGAGTTATACCAAGAGGCTTTGTCAAAATATTAGCCAATTGATCTTGTGATCTGCAATGAGCAAGATTAACTTCTTTGAACTGCTCAGCCTGTCGAACAAAATGGAATTTAATCTTAAAGTGCTTTGTCTTGCCATGAAAAACTGGATTCTTGGCTATTGCCACTGCTGATTGATTGTCCACTTTGATTTTAGTAGGTTCAAATTGCTCTTCATTTAGATCATATAGCAACTTTCTAAGCCAAATGGCTTGATTGACTACTGCTGTAGCTGCTATATATTCAGCTTCAGCTGTGGACTGTGCAACAGTTTGTTGCTTCTTTGAACTCCAGCAGAACACACTTGAGCCAAGGGTAAAGAAGTAGCCGAAGGTGCTCTTCATATCATCAACAGAGCCAGCCCAGTCACTGTTTAAGTAACCAACCAGCCTAAGCTCACTTCCTTTCTTGAACTTGACCCCACAGCTTAATGTTCCTCTAACGTATCTAAGCACTCTCTTAGCAGCCTTGAAATACATCACATTACAACAATGCATAAACCTCGATAGCAAACTAAGAGCATGCATGAGGTCAGGTCTGGTTGTCATTAAGTAAAGCAAGCAACCAACTAAACTTCTGTACTCCCTTTCATCAACCCTTTCTTGATTTCCAAAGCTTGCCAGCTTCTACCCTTGAGCCAATGGTGAGCTAACTGATTTGCAATTCTCCATGCAAAATTTGTTGAGAATTTTTAAAGTAAAGGCATGCTAACTGATATTATGCCTTGTTCAGACTGGTTCACTTCTATACCAAAGGAAGTAAGCCATAATCCCTAAGTTCATCATATCAAACACATATTACATTTGTGTTTTGAACTATTGGATTAAGTCATCATTACTTCCAAATACCAAAGAAATCATCTACATAGATTGAAACAATTAGTAAGGTTTCATCTTGAGATTTCTTCACATAGAGTGTTGGCTCACTCATGCTTTTCTCAAATCCAAGCTCGATGTGTAAGTGTCTACCTGTCATACCAGCCCTTGGTGCTGCTTTCAGCCATACAAAGTGCTTTGTTTAGCCTATAGGCTTTGTCCTCTTTTCCTTGGACTTTGAAGCCATCCGGTCGCTTTCAATGAAAATCTCCTCTTTAAGAAAACCATTTAAGAAGGCTGACTTAACATCCAACTGATGAACCTTCTACTGTTTCTGAGCAGCTATGGCAAATAGGAGTTTGATAATGTCCAGCCTTGCTACTGGAGCAAATGTCTCCATAAAATCAATGACATACTGTTGGCTGTACCCTTTCACCACAAGCCTTGCCTTGTGTTTGTTCAATGAGCCATCAGCATTGAATTTGGCTCGAAAAACCCACTTAACACATATGATTTTCTTCTGATCAAGTCTGTCCACCAGATCCCAAATGTCATTTTTGTGGATCATATCAATCTCAGCTTCCATGGCCTTCCTCCAGTGCTTGCTTCTCACAGCCTCTTCAAAGCTTGAAGGCTCAACTACATCCACATTGCTTCTTTGATAGATGTCATCAATGGACCTGGTCCCTCTCACAAGAGGATCATCCACATTTGCATTGCTGAGCTCATTTTCTGTTGGTTCTAGGCTGTTGTCAACCAAATCATCTTCAAACTGACTTGCATTAAAACCATCCCAACTCCAAGTCTTCTTTTCATCAAATTTGACATCCTTACTCACCAGAATCTTCTTAGTTGAGGGATCATATACCCTGTAGCCCTTTTTGGTGCTGCTGTAGCCTACAAATATGCCTGGAGCTGACCTTTCCTCAAGCTTGGTTCTTCTTTCAGCTGGAATGAGGATATAACATATATATCGAAACACTTTCAAATAGGAAACTGATGGCATGGACACAAGCCATGCCTCAAAAGATGTTTTGTCCTTCACAACATGTGTTGGAAGCCTGTTGAGTAGGTATACTGAGGTGTTGACAGCCTCAGCCCAAAATGTACTTGGAAGTTTGCTTTCAAATAGCAAGCATCTGGCCATATCCATCACTATCCTATTCTTCCTCTCACATACTCCATTTTATTGAGAAGTATACACTTAGCTGATGATGGATCACAGCTTGCTCACACAACTTCTGAAATCTATCAGACAAGTATTCATTCCCATTTTTTGTTCTCAAGGCAAGATCTTGCACATTGTTTGATTCTCTGCTAGAGCCTTAAATTTGCTAAAGGCTTCAAACACTTCAGACTTTTGCTTCATGAAATAAACCCAATAGAATCTGGTCATATCATCAATAAACAGTACAAAATACTTACTGCCATTCAATGAAGAGGTCTTCATTGGTCCACAAACATTCGAGTGCACTAGCTCAAGCCTTTTTCGAGCTCTCCATGCTTTATTGACCCGAAAAGGCAGTCTGGCCTGTTTGCCAAGTTGACAAACTTCACAAAGACTATCCTTCGCTTCAACCTTGGTCATAGCATCTACCAAATTCAGCTTGTGCAACAAGTTGAATGACCTGAAATTAGCATGGCCTAATCTCCTATGCCATAGGCCAGCACTGTCAGCTAGGCTTGTATAAGCCTTTTTTTCAAGCTGACTTACATTAAGCATAAATCATTTTTTAGCCATAGGTATTGAGACCATCTCCTGGCCATAAAAGTCTTCAATAATACAAGAATCATTCTTAAAAACTAGTGAATAGCCTTTTTCAACCAACTGAACAGCACTAAGTAAATTCTGATCTATATCAGGCACATAAAGCACATCCGAAATCAACTTGTTACTTGAACCAGTATTGATCACAACATTACCTCTCCTTTGGCTTCAATCAAGCTTCCATTACCAATTCGACTCTTGAGATGAAGCTCCCGCTGCTTCCTTGAATGTACTCTCATCACCGCCATGTGATGTGAGCAACCACTATCCATAAGCCAACTGCATTTGACTTTGCTTGTAGTTGCAAAGCATGAAGCAGTGAAGACATGCTCCTCCTTAGCTTGAATATCCTCAGCAGCCTATGCCTGGTTTTGTTAATGTGCTGGTGCCTTCCCCTTGTTTTTGCAGACTTTCTCTATATGTCCAAACTGCTTGCAACTCCTACATTGGATGTATGGTCTGTACCAGCAATACTTCTCCAAGTGTGTGGTCTTTTGACAGTGTTTGCATAGTGGAAACCTCCTCTTGCCTGCATCCCTCATTGGCTTGTCTTTCTTATCGAGCCAATGCTTTTTTGCTTTCTGACTTGAGCCTTCTCTAGCCTTTCTTTGCTCGAGTGCATAAAGGGAGTTCACCAAATGCATAAAGAAATGGTTGTGAGATCTCTTAAGTCCTCCAATGAGGAGACTTTTTACTCAAACCTCTCAGGGAGAGTGGTGATCACCTTCTCAAAAACCCTGCTTTCACTAAAGTCTTCACTAAATAGCCTTATGCTGTTGACAGTGGCCATTATCCTGTCTGAATATTGCTTGATGGTCTCTGCTTTTTTTCTTGAGATTTTCAAAGTCTCTCATCAAGTTGATTAGCTGTTGTTGCCTTGTCTTTTCAAACCCCATAAACTCCTCCTTCAGCCTCTCTCATGCATGCTTGGGTGAGTCACAAGCCATAATTCAAGTGAAGATTACATCTGATACTCCATTCTGCAGGCAAGCCATGGCTTTGTGCTTCTTGGCTTGCTCCTCACTATGCTGCCTAATCTGAGCAATGGTGGGATTGGCTCTGTAACACCCCCTACCCGTATTCGTCACCGAAATAGGGTATGAGGCATTACCTAAGTTTAATGAATTAATATTATTTTTATTATGAACTCAATATAGTCCCTTTATAAATATCCAATCTTCCCTGCAATTCTAAAACCAACCAATCCAATGCAATTCAATCCAATTTGATACCAAATCATACTTCTATTATACTTATATTATTTAGCATATTCATCAAATACATATTCATTAAACAAGTTTTAGTATTTATATAATCATCAAACATGTACATGCCATATAAATCAAAAAGGAAATTTACAAAAGCTACCGGAGATAATCCTGATAGTGTGATCCTCAGTGTTGATCCGATCCTTCGTATATTTATACGTCAATATACATGAGACATTGAATACACTCAAGTAAGTTTATAGAAACTTAGTAAGTTCATAGGCATAAAATATAAATCTTACCAAACATTCATACACTTGTACATTATGTACAATTACTAAGTTCACCTGTCAACCCCAATTTGGTGAGTGCTCTTGTATAATCTCACTACCATTTATCCATTTACTTTAACTCTTTTGGGCCCTTTTTGTCACTGACCATCCTTAATCAAATTAGGGAACGGTTACGGAAAATTGAGTACTTCACTTCCACTTTGCCATAGTATAATTATGGTCTTACATATGATCACTTATCATTTTCCGAAGCCATAGCCCTGCACTCCTGTTTTATTAAAACAAAGGTGATTCGATCACACCTAACAAAAGATCGATGGCGACTCTGCTTTATTTTCATTTTTAAACCCCACTGATCCCGTTTTTCAAAAAAATGGTTTCGACACAATTTTTTTAAAGAATTTATAAAATTATATATTAATATAATTATAAAATTATAGTTCTAACTTTATAAAATTTATTATTTATCTTTGATCCCTAAGAGAGAAAAATTAAGATACCTATTCTTGGGGCCATCACAACGACTTGGATTATGATTGCACATTTTCTAAGTCTTCATTTTTGTTAATTAGGAAAGCTGATGGGCATATCCACTAAATTTCCACCCACAAGAATATACCTATTAATTTGTTTTTCTGCTTTTACAATCATAATTTTAATTTTTAAACGTTAGAGAATTTATGGTTTCTAGTTTCGGTTTTTTTAAATCAACTTTTAGTAATGTTAGTTATTTTAATAAATTGAAACTAAAATTTTAATTCAATTGAGTAAGCATAGGCATTAAAACTATAAATTGATGTATAATAGTTTCTCATGGATTAATTGTGAGATTATTTTCATAAAGGGGCCTATATAAACTCAAGGTTGACGCAGAAATCAATAGTCAACATTTGAAAGTTAATGCAATTGTTGATATATGTGATGATATTTTCTTAACAATTTCTCCAACTACTTCGTAGGTGGTGCCATCTTACATCACAATGGGTCACTAAATGTATATAATTGAGATTTTTAAGCAAATATTATATTTTATCTTTATCCTTAAATCATGAATAGTATAGTAATTAGGACTAATATTTGGTACACTTCGCCGGTGGAGTTTTTAAACTCCATGAGTAGGATCAGAGGATTGACATGTGTCCTATAGAGGTGTAGTATATAATGTTAAAAAAATAAATATTTAAAAAAAAAAAGTCACATGCTAAATTTTTAATGTTATTTGTGGAATGTACTTGAATTGTGGTTCACATAAGGAAATTATTATATAAAGGTTAAATTCTACCATAGTTTTTGTACTTTATTGAAGTTGTAGATTTAATTTTAGACTTTAATTTGATATTTTAGATCTTATGCTTTTCAAATTTTAAAATTTTAATCCTCACTAAACGATATTTGTTAAATTCATTAAGTTCTACTATCTCCAAGATTTGGCGTGACAAACATATTATCATATGTGTAATGTCATGCCAACTTGTTATTTTTACATATTACTTACTAAAAATCTAGTTAATATAAGTTTTGTACATATAAGTCGGTTCGCTATCAATTTTCAGATGTCAATATCAAGTTCAACATTTCAAAACCTAAAGTAATATTTCAAGACTTTATTTTTCCATAAAACAATTGTTTTTTACATTGGAAACTTTTTAATTTTTTTGGCTATTAGTTAAGAGGGGCTTTTTTTAAATAACCCAATTTAATTAACTAATTGTAAAAATATTCAAGTAAAATTCTAAGTCATATTAAAAAATCGATATTTTTTTTGAATTTCTAGTTAAATGAAATTAAGGGTCTGGAGAGGTTTATGTAGAGATAGAAAATCCTAAACCGCCCGATGAATTTCAGAACGAACTGCTTAGAATGGAGTGGATTTTTTTTAGAAAAGTGGATGCGAGGTGGGATGGGTGGATTTTTTTCCATTGGACAATGACTATGGAGCCGTTATGATAATTCCTCGTTCGATCCCATTCCATCCCACTCTACTATAAAAAATTACCATTTCATCCTTTTATATATAAAACTATTAAAAAATGTAAAAATGTATTATAAAAGAAATTTATATGTTTTATATTTAAACTTTTTCTAAAAAATTATATTTAAATATTTACTCGGTTTCTAAAAATATTAAAAAAATATTAAAAATTATATAATCATATTTGGTCTAAACTTACAAAATCTTCCTAGAAGTGACCATTGTTTCAAGCACACAAACAGCCATAGAAATGACATTGCCTTCAAATGGGTCAACAGATAATAAGAATTTCAATTTAAAACTCAAACCTAGCTAAAATATTGTATATGGCAATAAAATTGTGTATGTATACGTTTTTTTCTATAAAATTTCATAGGTTTAAGATTCCTAAACCCAATGTGACTGCCACCAATTAGTGCATAGAACATCCTTTTTTCCACAAAACTAAAATCTTCTACACCACATAAACTTTTTTGGTCAAACAAGTTGGATTTGACTTTACCAATACTTAAATGATAGAGTACAAAAGATTAATTATCATATTTACACCAATATTTTTGCGAAACAAAAAAAATCAATATTATGAGTTAATAAATTACTAATTTAATTAAAAAATTAAAAGATACAATTTTTTAAAGAATTTATGAAACTATATATTAATATAATTATAAAATTATAGTTTTAAGTTTATAAAATTTATTATTTATCTTTGATCCCAAAGAGATATAAATTAAGATACCTATTCTTGGGGCCATAACGATGACTTGGCTTATGATTGCACATTTTCTAAGTCTTTATTTTTGTTAATTGGGAAAGTTGAAGGGCATCTCCACTAAATTTCCACCCACAAGAATATACCTATTAATTTGTTTTTCCCAATTTGGCATCATAATTTTAATTTTTAAATGTTTGAAAATTTATGATTCTATTTTTTTTTAAATCAACTTTTAATAATGTTAGTTGTTTTGATAAATCCATAACATTAACATCAATAAGAGGAACAAAATATATGAAATTGAAACTGAAATTTTAATTGAATTGAGTAAGTTTAGGGATTAGAACCGTATGTAATGATATTTTCTTAACAATTTCCTCCAACTACTTGGTGGATGGTGCCATCTTACATCACAATAGGTCACCAAATATATATATTACATCATAATTGACATTTTTAAGCAAATATAAATTGGTTGGCTATCAATTTTCAAATGTAAATATCAAGTTCAACATTTCAAGACTTTATTTTTCCATAAAACCAAATTTTTCTACATTATGGAAACTTTTTTTAGGGGCTTTTTTAAATAACCCAATTTAATTAACTAATTATAAAAATGATTCAAGTAAAACTTAAGTCATATTAAAAGATTGATATTTTTTAAAATTTCAAGTTAAATGAATCGAATTATTCAATTTTTTGAACCAAATTTCGAATCAATAATTTAATTTTTTGGGTTCAATTCGATTTAAATTTTACAACTCAAATATTTTAAAAACTCAAATAATAATATTTACTTAGTTTTTTAAAATATTAAAAAGTAGTAAAAATTATATAATTATATATTTGGTCTAAACTTACAAAATCGTCCGGCAAAAAAAAATAATTCAAAATCTAAAATTTTCAAAATCAAAACCTAAAATGTGCAAGAATGAAAGTAAACTGAAGACTTAAAATTTCCAATAATAAAACCAAAATCAAAGAAGTACAATTTCCATGAATAAAACGAAATATGAAGACCCAAATTTTCCATTAATAAAGCCAAGTCAAGACTAGAAATACGAAGACCTAAATTTTCCATAGGTGGTAACCTTGAAAACGAAGACCTAAATATGAAGAGTCTTTATTTGTCGGAAAATGCCATAGGTGGTAACCTTGAAAATGAAGGTCTGCCTTTAATTTTTCCTTAATTACATCTTTTACTATTCCACTATTCTCACCATTGTTAATTTACAATTACTTTTATTTTATTGAAGAAAAGTCACACTGGTTTTATATATTTAAAAGAACACTTCTACAGGTTTTGAAAAACTATCATCCACATTGAGTAATTTGGAGATCCTTGACTTAAGTTACAATTACTTGAACGATAGCATTTTGTTATCTTTGAGTGAGCTTTCATCTCTCCGGTATTTAGATCTATCAAGAAATGCATTTAAAGGATCAAGTCATCCAAGAGGTAAATTAAGTTTGATCCAGTGTTAGTTTTTATTTGTATAGTGGAGTTTGAGGATGGTCTTCTGTGCTTGATACCTAGTTTTCCATTCTTTTTATTCGTTTTTATTCATTGTAATTCCACTTTTGCTTTAGTAAAATTTGCATATAGCTAAGAAAGAACAAACAATTAACAAGTAATTATATATATATATATATATATATATCAGGTTTTCAATTGCTTTCAAGACTCAATAACTTGGAAACTCTTTATTTAAGTGGGAATTATTTGAAGAATAGCATTTTGTTCCATATGAGAAATCTTTCATCCTTGAAGACTTTAAGATTGGGGAATAATCAATTGAAAGGAAGGTTGGTTCATATTCAAGGTAGACTGATTTTACTTGTTTCTTTTTAACTTTAAAAATTAATGTATGTTCAAGTTTGATTTTATCATACGATGAATATATATAACTACTCAATATTTGAGATTGAATTTCAGGATTGAATAATTTGACAAACTTGAAGTACTTGGATTTAAGTTACAATTACATTGAAAGCATCTCAAACAAAGGTATAAGTATAGTGTTTATATATCGATTCATATTTAAGGTAGACTGGTTTTATATGTTTCATTTTTACTTTAAAACCAATTTTTGTTTAAGGGAAAGTTAATGTTGCAATATGTCTTTGCTTTTATCATATCATGAATATATATAACTGATGAATATTTGGGATTGAATTTCAAAATTGAATAATTTGACAAATTTAAAGTATTTGGATTTAAGTGAGAATAGAATTGAAAGCATCTGAAATAAAGATATAAGTATTTGTGCATAACATTCTTGACCGACTATTATTCCAAAAGGCAATGACAGACTTCAAATGTATTTTCTTCCATTTTTCCTAATAATCTTCAGTGATTATTTATTTATTGTAAAGAATTTATTTATGCTTTGTAGTAACTAATGATATAATATATAAATCAGGTTTTCAGTGGCTCATTAAATTGGAAATTATTGATATAAGTTGAAATTATTTGAAGAATAGAATTCTTTAAAATAAATTGATGTTGAAGGAAAAGTTGTTGCAATATGTGATTTGATTTTATCATATCATCAATATATATAACTAATCAATATTTGGGATTGAATTTCAAAATTGAGTAATTTAAGTAGGAAGAGAATTGAAAGTATCTCAAACAAAGTTACAAGTTTAGTATTTATATATTGAAACAATTAAGTTTTACTTGTAAATTGTACTTATCATTTCACCGGAAAGCTTGTAAATTGGCTCTTCCTTTTCAAATTTATGGCCTCGAGTTGTCCTTCATTTTTTTTTTAATATTTTGAATGAAACATTTTTCTTAACTATTTATATATTGAATCATATTAACTATACTAATTATTTTCTTCCAATGATAGATGGAACACAACTGAGGTTAACAAACTTGGAGGAACTTGATTTGAGTGGTAATCTCTTTCGGAACAACACAATTTCCTTTCCTGAAGGGCTTTCCAGCCTAGAGTCTTTGACTTTGTTCCGCAACAATTTGCAAGGCTCATTAGATATTAAAGGTACTAAAGCTATTTTTATTTTTTTTTTTCTTTTATAATTCTTTCTAGAACTTTTTAAAATCAATTCAAATTTGAATATTCACATTTCACGTTTGAGGATTTTCAACTTCAATTAAACTTTTAGATTTACTTTTTTTTTCATTTTATTCATTAAAATATTTAGTAGAGATTAAAATTATTAACATAGTGATTATTTGAATTGGTTGTGGATATACATAGGATTAAGCAATTTAACAAATTTGAAGAAACTCGATTTATGGGGGAATCAAATTGAAAGCTTTCAATCCTTTAAAGGTATGCATTTATATTTAATCATATTTATATTTCAATTCTTACATATAATTCTTCATACATATTTATATATTGAATCATATTAACTATACTAATTATTTTCTTCCAATGATAGATGGAACACAACCGAGGTTAACAAACTTGGAGGAACTTGATTTGAGTGGTAATCTCTTTCTAACAACACAATTTCCTTTCCTGAAGGGCTTTCCAGCCTAGAGTCTTTGACTTTGTCCCGCAACGATTTGCAAGGCTCATTAGATATTAAAGGTACTAAAGCTATTTTTATTTTTTTTTTCTTTATAATTCTTTCTAGAACTTTTTAAAATCAAATATTTCAAATTTGAACATTCACATTTCACGTTTGAGGATTTTCAACTTCAATTAAACTTTTAGATTTACTTTTTTTTTCATTTTTATTTCATTAAAATATTTAGTAAAAATTAAAAGTATTAACATAGTGATTATTTGAATTGGATGTGGATATATATAGGATTGAGCAATTTAACAAATTTGAAGAAACTCGATTTAAGTTGGAATCAAATTGAAAGCTTTCAATCCTTTAAAGGTATGCATTCATATTTAACCAATTACCTAAATTCTTACATATAATTAAATTTTATGCCAATTCATTTCAATGATGAAATTATATAAATCTTTTGTAGATGGTGATAGAAAATTGGAGTTGACCCACTTGGAAGAGCTTAATTTAGATGACAATCAGTTCAATACTAGTGTATTTGCATCCCTTAACAAGCTTTCAAATTTGAAATCTTTGAGCATAATTGAAAATGAATTGAAAGGATCAATAGATATGAAAGGTAAAAATATTAGTTTTTTTAAGAAGAATATAATAATGTTTAAAGAGAATATAAATTGATTTGTTGTTTTTGTTTTCCTAGATTTGGAAGCATTTATCAACTTAAGGGAACTATATATGAGCGGCAATGAATTGAAAGATTTTGTGATCCACCAAGGTATCATTTAATTAAACTTCCTTTTTTTTTTAATTTAGAAATTCAGATTTGATGTCAGATATTATAATAACAGTTATTGTCATAAATATTAATAAATTTATATCATATCATACTTGAAAGTAAAATATGGGTTTCAACTTTGGTTTGAAACTTAACTTCTTTAAAATTTTCATAATTTTAAAATATTAATGTTTGTAATTATTTTGTTTGTATAAATAAAATAATTTATTGAATTTTTATGAGATAAAAATAATTATAACAATAAAAACAATGATATTATAAATAAAAAATACATATATTTATGGGAAAATAAGTAATATAACTATATTTTAATTTCATATATTTTTAATAGTATAAAACATAAAAATACATATTAGAGTTAAATAAATGGCATTTTTGGCCAAAAATAAATAAATGTCAATTTTGAATAGTTTTAAAAAAACTTCAATTTTATGAAATTTAAACATACATTTTGAGTAAACTTCCATTTTTAAAACTTTTTATAAATTTCAAAATGCACATGTTATTAATTTTTATAGGTAATCTTTATAAATTTGTAATTAAATTTTTATATTTTTATTTTTAGGAATTTGGTTTCTATTTTTTTAAATTTCAAATCCAAGGTTAATTGTTAATATTTTATTTTTTTAAAATAATTTGTTGGTGTGACATTTTGAAATGAAAAAAAAACTTGGTAGCAATGTAACTAAAAAATGAGCAATGAACATGGATTTAATAAAATAGTTTTAACAGTATTAATAATTAAACCTGAATTTTAAAATTTCACATTTGTAAAGAGTAAAAAAGAGATATGGCATATTTCAACTTAACTGTTTTGGGGCCAAGATTTAGTGCTTTAAAATTTTCATTTAATCCGCTGAATTTACTTATAATTCTTTTGAATTTTATTTATTGGTGAGTAAAATATATTTTAGCATTTATGAATTAAATGCCAGGCTGATTTCAATATATTTGTTTCTTTTTATAAGGTACTGGTAAATTTAAAGGTAATATAACAATTTTAGAGTAGACATGTTTTATTTTATAAATATTATTTATAGTGTTGTTGATTGGAGTTTGAAAATTATACAAATTAGCTATATTAGTTAATTACTTATATTAAAAAATAATATAAGAAAATACTAAAAAGAAAAATATAGAATAATTAATAAAATGGATGAAGAGTTATATTAAAGTTTCAACATATTCTCTCTATCAAAATTTATGTTGAATAAATCATGAATAATCCAATTCATAAAAAAAATATTTATATATTTATATAATCTTTGAAAATAAAAAATTATTTATCTCAATGATGTTTTCACACATAGAAGCATTCCACTTAGTTGAGGTTTTCTCATTAATTATGATCTTCTTTCAATAATATTGTTATGTCATTGCTTAGAATCAAATGTGTCGAGCAATGTGGAGGAAATATATCTTGACAGAACCAATCTCAACACAAACATTTTGCAAAGCATTGGAATATTCGCTTCTCTTAAAACATTGTCTTTATATGGTTGTGGACTTATTGGTCCCTTACCTAATCAAGGTAAATAATTTTATGGCTCAAATTGATTTCTTTATGAGCTTTTTGTAATATATTATCTCCTATTCTGTTTTATAAAACAAAATTTAATTGAAACTTCTTTCATGAATTTATAAAATTTTCAGGATGGTGTGATCTAAGGAACCTTGAAGTGTTGAATGTGAGAGAGAATGCACTTGAGGGGATGCTTCCTCATTGTTTCAGTAACTTGACATCTATTCGTGTGTTAGATATTTCAGGAAACCATTTTCAAATTCCACTGTCATTTGCACCATTTGCAAACCTTTCAAACCTCAAAACCCTTTGGATTGATGAAAACAAGATGGTAATGGAACCTTCCTTTTATACCTCAATCCCAAAGTTTCAATTGGAAGCCATCAGTTTGTTGAAGTGCATAAAATCTCAACAACTCAGTCTTAAACTTCCTACCTTCCTTTACTACCAATATGACTTGAGATATGTGGATCTTTCTCAAAACAATGTTATGGAACATTCCCAACTTGGTTGTTAGAAAACAACACAAAGTTAGGAAGTCCGATCTTGAAGGGTAATTCTTTTACTGTGTCCTCTCTCATTTTCAAATCGATCTTAATTCTAATGTATCTTCAATTGACTTATCTGAAAACAAATTACAAGGTCTGATTCCATCAAATATATGTTCAACTTTTCCACATTTGATGTGGTTATTCTTATCCAAGAATGCTTTTGAAGGTAATATCCCACTTTGTTTAAGTGGCATGAAGCACTTATCATTTTTAGATCTATCAAACAATCAGCTTGCATGGAAAAGTACCGTAAGAGTTGACCTCGAAAGGCTCACTCGACCATTTTGAGACTATCAAATAACAACCTCACCGAAATGTTTTCATGTGATTCTCAAAGCAAATGGGGTGCAGAATTTATATTTGGATGGAAATAATTTTTCAGAGAGATGACAAATGTTGATGTGTCTACTTTTGAGTTTCCAAATTCACTACGCGAAATTGATCTCGGAATAACAAGTTGCATGGAAAGCTCCCAAGATGGATAGGGAATGCATCTTTTTTGAAGAGATTAGCTTTGTCTAACAATGTTTTCGAGGGCTCTATTCCAATGGAATTTTGCAACTTGAATGGGTTGGAATTTTTGGATCTTTCTCAAAATAATTTATCTGGCTGTATACCGTCATGTTTTAATCCACCAAACATAGAGCATGTCCACTTCCACGGGAATAGACTAAGAGGTCCACTATCTCTTGCTTTTTATAATAGCTCTTCAATAGTGACTTTAGATCTTAGAGGAAACAATTTGACAGGTAGTATTCCAAAATGGATTGACACACTTTCTTCCTTGAGTGTTCTTCTCTTGAAAGACAATCATTTCCACTTTAAAAGTTCCAGTTCAGCTATGCAAGTTGCATTCTTTAAGCATCATAGATCTTTCACAAAATATGTTTTCTGGTCCTATACCTTCTTGTTTGGGAAATTTATCTCTTCCAATGCAAATGAACAAGATTCTAAGAATTGGGGCCTATCAATCTTTAGAAGTGGATGGATCAATATACATTATGATAAGAAATCCTAGCGATCGTGATGACTACTTAGAAGAAGTAATAGAGTTCACAACAAAGAATGGGTTCTATTCGCATAAGGGCAACATCCTTTCATATATGACTGGGATTGATTTATCTTGTAACAACTTAACTGGTCATATCCCACCGTAATTAGGAACTTGAGTGAAATTCATTCTTTAAACTTGTCACACAATAAGTTGACCTGAGTTATACCTCATCATTCTCAAAACTTCAGCACATTGAGAGTTTGGACCTTTCTTACAACAACTTGAGTGGTGAAATCCCCAATCAATTGGTAGAGTTGAACTCTTTGGAGGTTTTCAAATGGCATGCAACAACTTGTCAGCAAGATTCCCAACCAAAAGCTCAATTTGGGACCTTTATTGAAAACAGTTATGAGGGAAATCCTTTTCTTTGTGGAGCTTTATTGCATAAAAGTTGTTCCAAAACTGATTCACCATCAACAATATCAACTGTATCAAAAGATCAAGGAGAAGATGGTTTGATAGATACTTATGATTTTTGTGTGAGCTTTTCTTGTTTTCTTATGTAGTTGTGTTGTTGACAATTTTGTTGTCCTCTACATAAATCCATACCGCGAAGAGCTTGGTTTTCTCTCGTTGGGAAATGCATCACCACCGTCGCTACTCAAATGTGGGCAATTTTCTTACTTAATCACATTTTCAAGCAAAGTGTTTAGCTACTCAAATTGTGGTTTTATTTCCACACCCAAATGTTCAATTATGCTAAGTCGAGCGATAATGAATATTTTGTTGATTTTTACATTTTGAATAAAATCTCTTTTATCTTATGGTTTTATCATTTTCAACCATCTATTTCTTTTTCTTCTATGAAATTTAGGTTCTGTTTGATAGGGGAAAATGTTTTCCTGAAAACATTTTCCCATTTTACAAAGGTTTGGTAGCCTAAAATCAACTCCATTTGGAAAACATTTTCCAATTCACGCCAGAAACCTTTTTATTTTTTCCGAAAATGTCTTACCCTTTCAATTTCCGTAAGACATTTTCCCGTGTTTCTTCTTCATCCGTAAGGCCCTCTCTTGTCATTGCTCAATTTCCTTTCTTCATCTTCTACTCATCGACTCCATATCTTCTTTTCTCATGTGTTTCATTTCCTCTCTCTCTCTCTCTCTCTCTCCCTTTACATGATTTTGATCTTATTTGATGTGAACCTTCTATGTTTTTATCCTCGTTAGTAGACAACTAACTAATGTTGTCTTGGTAATTAGAGAAATTAGCTAGACTATTATTCGTTTCGCCCTTGGTTGCTGATTTGTTGTGATTTCAAATACTTTTTTGGAGCTAAGTACTTTTGGCGAATGATAGTTTACTTATTAGTTTTAGAAGCTTTTACTTAGCATAGTAATAAACAATCTTTTATTACTTGCCACAAAAAGGGCAAAAATGAGATCTTCATAATACAAAGTATAGAGTCTTTTTTAACCCTCTTCCTACTCAAAGGCACATAGAATTTAGTATTGAAGTCGAAAACACATTGATGTTAGAGGGTTAAGTATAACAACCGACGGTAATTGGGTTGGATCCAAGATTCGAGTTATCAATTTCATCGCACTAAAAGATAGCCAAGGGGGCAAGTGAATTCAACACTTAAAATCTGCAGATTTTGGAAAACAAGAGTGAAAAAGCAGCAATGGGAAACAATGGATAATCGTGACATGCAACTTAGGAAATGCTAACCTTTCTATAGAGATTCATAATATTAGAATCATCAAAAGGCAAGTAACTCGCAAGTAACACAAAGAGTATCACGCCACACCCACCGCAGAGGTCTGCAGCTTTTTCCTTTGTTTATTGTACAAAGGCAAAGATATGATGTATGGTTTTGGAGATGATCCTAATGTAAGTATCCTTCTGCAATTTCAACATTGAGCCCACTAACCTATTTTTTGATGAATGTCTGTATCCTCTGTTGAATTATTTGACGAGCTTTGTATTTTTATTATGTATGATTTCATTTAGAGTTGGTAGCCATTAAGTTATTTCCCGATGTTTTTTTCCATAACCATGGATTTTTAACCTTTTATATCGTGGATCAAGCTTTTGAGAGGGCTAAAGCTTTGAGTTAAAGTGCATATTTGCAAGCAATGTTCTTTGAACTCGGATGTGATTGTCATACGGGTATATATTTGGACATGGATATATCAAAATTTTCTAAGCTTTACCATGTCTTTGGAGGGTTATATCTCCACACATATGTTTGAATATGTGTTGAACATGAAAAAGAAAAATGAAAGGTCGAGCAACCTAGGTTGCAGCTTTGCAATAAGTTGCTCAAAATATTTATCCTATGAGTAAGGCTAATTCAAAGAAGTTGCTCTTAGTTATAATATGTTTTTCACAATTTCTTTGCTTGCTATATGTCTATATTCTATTAATCAATGATAATATTTACATGTTTGTAATTTCAAGCTAAAACAAGGCACCATATGATACACTTTTCTCGAGTTGAGAGGATAAAGTCATACTATATTATTTAGATTCGTGTGTGAATGTTGTGTACAGGTTTGTTTAATTTTTTAAAAGTTTTTTCATGTTTTTGGAAAACCCTTGGAGGATTGTATCCCCACTCATGTCTGAATATTCATTGAACATTAATGTTGGATATGAAGTTCTCTAGAAAAATGAAGAGTTGAAAAACATAGAGATCGAAAGGAGGAGTACGATTACAAGATATAAAATTTTGGATCTCATTCTATGGATGCTTCATTGTGAGAAAGGTTCATTAGTTGCATACACTTGCCTCGCTTATATGAACTGTAATAAAAGTGATGCATTTGCGATTGTATAATTTATTTGATCATAATTATGAATTTCAATTGTTGTGTTTTCACCGAGACTCGGATCTTGTTTGGAGAAATTCTTCCCATAAATATTTCGCTTGTTTTTTTTTCTCATTGTTTTTTTCTCCTATGCTTCTTTTCCCAATTACGAGCAAATCTCTGATATCTTGAAATGAATGGCATACAGGTGGGTTTGACTCAAATGCAAGTGGCAATCGCAAACATATTGAGACTTCAACTCCTGTGATCTGAGGGAAACAAAGATTACTTCTTGTCGGTGTTGACGAATCTGCTGATGGAGATGAAGGTGGCAAGCACCAACTAATTACACCACCGTAAAAAATGGTAAACTTTACATTTGCAAAGCACAAGTCGGGACAAGCGGTGGTTTAAAGGAGCTAGAAAGTTTGTGGAGAGTGCTGCAAATTCCTTCGTTGTTGCTTAGTTAAAAGTCTTACTTGTTAACTAGAGAATAATTTCATGTAAATCTTGTTAGAAATTAATTATCCGATGTTGGACCTAAGTTTGTATATCATCCTACTCCCCTTCCTCCAAAAAGCTTCGGTTTCTCGCTTCTAGTCGTTAGGAAACTTTTGGATATCTCAGATATATGTTTCTTAATTGGCACATTATCAAGGCGGAACCCTAATGTACATGGCTCTTTCTATGGTCCTCTACGCCTATTCTGTGTGTGAAATTGCATGGTGAAAACCAAGAATCAAATTGAGAATGGCATTGGATTACTGGAATTCCTTTACTCCTTATTGATTGTTAATGCCCGATCAACTAGAACTCTATGAAATCTGAAAGTTACTCTCCTAGCCTCATCATTAGATAATATGTCTGAAATGAATCAAACTTAAAATAAACCAACTTATTTTTATGCTTTTTTCTTCTTCTAAATGTGTTGGTGTTTATTAAGAATTTCAAAATTATGTTCATATTTGTTTATTTAAAATTATGTGTGTTTATGTTCGTTTGTTTAAGTTAAATAAATATGGTTGTGAATATTAAACAAACATATTCACGAATATATTCATAAATATATAATTAAACATGTTCACAAACAATTATAACAAACAAACAACAAATCTGACATATATTATTATTATTATTATTATTATTATTATTATATATAATAATCAAATATAAATATTAATATATAAATATTAATTTAATAAATAAATCATTGCAATATATGTAAAAATAATTTAAAATATAAAAATTATTAATATGTAAATAAATTTATTAATATATATGTAAAATCAACTTTTCCGAAAACATTTTCAGAAATCACAAACAACAGTAAAATATTTTACACAGATTCATCCAAACACTGTAAAATATTTTCTGTAAATCATTTTCCGTAGTAAAATCATTTTCCGTAAATTATTTTCCTGAAAATTTTTATCGCTAAACAAATGTAATGTAAAATCATAATCCATTATTATGTATTTACAATATCTCTTTGAATTAAATTAAATTGAGTGCCAAGCATTCACTAGTACATACTGAAAAAGAAATGTAATGTAAAATCAAACCAAACATACTAGAAATTGAATCTAATCTGAATATTTTAAAATCTCACAAACAATGCAATTCTTTATTCCTCTTTTCCTCTCAAGTTATTTTGTATTGCGTCATATTTTACATCATCGAATTTAAAAAAATTGATATTTTGGTATCATGTTCGTATTATGCTTTAATTCACAATGTATTTTGTATAATGTGTTATAACAATTCAATTAAAGAAAAGCAATTTTCTTATTTTTATGATCGATATACATTTACAAGTTAATAATTTGTTGTAATGTAAATTTTGACATGTTCGTATATTTGAGTCATTATAATTTTATTATTTATAATATGACATGTTTTAATTATTCTTAATATTGTGTCATGATAATTATAACTCGATTGATGAAGTGGTAAATAAATTTTCTAATAAAAATAGTATTTTATTCTATTTACCAAATCTTTATCAACTTTATATTCTCCTAACAAAATATACGCTCAAGTTCAAATGTATTCCACTCTAATTAACATTATGCTTCAGAAAACAACAAAAAGTGTGATCCTTTTTAAAGCTCTTTTGTTCCTTTAATGAAATGGGATTGGTAAAAATCCGCACGTGTCGTGTGTGAAGAAGGTCAGGGTGTCTATTCATACTGTAATAAGTTGCTAATTATAGTTGATCCTACAAAATCAAAATTAATTCAGGTATCTATATATTCTGAAGGTTGGACAGACCTTAATTAGAAGCTCCTTCAAATTGGCAAGAACATGACGTGGTCCTAAACTCTTTACACCGATGAAATTCAAAAGTTGCTCTATATCCTCGCAATCACAAGAAAGATTATGCCATCGCTTCGTAACTAATAACATAACAAGCAAAAGGCGATCAAAATACCGTGATCTCGATAATGTTCTTTGCCGAAAAGGAACATTAACTTAACCCTAAAACATCAGTGAAGGCTCATCAGATTTGCTTAGCAACCTTTAATACACATGTATTAAACTGTTTTTACACTCGCAGTATGTTTTCCATCGCAGATGATGAAGAACACATAGCTTTTGTAGTCAAAATCACGCATTTCAAGTGAAAATTATCAAAATACTCTTATTTTCATTAACTATTTAAAAAGTATATAAAAATTAGATTAATTTATATTTTATATATTATTATATTAAATTGTTTAAATTTTATTTATTATTATATTTAATTTTTTTCAAAATATTTTATATATCATCAATTTTACAAATAATTTATATTAATTACTTAAAAGGTATTTAAAAATTATATTTCATATACCATTATATTAAATTATTTAAATATCATATAACTTAACTAATTTTTTACTTTCTATTATTATATCTAAAAAAGACATTATTTTAACTTTCAACCGCGATTTTTGACAACAATAAACAACACTAAAAACTAACAAACACACTTCTCCGCTCCACTTTTCAACAGCAACTTTTTCTAAAAGCATTTTTGAACTAGTCCTTAATCTATCATGTATCGACTCTTCATTTTTCTTTAACTACCCATGTCCAACTTCAAACATGAATATGGAGATATGACCAAGTCAGAGTGACATAGTTTTTAGTTATGGGGAATGGGATTCGAGTGCTGGACCTCCTTTTAGATGCATGGTGGGACTTTCATCACACTTTTCAAATTTGTTGATAATCCTTCATCTAATCTGCCGGTGAAGTTTATAGATAGTCTTTAAGTGTCTATCACAAGAACCTAGATATTGTAAATCCAATATCTTCCAAACAATTCAACCATGATATTAATAATGATGGAAGCAAGTTTATCCACTATTAATGACATAAAATGAGCTGTAAATGCTGACGAACAAACCTGCACTGTTTTTCCAACCTGTGGATTGAAGATCATTGACAAGCTAACTTTGCAGACCATTTGAATCCAATAATATACATAAAATGCCAAAGGAGAATAATTCATCTTGGAAAAGGAATTACTAATATGCAAAAGCTTATCTTGTTTAACAAGAACACAGCATATGCTGCTCTTGTCTTGTCTTGACCTTCTAAAAACAGCGGAAATTCTGCCGGCTTTACATTTGCTGAAAGTGTTGTATCCAATGACAAATCAGAAGATGCAGGGTCTATTGAAGACGCATGGTCATTAATATATGAGCGAGAACCACCCAGGCGCAGAGGATAACGCAAGGGAACTTGTAAATAGGATGCCATTAGTGAAACAGCCTGCAAATGATGAAATAGCAGGACACAAGAAACAATAATAGGTATGATTAAAATTATAGCCTCAGCATGAGAAACAAACAATCAAGATGCAACCCACTATACCATATTACCATCCTAGCAATACCAGCAAAACTTTCATCAAAACGGTAGTAACACTTTTGGACAATGTGTACAATTTTACCACACAACTGGCATTGGGGCCGATTGTTTGAAAAACAACCTCACGGCCTCAACCTCGATGGAAACCTCTATTGCATTGAAAACCACCTCTATATGCCTGTTTGTTCCCTTGACAGCCACTGTTATAATCAGAACCCTTGGTCAGATCACCTCATCACAATCTTGTTTACTAGCTATGTTAGCTTGTACGAGAACACTATTCAAGAACTCAAGTTGTCGAGCTTCACAATCAAGCAGCATCTCAATCAACAGATCAAGTGACACACCAGTAGCTGAAGCTACTACCCGTACTGATTCACACTCAACTGGCAACCCTGCAAGAATGATGCTAACCATTTCTTGATTTGAAATCAAACAACCCGTTGCAACCAACATATCACACATGGACTTTATCTTGGACAAATATTCTTTAACAAACAAATGACCCTTTTTCTGTAAATACAACACATGTCGCATACTGGACAATTTTACTGTGGACTTAGTCGCAACCCTTCTTTTCAATAGTTGCCCACATATAATAACTAGTACGAGCACTAGTAAGATAGGCTAGAATTTCATCACTAACAGTTGAAAGAAACCAAGAAGCAATTGCTTATCTTATTGCACATGTAAAACATAAGCAGAATTTTCTACTAACCTCCCATATTTATCCACTACAAACTGTGCTAGTACACCAATAGCACCCAAAACAAACCCATGCACACCGTATCATTCAAGAATAAACATAATTTGGAGCTTCCATAAAACAAAATTATACTCACCAAGCTTTATTGTATCGTGCTTAGGAAATTGTTGAAGACATCTACAAATGTTGAGGTGGGTTTTCTTTAAACGTACTCATTCCAACAAAAAAAAAAATTTAAGTTAGCATGATTAATTAGAAAGTGATTGAGTCATGATTTAGTTAGAAGTGATGGCTTTAAGAAAAAAAAATATGACACTATTTTATTTGGCATTGTTAAAAGTGTTAGTTACTTGAAATAATTAATGAAATTATAAAAGTGAAAGAATCAAATTATGTCAAAATTAAAGTATAGGAGCTTAATCCTAAATTTGGGCATAATAAAGAGACTAGCACCAAATAATTATAAAATTTTCAAATATTTTGAAATTAATTTTAAATATTAATTAAATAAAAATTATAAATAAAAATCCCCAAACAGAGTGAGGGACATATTCGATATCAATAATTATAAAATCAGAGTTGTAATATGTAAATGATATAATATATAAAATTTGAGGGTTAAATTTGCTATTATACAATTTTTTTAATCACACACATGTCATTTGCCATTTTTATTTTAACAAGAGTGATCAAAATAATCTGAACTATGTAATGTGTGTGCTTAAATTACAATTTTTTTACTTTAAGTGTGTTGCAACAATGCAGCACAGCAAACAGTTTGCATGAAGTTTGCATGTGATCGTATGTAAACAAAGAAGAAGAGAGAAAACTAGAAAACTTAGCAAAGAGAACTTGAGCACATAAAATAATGGCAGAAAGTTATCATCCACTTAATTTCATTGAAAGTAAAAATATATACATAAGTTGCTTAGTCAAGATGACTATTACCTAATGAATTAACAACTCCCACTAAAGTTAACTAATACAACTTATACAATACACAAAAGCAAAGCTGATACATCCATCAAATTCAAATCTAAAATCTATTAACTTTGACATCAAGTTACAAGCTAACTTGATCAAGTTACAAAAG
Organism: Gossypium bickii; assembly: GCA_025503065.1. Taxonomy (NCBI): domain Eukaryota; kingdom Viridiplantae; phylum Streptophyta; class Magnoliopsida; order Malvales; family Malvaceae; genus Gossypium; species Gossypium bickii. The sequence goes on from CP106710.1 coordinate 6,378,545, forward strand.
AACAAAAAGAAACTAAACCAATAAGCTGCTTCTGGTTCGGTCTTGCTGCTTGCAAGTTGGATAGCTGCTGCTACTACTGCTACTGGTTACTTGTTGCATTGCAGGCCAATGCTCAATATTCCTCCTTGGACTGTATGCAATAAATACCAATTGAATTTCTCAAAAACTCAAACCGAGTTATACCAAGAGGCTTTGTCAAAATATTAGCTAATTGACCTTGTGATCTCGCAATGAGCAAGATTAACTTCTTTGAATTGCTCACCTTTCTCTAACAAAATGGAATTTAATCTTAAAGTGCTTTGTCTTGCCATGAAAAATCGGATTCTTGGCTATTGCCACTCGATTGATTGATTGTCCACTTTGATTTTAGTAGGTTCAAGTTGCTCTTCATTTAGATCATATAGCAACTTTCTAAGCCAAATGGCTTGATTGACTATCGCTGCACTGCTATATATTTAGCTTCGCTAGGGATCAGGCAACAGCTTTGTTGCTTCTTTGAACTCCAAAGCAGAACACACTTTGAGCCAAGGGTAAAGAAGTAGCCAAGGTGCTCTTCATATCATCAACAGAGCCAAATTTCACTACTATTTGAGTAACCAACCAGCCTAAGCTCACTTCCTTTCTTGAACTTGACCCCACACCAATGTTCCTCTAATGTATTTAAGCACTCTCTTAGCAAATTTGAAATACATCACATTACAACAATGCATAAACCTCGATAGCAAACTAACAGCATGCATGAGGTCAGGTCTGGTTGTCATTAAGTAGATCAAGCAACCAACTAAACTTCTGTACTCCCTTTCATCAACCCTTTCTTGATTTCTAAAGCTTGCCAGCTTCTCCCCTTGAGCCAATGGTGAGCTCACTGATTTGCAATACTCCATGCAAAATTTGTTGAGAATTTTTAAAGTAAAGGCATGCTAACTGATATTATGCCTTGTTCAGACTGGTGCACTTCTATACCAAAGGAAGTAAGCCATAATCCCTAAGTTCACATATCAAACACATATTACATTTGTGTTTTGAACTATTGATTAAGTCATCATTACTTCCAAATACCAAAGAAATCATCTACATAGATTGAAACAATCAGTAAGGTTTCATCTTGAGATTTCTTCACATAGAATGTTGGCTCACTCATGCTTTTCTCAAATCCGAGCCTGGACAGGTAAGTGTCTACCCTGTCATACTGTGCCCTTGGTGCCTGTTTTAGGCCATACAGTGCTTTGTTTAGCCTATAGGCTTTGTCCTCTTTTCCTTGACTTTGAAGCCATCCGTCAAGCAATGAAAATCTCCTCTTTAAGAAAGCCATTTAAGAAGGTCGACTTAACATCCAACCGATGAACCTTCTCTATCGCTTCGAGCAATTATGGCAAATAGGAGTTTGATAATGTCCACCCTTTTGCTACCGAGCAAATGTCTCCATAAAATCAATGACATACTGTTAGTCAGACTTTTCACCACAAGCCTTGCCTTGTGTTTGTTCAATGAGCCATCAAGATTGAATTTGGCTCAAAACCCACTTAATACATATGATTTTCTTCTCGATCAAGTCCGGCCCACCGCATCCCAAATGTCATTTTTGTGGATCATATCAATCTCACTTCCATGGCCTTCTTCCAAAGGCTTGCTTCTCACAAATTTCAAAGCTTGAAGGCTCAACTACAGCCACATTGCATCTTTGATAGATGTCATCAATGGACCTGGTCCTCTCACAAGAGGATCATCCACATTTGCATTGTTGAGCTTATTTTCTCGTTGGTTCTAGGTCGTTGTCAACCAAATCATCTTCAAACCGACTTGCATTAGAACCATCCCAACTCCAAGTCTTCTTCATCAAATTTGACATCCTTACTCACCGTAATCTTCTTAGTTGAGGGATCATATACCCTCGTAGCCCTTTTTGGTGCCGCCAGAGCCTACAAATATGCCCTGAGTCGACCTTTCCTCAAGCTTGGTTCTTTTTTCAGCTGGAATGAGGATATAACATACACATCCAAACACTTTTAAATAGGAAACTGATGGCTTGTGTCCATGTCATGCCTCAAAAGATGTTTTGTCCTTCACAACATGTGTTGGAAGCCTATTGAGCAGGTATACTGAGGTGTTGACAAATTTCACTTCAAAATGTACTTGGAAGTTTGCTTTCAAATAGCAAGCATCTGGCCATATCCATCACTACCCTATTCTTCCTCTCACATACTCTATTTTATTGAGAAGTATAATAAAAAGTATACACTTAGCTGATGATGGATCACAGCTTACTCACACAACTTCTGAAATCTATCAGACAAGTATTCATTCTCATTTTTTGTTCTCAAGGCAAGATCTTGCACATTGTTTGATTCTCTGCTAGAGCCTTAAATTTGCTAAAGGCTTCAAACACTTCAAACTTTTGCTTCATGAAATAAACCCAATAGAATCTGGTCATATCATCAATAAACAGTACAAAATACTTACTGTCATTCAATGAAGGGGTCTTCATTGGTCCACAAACATTCGAGTGCACTAGCTCAAGCCTTTTTCGAGCTCTCCATACTTTATTGACCCGAAAAGGCAGCCTGGCCTGTTTACCAAGTTGACAAACTTCACAAACACTATCCTTAGCTTTAACCTTGGTTATAACATCTACCAAATTCAGCTTGTGCAACAAGTTGAGTGGCCTGAAATTAGCATGGCCTAATCTCCTATGCCATAGGCCAACACAGTCAGCTAGGCTTGTATAAGCCTTTTTTTTTCAAGCTGACTTACATTAAGCATAAAGCATTTTTCAGCCATAGGTATTGAGACCATCTCCTGGCCATAAAAGTCTTCAATAACACAAGAATCATTCTTAAAAACTAGTGAATAGCCTTTTTCAACCAACTGAACAGCACTAACTAAATTCTGATCTATATCAGCACATAAAGCACATCCAAATCAACTTTTAGTTGAACCAAAGATTGATCACAACATTACCTCTCGCTTTGGCTTCAATCAAGCTTCCATTACCAATTCGACTTTGAGGTGAAGCTCCCGCTGCTCTCTTGAATGCACTCTCATCACCGCCATGTGATGTGAGCAACCATCGCCCATAAGCCAACCGCATTTGACTTTGCTTGTAGTTGCAAAGCATGAAGCAGTGAAGACATGCTCCTCCTTAGCTTGAATATCCTCAGCAGCCTATGCCTGGTTATGTTACTGTGCTGGTGCCTTCCTCTTGTTTTTGCAGACTTTCTCTATATGTCCAAACTGCTTGCAACTCCTACATTGGATGTATGGTCTGCACTCAAAGAATACTTCTCCAAGTGTGTGGTCTTTTGATAGTGTTTGCATAGTGGAAACCTCCTCTTGCCTGCATTCCTCATTGGCTTGTCTTTCTTATCGAGCCAAGGCTTTTTTGCTTTCTGACTTGAGCCTTCTCTAGCCTTTGCTTGGAAAGCTCCCTCAGATGCTTTTCCCGCTCATGGCCTTCTTTGCTCGAGTGCATAAAAAGGAGTTCACCAAATGCATAAAAAGAAATGGTTGTGAGATCTCTCGAGTCCTCCAATAAGGAGACTTTTTACTCAAACCTCTCAGGGAGAGTGGTGATCACCTTCTCAACAACCCTGCTTCCACTAAAGTCTTCACTAAATAGCCTTATGCTGTTGACAGTGGCCATTATCTTGTCTGAGTATTGCTTGATGGTCTCTATTTCTTTCATCTTGAGATTTTCAAAGTCTCTCATCAAGTTGATTAGCTATTGTTGCCTTGTCTTTTCAAACCCCATAAACTCCTCCTTCGCCTCTCATGCTTGCTTGGGTGAGTCATAAGCCATAATTCAAGTGAAGATTACGCCCGACACTCCATTTTGCAGCAAGCCATGGCTTTGTTCTTCTTGGCTCGCCCTCACTATGCCGCCTAACTGAGCAATGGTGGATTGGCTCAGAATACCCCTACCCGTATTCACACCAAATAGGGTATGATGCATTACCTAAGTTTAACGAATTAATATTATTTTTATTATGAACTCAATATAGTCCCTTTATAAATATCCAATCTTCCCCGCAATTCTAAAACCAACCAATCCAATCCAATTCAATCCAATTTGATACCAAATCATACTTCTATTATAATTATATTATTTAGCATATTCATCAAATACGATTTGATAACATGATTATTTTGCATGTTTTCTTGTATATAATTCAGTTGTATTTCAAATTAATCCTCGCTAATTTGCATTTTTATGATTTAATTCTTGTTAGGGACGAAATTGATCTAAACATGTCGAAAGGGGCTAAATTGAAAGAAAATCATGGAAATTAGGCCAAATTAAAAAGATGGAGGAAGCCAAGGACTCATCAAGCAATTGACTTTGTAAAAGCCAAGAATAGGAAATTCTATTTTTAGTTTATTTTATTTTTAGTTTATTTATTTTTATTTATTTAATTAAGATTTTATATTAATTTAATTAGGCCTATTTTTAGTAAATTCATTAGTATAAATAGGGGTTAAATGTAATTGGAAAATCATTCAATAAATTCTCTTTTCTTCTATTCCTATTTAGAGTTGTTTTTCTCTTTTCCTATTACAAATTAGAATAGGATTCCTTTTATTTTTCCTTTAAGCCAACATCAACATTCTCATTATTTTCCAATCCAATTGTTGGTTTTTCCAAAATTGGTTTAATTACTTTCCAAGCCCCCATTCCTTCCTAAAATTCCATCATCCTTTAAACCAAGCCAAAACACAACCTTCAAGCATGAGTGAAATCATGCGACACTAAACCCTTTTTTCACTTTTTGCCAGATTGACCTCACAAAATGTAACTTCTCGTGAGTTACGAACCCGAGCTATCTAATTCCAAATTTCTCGATACTTATTATTTCTCCGATTAAGAGTATGACTTCGCAATTCACAAAGTCGTCATGCTAAGTCAAAAAGACGCTGCTTGAGTTAGTGCGCTAGACATACAGCTTGGAATTCGAAAGGATCGATTGTCTAATTGGTCTTCCGTGAACACATTGGCGCGCTGCAAGTGGGATTGCCGCTTGGTTCCGCTGGCGGGAAGTAGTAACCGGATTTAAATGTCCCAACGCTTGAGGGCATTGGTTCGAGCTAGGCTTTCTAGAACGCAAAGTCGCTAAAGTTCTAAACCACGAACGCTTCGTAGGTTGTTCGATCGCAGGGGTTAGTTATAGGACGCTCCATAACTAATTTACTCAAGGAAGAGTTGGTGTCCGAGGCGCCCTTGGTAGCTATAACTAGCTTATCTGAAAAATACGAGTTCATCTAATTTCGAGGATCGGGTCAAAGACGGAAAAATCCGCGTTTGAGGTCGAGCTAAGTTTTATCGATTTCTTTTCGCACTATTTCAATTTATTTTCTTATTTAATTTGTTACTTTTTACATTTTTTATTTTCTCGTGTCTATTTCAGTCTAACAATTTACTCCCAAAACGTCATGCACTACAATTGCCTGACACTAACTCCGTCAAGAGATAGACGATTTTTCAAGAGAACCACCTCATGGATCGACCCTACTCCCTATATTGCTGAAATTTGCACTAGGTGTAGGTTTATATTGGTGGAATCGATACCATCAATTTTGGCTTCGCTGTCGGACCGCAACACTTACGATTGTTTAATCGCCTTCATGACCGTATCTTCATCAGAGATCTCGAATACGCACCCGTAGATCGAGAAATCAAAGACGAGGGTAACGAAAGGAGACAAAAGCTCTTAAACGCGCAGTAAAGCGTGTGTCGATCTAGACAAGGGATCCTAGAATCTGACGTTGAAAAATTGAGTGAAGCAATTCGTACAGAGGCAATTCGATGTGGGAAACAAGTCGAAGTGGTTAGAACTGAGACCGAACCATTTCTTGAAGCAAAAGAAGAAAAAGGCAACCTCTGCGGAACCGTGAAGGATGGCGAACCAAACCATTCGTCAACTAGCCGCTGCTCCCAACGAGCAAACACCATTATGCATCAACTATCCTACCGGAGGAACCCCGTTTGAGCTAAAATCAGGCTTGATTCACCTTTTGCCCACCTTTCGAGGCCTGAAGAATGAAAATCCACACACCCACTTGAGAGAATTCCATATGGTCTGCTCAAGCATGAAACCGCAGGGAGTACCCGAAGATGAAATAAAACTTCGGGCCTTTCCTTTTTCTTTAGTTGATACAAAGAAAAGAATGGTTATTTTACTTACCTCCCTGCTCTATCATAACGTGGGATGACTTATCTCGTGTTTTTCTTGACAGTTCTTCCCAAAGAACACGAGCAAAAATTAACTTCTGAGGGACATAGTGAGGATTCGCCGATGGAGAATGAATCGCTTCTACGACTATCGGGAGCGGTACAAAAACTATGTGCAAGTTGCCCTCAACACGGTTGACCGAACAATCCCTCCTTCAGTATTTCTACGAGGGATTGCTCCCTATGGAAATGAAAATGATCGATGCTGCTAGTGGAGGGGCGCTTGTCAATATGACTCCTCAAAGGGCGAGAGAACTGATATCCACCATGGCGGCGAATTCGCAACAATATCGGCCAAATTTGGAACCCACAAGACAAAGTTCATGGGGTAAACATTTTATCTTTAAAGATAAGTTGATAAGCTTACCAATGTTGTTCAATGTTTGCTTACACGTAAAAGAATCCGCCCAACTATGCTAAATTTGCACTACATCTCAACATCCGACTTGATTCATGCCCAATCCTTAACGATAATTCAATGGCACATGTTGATGCCGCTTGAGGTTTTCCGATCTCTCAAAGACGTTATGATCCTTTCTCCAACATCTACAATCTCGATGGAAGGATCACCCCAACTTGAGTTATGGAGGTAATCCTCGATATAATCAATCGCACTAACCGAGACCTCTCGCAACCACCACAACAAAGAACCCAAGCCATCTCTAGAAGCTATTGTGGAAAGACTTACCGCCGACATCAGAAAATATCAACAGAGGACAGATGCATCAATACAGAGTTGACCAATCAGTTAGTAAACTCTCAATGGCGCTTAATCGCTTGAAATCTCAAGGTAAATTACCTTCCCAGATAGAGCCGAACCTCGATGTAATGTAAATGCAATAACTCTTCATAGCGAAAAGGTTCTAGAAACAAGGCTACCAAAAAGTCATGGGCAAGACACTTTAACGGAAAAAGCAAACCTCTGATCCAACAAATGAGGCTGTAATCAAAAATTCGTAAATCAATTGTGATGCCACCTCCTTTTCTAGAAGGCTTGCAAAGGATAAGAAAGAGAATGAGGAAAAGAAATCCTCGAGACATTCAGAAGGTGGAGGTAAATATCCTTTACTCGATACTATCAAACAAATCCTCATTATGCGAAATTCCTTAAAGAATTGTGTACTAGCAAGAGAAGGTTGATAGGAAACGAAAGAGTAAATGTAGAAGAAAATGTCTCCGCAGTTCTGCAAAAGAAAGTTCCTCCCAAATACAAGGACCAAGGTATGTTTGTTATTTCTTGTGAGATAGGTAATGTAGGCATTAAGAAAGCCATGTGTGATTTAGGGGCTTCCATTAATGTTATGCCTTATTCTACTTATAAGTTGATTGACGCTGGTCCTTTAAAAGAAACAGAGTAATAATCCAGCTTGGCACAGTCACTGCTGCATCCCGGGGGTTACTTGAAGACGCCCTTGTTAAAGTTAACGAATTAGTTTTCCCGCAGATTTCTACATTATTAATATGAAAGATGATAACTCAACTAATTCGCCTCGACATTTTGCTTGGAAGACCATTCTCGAGTAATCGCGCGAACGAAAATTGACGTTTGGAGTGGAACACTCACCATGGAATTTGATGGCGAAGTGGTTAGGTTCAATGTTTATGATGATATGGGACATCCCCATGATAAGTTACAAACTGTGCCTTACAGGAATGCCGATCTTGAAGTTAAGCAAGAGGAATTATCGATAATTCAAAACCAAAGATGTGAAGTCACATGAAAGCCTCGAGATTAGAGCTGAAATCATTTCTAGAACGCATAAGTATTCCAATAGAGAAAAATGCATACTTGAATGAAGAAGCTCAAATACTCCTCAATCCACTAATGATAAAGGAACCTGGGAATGGCTTAAAAGATAGTGGAAAGAGGTCGAAACTTTTCTGCAATGACATCCAAGTGCACAAAATGGAGAAATTAATTTCAATAAGCCAAACGGATAACATTTAAGGTCGCCGAGCTAACGACGTTAAACAAAAGCGCTTTTTGAAAGGCAACCCAAATTTCTTTTCATTTATTTAATTTTAAATTTTAGTAGATCTAGGGTGTAAATAAATAATTTTTTACTTAGTTTAATTAGTTTGATGTTTTCAGAATCCACCACCATCGCAAAGACCCATCTCCATCATTGTCGCACTACCATCACCGATGCCACCGCACTACCGTCGCCGCTTTCCCCACTTTGCTATAAGGTTAAGGTGTGGCAATGGGTATATGCATGTCTAGGATTGACCTAGGAGAGCTTGGTACTTAAGCTGTCTTAATGACCCACCTCCTCTCTCTCGAATCCTACCCGTGCATAGTATCTGCTCACTTTAACCAAGTCTCCATAATCCTTGATATCTTGCAAAGCCATACCCCCAATATCGACAAAATCATTGAAGCCACACATGGGGAGTACTTTTAATTTTCATTTTTACTTGTTATTTGAGCTATCGCTTTTTTTTTATTATATGATGCATGCTTGAGGATAGCATAGAATAAGTAGGGGATGAATATAGTAGGTATGTATGGATGGTTGATTGATTTTTGCCGCATGTTTCTCTTTGCATATGTTCAGTCTTGCATTGAATTCATTCAACAGTTTATTTTGACGATGAGCCTTTAAACTCATACTTAATCAACTTGGACAATTGGGTAAATTTTTTTTTTAATGCTCAAACATATAGATTAATCGACACTTATGTTTTAAGGTTGATGTATGTAACTAGATTTTCATGAATTGATTGTTTGAAAAATATTTGCTTGTGCACGAAAAAAAAATTTAAATAAATATATAAAGGCTCAAGTTATGAGTGAAAATTTCGAAAATGTGACTGAATTGAGTAACCGGGGTGAGGTGCTTGGGTTGTCATCTCATCTCGCGTAAAAAGGTTCGAGTGACGAGTCGATGGCTTAATAACACTCCGCTAACGTAGCCCAATAATAAAGGCTACTTGAACTGAGTAACCGGGATAGGGTGCTTGGGTTGTCATCCTAGTTCGCGTAAAAAGGTTTGGCCATGTCTAGTTTATTTTTCTAAAGTATAGTTAATTAATAATGCCTTGCAATTTATTGGATTCAAACTCAATTTAATTATCTAGTTCGTGATACTTCAATTTTTATGACACTAGTTTTGTTGATTAAACTATATGTTCTAAGCATTTATTTAATTATTTTGTCTATATTGAGTATGGATGTGGAAAATAGGCTCGATTCTTAATAAGTTGTGAATTAATTTTAATGCTTGAAAGAACAACATGCTTGAGGGCAAGCATGAGCTAAGTAGGAGGGATTTGATAACATGATTATTTTGCATGATTTATTGATTTAATTCGTGTATTTCTCAAATTAATCCTCGCTAATTTGCATTTTTATGATTTAATTCTTGTTAGGGATGCAATTGATTGGAAACATGTCAAAATGGCTAAATTGAAAGAAAATCATGGAAATTGGGCCAAATTAAAAGATGGAGGAAGCCAATGACTCATCAAGCAATTGACTTTGTAAAAGCCAAGAATAGGAAATTCTATTTTTAGTTTATTTTATTTTTTGTTTATTTATTTTTTATTTATTTAATTAAGATTTTATATTAATTTAATTAGGCCTATTTTTAGTAAATTCATTAGTATAAATAGGGGTTAAATGTAATTGGAAAATCATTCAATAAATTCTCTTTTCTTCTATTCCTATTTAGAGTTGTTTTTCTCTTTTTCCTATTGCAAATTAGAATAGGATTCCTTTTATTTTTCCTTTAAGCCAACGCCAACAATCACCATTTTCCAATCCAATTGTTGGTTTTTCCAAAATTGGTTTAATTACTTTCCAAGCCCCCCATTCCTTCCTAAAATTCCATCATCCTTTAAACCAAGCCAAAACACAACCTTCAAGCATGAGTGAAATCATGCGACACTAAACCCCTTTCACTTTAAGCCAGATTGACCCCACCAAACAAATTTCGTGAGTTACTTAACCCGAGCTATCTAATTCCAAATTTTTGATACTTATTATTTCTCCGATTAAGAGTATGACTTCGCCAACTCACAAAGTCGTCATGCTAAGTCAAAAAGACGCTGCTTGAGTTAGTGCGCTAGACATACAAATTGGAATTCGAAAGGATCGATTGTCTAATTGGTCTTCCGTGAACACATTGGCGCGCAAGTGGGGATTGCCGCTTGGTTCCGCCAAGGGAAGTAGTAATCGGATTTAAATGCCCCAACGCTTGAGGGCATTGGTTCGAGCTAGGCTCTTCCGAACGCAGTTGCCAAAGTTCTAAACCACGAACGCTTCGTAGGTTGTTCGATTGGTAAGGGTTAGTTATAGGACGCCCATAACTAATTTACACAAGGAAGAGTTGGTGTCCGAGGCGCCCTTGGTAGCTATAACTAGCTTATCAAAAATACGAGTTCATCTAATTTCGAGAATCGGGTCAAAGACTAAAAACCCGTGCTTGAGGTCGAGCTAAGTTTTATCGATTTTTTCGACTATTTCAATTTATTTTCTTATTTAATCTGCTACTTTTTACGCTTTTTTATTTTCTCGTGTCTATTTCAGTCTAACAATTTACTTCCTCCAAACGTCATGGGTACGATAATTGCCTGCATTACACTAACCTAGTCAAGAGATAGACGATTTTTCAAGAAACCACTCATGGGATCGACCCTACTCCCTATACTGCTGAAATTTGCACTAGGTGTAGGTTTATATTGGTGGAATCGACAGCCATCAGTATTCATTAAACAAGTTTTAGTATTTATATAATCATCAAACATGTACATGCCACATAAATCAAAAAGGAAATTTACAAAAGCTATCTGAGATAATCTTGATAGTGTGATCCTCAAGTTGTTGATCCGATCCTCCGATATTTATACGTCAATATACATGAGACATTGAATACACTCAAGTAAGTTTATAGAAACTTAGTAAGGTCATAGGCATAAAATATAAATCTTACAAAACATTCATACACTTATACATTATGTACAATTACTAAGTTTACCTGTCAACCACAATTTGGTGAGTGCTCTTGTATAATCTCACTACCATTTATCCATTTACTTTAACTCTTTTGGGTTCTTTTGTCACTTACCATCCTTAATCAAATTAGGAAACTAAGCATTTTAAAATTGAGTACTTCACTTCCACTTTGCCATAGTATAATTATGGTCTTACATATTGTAACACCCTAGATTAGGGGTTATGCGTTCGTGCATAATTCATGAGTTAGTGGGCTTTAAGAGAGGTTTGGATATGTTTTAAGGGTTCTTAAAACTCTAGGACAAAAAGGGAAGCTTTGGGAAATTTTGGAATTTTAGGTTGAAAAGTGGAAAATAGGCAAGGAGACCTTAAGAATAATTTTTGGCGTTTTTAGACATGAGAATCACCTTGGTAAAGTGCCTTCCATGCGCCACTTAAGGCTTGGTAATGGTGCCATAAAGCAGTCCGAGTTCGAGTCTTGGGCACCAGATAAGCGCTTTATTTTTGGATGTGGCGTTAGATTGAAGAAGGCTTTAAAAGAGTTTTTCGAGCGTTGGTGGACATGAAAGTCCAGATGATATAGTGGCTAAGGGCGCTACATGGGACTCTGGCAGTAAGGTCCCATGTTCGAGTAACATGGAGAGCTTTTGTGAGTATTTTATTTTTCTGAGTTTGGCGCCTAAAGGGAAAGGGCTAACTAAGAAGGCTTTAACAGGGATTTATGAGCATTCATGGACATGAAAGTCAGGTAGTAAAGTGGCGCGGGTTGTGTTTGGTGATTACGGCACAAGAACTCGTGTTCGAGTCCTGAGGGTAGCGCATGTGTGTGTTTTATTTTTGTTTTTGCATGGAGACAAGGGAGCCAATGAGAGAGTGTTTAAAAGAAATTTCATGAGGCTTTGTCATGAAAGGAACAAAGGGCCGAGTGGTCAAGCGTGAGAGTGTTTCTCCGTGTCTCGGCCTTGAGACCCGAGGCAAAGACCCTGGGATTCTGCTTTTTTTTTCTTCTTCTTGGTCGGCGTGAAGGTGGTCGCATGGGGCATGCACGCTGGAGCAATTCTTGATGGGGTAGTGTTATTTTATTAATTTATTTCTCTCACGCATGTGGTATGGGAGTTTATTTTTATTTGTTGTGAAAGTATGGGGTAGTTGTTATATTATTATTATTATTATTATTATTATTATTATTATTATTATTATTATTATTATTATTATTAGGAAGTATGGGTTTTATTTTAATTATTGTTGGAGTTTGAGTTAGTTTATTTTATGCAGGGGATGGATTTTATTTTATTATTGGAAGGATGGGAACAATTTGTTAAATTTTGTCTTGGCTTCATGGGTGATGATTAATAATATTGCATTATCACAAATTGGCATGGGGAGCAACGGCAAATGGGTCTTATGCATGGGTAATGAAGCATGCTTTGGGGTGTTGGTCGGCTTTGGTTATTGTGGGGAGAGCATGGCCGAAATGCATTGTTTAGTTTTTCTCTTCCCTCCAATTTGATGCATGGCCGAATGAAGCATCCTCTTGGGAGCTTGCTGGTCGGTTTTGAGTCTTGCAAATAGGTGTCGAAATCCTTTGGTTGGTTCTTCTTTCATTTCAATTTGTTCTTGGCCAAATCCTCTAGCCACATTACTTAAAATTCTCCAAAATTCCCTTTCTTTTCTATTATAGTTTCAAATTTGATACCAACAAAGAGTAGATCTTTTGTTGGTCCTTCTCCAATCGGCCTTGAGTGTTCAAGGAGGTGCCGAAATTGTTAAGTCACCAAGCCTCTCTAATATTAGTCTATTGCCGAATCTTTCAACCCCTTATCCTCTTTTCTTTTTCGCAATCTTGAGGCCGATTCCCTGAGGGTGGTCCATTGATCCATTGCTTTTGTTGTTTTAAGCATTAGTGGTAAGTAATCTCTCCTTTAGTATTCGGTTCTTTTGTCACCATTTGTTGAGCCATAGCTGAATCTTTGTTTTGAAGGTGCTATCGCCACGTGTTCCTTTCTCTTCAAGCGATAGTGGTAAGTATTCTCTATTCTAGAAATCGGCTGGGTTCTTTTCGATATGGTGCCAAACCAAGGGTTGGTCTTGGTTTCTATGAGATGGTTGGATGCTCATAAGCCATAATATGTGTTTCTTTTGCATGTGTCAACGTTATGCATTAAGGGAGCTCTGGATTTTGAACATCAAAGGATATTGGTAACTACAAGAGCAAGCAAATCTTTTGGGACTTGGAAAAGCTAGGTAAGCGCTATGTAATTTCTTGGCCAAGGGCCATTATTCATGGATTAGTGTGCTAGCCGATTTTAACATTTGGTATATGTAGGATTTCAACTACTCAAGGATCTAGTATCGCTTCTGGCTTTCAAAGAGGTAAGTGGTTGTTGACTTTCTACTTTAGGCCATTTTGGGTATAAATGGTTGACCGATTTTGTCTATGGTGATTTAGGAATTTCGATGTTGATAATTAAGGGCTTCAGATTCGAGATCCAATTTCGGTAGGTATGTCAAGTTGTGAACTTTTGGTCAAGATTTCAGATATTGGTGATTAACAGATTTTCTATTTAAGATTATACCGATGGATGCAAATATCGCTTAAGAAGGAAAAGGGAAGGTCCCTATTCAAGTTTAAGAAGTGATCTGCTCTCTACGGCAAGATTGGCCACCGAGGTGTGGGCCAGTCATTCAACAAAGAAAGCAGTGCAGATAGCCGTAGTATCGCTTAGTGATAGTTTCGTGATTAAGAGCTTAACGCTGCTAGTAATCAGGTGTGTAAACTCTTACACAATTTATTAGTATAGACTATTATTTTGATGATATATAACCTCTCATGTAGTAACTTTGCCTTGTGGGCATAAGCTTGGGTTTCAGGTAAGTCCCCTATTACTTAATCTATGTTGTATGTTGTGTACGCCATCATATGCTGTTAAATGCTATGCTATATATATGAATGCATGATATATGGGATCATGATACTTGTTATATGAGCATGATGATGGAGGGATTGATGAGAGGAGGGAGATGATCTCTATGGACTGTCACCAGTGGTTTGGTACCACATGATGGGTTGGCCCCATCAGTTGATATTTGTGACTTCGGTCACCAGTGGTTTGGCACCACACATTGATATTTGTGACTAAGTCCCAAAGGTTTGGCACCACCAAAGGGTTTGGTACCACATATTGATATTTGTGACTTCTGGCCACTGGTTTTGGCACCACCAAAGGGGTTTGGTACCAGATGTTGATATTGTGACCTATGGTCATCGCTGGTTTGGTACCACACGATGGGTTGGCCCCATCATTTGATATTTGTGACTTCTGGCCACTGGGTTTGGCACCACCAAAGGGTTTGGTACCACACGGGGTAGAAAAAGGAGTATGGATGGCTAGTTTGGGTTGTATAACTGCATGTCTTACTAATATCTTGTGTATGAGTTGTATTTTTGGGTTGGGGATTTATACACTGAGTCTTGGTGACTCACCTCTTCCCATGTTTTATCGCAGGTGAGTAGATCATGAAATGGAGCCGGAGAGGACTGAACATGGCCGAAATGCATTGTTTAGTTTTTCTCTTCCCTCCAATTTGATGCATGGCCGAATGAAGCATCCTCTTGGGAGCTTGCTGGTCGGTTTTGAGTCTTGCAAATAGGTGTCGAAATCCTTCGGTTGGTTCTTCTTTTCATTTCAATTTGTTCTTGGCCAAATCCCCTCTAGCCACATTACTTAAAATTCTCCAAAATTCCCTTTCTTTGCTATTATAGTTTTAGCCGAATACCAACAAAGAGTAGATCTTTTTGTTGGTCCTTCTCCAATCGGCCTTGAGTGTTCAATGAGGTGCCGAAATTGTTAAGTCACCAAGCCTCTCTAATATTAGTCTATTGCCGAATCTTTCAACCCCTTATCCTCTTTTCTTTTTCACAATCTTGAGGCCGATTCCCTGAGGGTGGTCCATTGATCCCTTGCTTTTGTTGTTTTAAGCATTAGTGGTAAGTAATCTCTCCTTTAGTATTCGGTTCTTTTGTCACCATTTGTTGAGCCATAGCCGAATCTTTGTTTTGAAGGTGCTATCGGCCACGTGTTCCTTTCTCTTCAAGCGATAGTGGTAAGTATTCTCTATTCTAGCAATCTGCATGGGTTCTTTTCGATATGGGTGCCAAACCAAGGGTTGGTCTTGGTTTTTATGAGATGGTTGGATGCTCATATAGCCATAATATGTGTTTCTTTTGCATGTGTCAATGTTATGCATTAAGGAGCTCTGGATTTTGAACATCAAAGGATATTGGTAACTACAAGAGCAAGCAAATCTTTTGAGACTTGGAAAAGCTAGGTAAGTTGCTATGTAATTTTTGGCCAAGGGCCATTATTCATGGATTAGTGTGCTAATGATTTTAACATTTGGTATATGTAGGGATTTCAACTACTCAAGGATCTAGTATCGCTTCTGGTTTCAGTGGAGGTAAGTGGTTGTTGACTTTCTACTTTAGGCCATTTTGGGTATAAATGGTTGACCGATTTTGTCTATAGTGATTTAGGAATTTCGATAGTGATAATTAAGGGCTTCAGATTCGAGATCCAATTTCTGTAGGTATGTCAAGTTGTGAACTTTTGGTCAAGATTTCGATATTGGTGATTAACAGATTTTCTGCTTAAGATTATACCGATGGATGCAAATATCACCAAGAAGGAAAAGGGAAGGTCCCTATTCCAAGTTTAAGAAGCGATCCGTCTCTGCAAAGTAGATTGGCCACCGAGGTGTGGGCCATCCAACAAAGAAAGCAGCAGATAGCCGCCGATCGCTTAGTGATAGTTTCGGATTAAGAGCTTAACGCCGCTAGTAATCGTGTGTGTAAACTCTAACACAATTTATTAGTATAGACTATTATTTTGATGATATATAACCTCTCATGTAGTAACTTTTCCTTGTGGCATAAGCTTGGGTTTCAGGTAAGTCCCCTATTACTTAATCTATATTGTATATTGTGTACGCCATCATATGCTGTTAAATGCTATGCTATATATATGAATGCATGATATATGGGATCATGATACTTGTTATGTGACCATGATGATGGTGGGATTGATGAGAGGAGAGAGATGATCTCTATGGACTGTCACCAGTGGTTTGGTACCACACGATGGGTTGGCCCCATCAGTTGATATTTGTGACTTCTGGCCACCAAAGGGTTTGGCACCACACATTGATATTTGTGACTAAGTCCCAGTGGTTGGGCACCACCAGTGGTTTGGTACCACATATTGATATTTGTGACTTCTGGCCACTGCTGGTTTGGCACCACCAAAGGGTTTGGTACCGTGATGTTGATATTGTGACCTATGGTCATCGCTGGTTTGGTACCACACGATGGGTTGGCCCATCATTTGATATTTGTGACTTCTGGCCACCGTGGTTTGGCACCACCAAAGGGTTTGGTACCACACGGGTAGAAAAAGGAGTATGGATGGCTAGTTTGGGTTGTATAACCGCATGTCTTACTAATATCTTGTGTATGAGTTGTATTTTCGGTTGGGGATTTATACACCGAGTCTTGGTGACTCACCTCTTCCCATGTTTTATCGCAGTGAGTAGATCGCGAAATGGAGCCGAGAGGACCGAGGCGCCATGCTTGTTCCTCGATTTTGAAGTTTTATTTCGCATCAAGTAAAGTTTACTATTTACTAAATTTCGATTTGGTTTGTAATATGGCCGCTAGTTATTATTTTAGATGTTTAAGTAGCTGCTTTTACTTTATTTCTATAATGTTGTTAATGGACTTATGAACTGTTAAGCAAATCGGTTAAAAGTAACGTTTTCAAAATTTTACTCGTACGCATTTTCAAAAGATGTTACCATCGGGTAACAAAACTTACCGAGGGAATAATAACTCTGATGGTTTTAAAAATTTGATGATCGAATGTTTTCAAAAGTTTTCAACTCAATCGTGTTTATCAAATCAACCCATCCGAATTTTAGCAAACATCGTTTTATACCCTCAACAAACTTTCGACTTTCCACTATTAGTCCAAATCTTTCAAACCCTTTTTACTCCGTGACATACCAGATCCGGTCAAGGCTCATGGGCCGGGTTTGGGGTGTTACAAAATTGGTGTCAGAGCCTGGTTTAAAACTCGGCTGTGGGGGCCCAAGGCCCAAAAATTATTTCTTGATTGACCTCTTTGAAATATTATGGAAAACGATTTTGAACAACATGGCATCGAGTCTCCGGCACCAATCCGCCCAGGTAAGTTTCTTGTTATGGAATATCTTTTACTGTTTTGAGTTTTATAAGATTCGTTTATGCTTGTACTATTGATGTAGTGCTTGAAACCCTGGATGTGAACTTTAAGATTGTGCCTAGAAGGTAAGGTAGTTCGTGTTTGTATGCTAGTGAAGTATCGAACTTGGATATGAATCTGGAGATAGTATCTAAGGAATGTGTTAGTTTTGATCAGAGTGCGCAGCATAAGCGTAGTGCGGTGAGTTGAAATGTACGATTATTCATTAGTAAGTAATTTCGAGGACGAAATTATTTTAATGGGGTAGAATTGTAACACCCTAGATTAGGGGTTATGCGTTCGTGCATAATTCATGAGTTAGTGGGCTTTAAAAGAGGTTTGGATGTGTTTTAAAGGTTCTTAAAACTCTAGGACAAAAAGGGAAGCTTTGGGAAATTTTGGAATTTTAGGTTGAAAAGTGAAAAATAGGCAAGGAGACCTTAAGAATAATTTTTGGCGTTTTTAGACATGAGAATCACCTTGGTAAAGTGGCTTCCATGCGCCACTTAAGGCTTGGGAATGACGCCACAAAGTCCGAGTTCGAGTCTCTGGGCACCAGATAAGCGCTTTATTTTTGGATGTGGCATTAGATTGAAGAAGGCTTTAAAAGAATTTTTCGAGCGTTGGTGGACATGAAAGTCCAGGTGGTAGAGTGGCTAAGGGCGCTACATGGGACTCTGGCAGTAAGGTCCCATGTTCGAGTAACATGGAGAGCTTTTGTGAGTATTTTATTTTTCTGGGTTTGGCGCCTAAAGGGAAAGGGCTAACCAAGAAGGCTTTAACAGGATTTGTGAGCATTCATGGACATGAAAGTCGTAGTAAAGTGGCGCGGGTTGTGTTTGGTGATTATGCACAAGGACTCGTGGTTCGAGTCCCGAGGGTAGCGTATGTGTGCGCTTTTTTTTGTTTTTGTATGGAGACAAGGAGCCAATGAGAGAGTGTTTAAAAGAAATTTCATGAGGCTTTGTCATGAAAGGAACAAAGGGGCCGAGTGGTCAAGGCGTGAGAGTTTCCTCCGTGTCTCGGTTCGAGACCCGGGGCAAAGACTGGGATTCTATTTTTTTCTTCTTCTTCTTGTCATGTAAAGGTGGTCGCATGGGGCATGCACGCTGGAGCAATTCTTGATGGGGTAGTGTTATTTTATTAATTTATTTCTCCACGCATGTGGTATGGGAGTTTATTTTTATTTGTTGTGAAGTATGGGGTAGTTGTTATATTATTATTATTATTATTATTATTATTATTATTATTATTATTATTATTATTATTATTATTATTATTATTATTATTATTATGTTTTATTGTTATTAGGAAGTATGAGTTTTATTTTAATTATTGTTGGAGTTTGAGTTAGTTTATTTTATGCATGGGATGGATTTTATTTTATTATTGGAAGGATGGGAACAATTTGTTAAATTTTGTCTTGGCTTCATGGGTGATGATTAATAATATTGCATTATCACAAATTGGCATGGGGAGCAACGGCAGAATGGGTCTTATGCATGGGTAATGAAGCATGCTTTGGGGTGTTGGTCGGCTTTGGTTATTGTGGGGAGAGCATGGCCGAAATGCATTGTTTAGTTTTTCTCTTCCCTCCAATTTGATGCATGGCCGAATGAAGCATCCTCTTGGGAGCTTGCTGGTCGGTTTTGAGTCTTGCAAATGGGTGTCGAAACCCTTTGGTTGGTTCTTCTTTTCATTTCAATTTGTTCTTGGCCAAATCCCCTCTAGCCATATTACTTAAAATTCTCCAAAATTCCCTTTCTTTTCTATTATAGTTTTAGACGAATACCAACAAAGAGTAGATCTTTTTGTTGGTCCTTCTCCAATCGGCCTTGAGTGTTCAAGGAGGTGCCGAAATTGTTAAGTCACCAAGCCTCTCTAATATTAGTTTATTGCCGAATCTTTCAACCCCTTATCCTCTTTTTTTTTTCGCAATCTTGAGGCCGATTCCCTGAGGGTGGTCCATCGATCCCTTGCTTTTGTTGTTTTAAGCATTAGTGGTAAGTAATCTCTCCTTTAGTATTCGGGTTCTTTTTGTCACCATTTGTTGAGCCATAGCCGAATCTTTGTTTTGAAGGTGCTATCGGCTACGTGTTCCTTTCTCTTCAAGCGATAGTGGTAAGTATTCTCTATTCTAGCAATCGGTTATGGGTTCTTTTCGATAAGGGTACCGAAACCAAGGGTTGGTCTTGGTTTCTATGAGATGGTTGGATGCTCATAAGCCATAATATGTGTTTCTTTTGCATGTGTCAACGTTAAGTGCATTAAGGAGCTCTCGGATTTTGAACATCAAAGGATATTGGTAACTACAAGAGCAAGCAAATCTTTTGGGACTTGGAAAAGCTAGGTAAGCGCTATGTAATTTCATTGGCGGCCATTATTCATGGATTAGTGTGCTAGCCGATTTTAACATTTGGTATATGTAGGATTTCACTACTCAAAGATCTAGTATCGCTTCTCTGCTTTCAGTGAGGTAAGTGGTTGTTGACTTTTGGCCTTAGGCCATTTTGGGTATAAATGGTTTACCGATTTTGTCTATGGTGATTTAGGAATTTCGATGTTGGTAATCAAGGCTTCGGATTCGAGATCCACTTTCAGAGGTATGTCAAGTTCTCAACTTTTAGTCAAGATTTCAGATATTGGTGATTAGCGGATTTTCTCATAAAGATTATACCGATGGATACAAATATCACTCAAGAAGGAAAAGGGAAGGTCCCTATTCCGAAGTTTAAGAAGCGATCTGTCTCGACGGTGTGAGATTGGTCGTCGGGGTGTGGGCTAACATCCAACAAATGGGCAGGCGATAGCCGTAGTATCGCTTAGTAATAGTTTCGGGATTGAGGGCTTAACGCTGCTAGTAATCAGGTGTGTAAACTCTTACACACTTTATTAGTATAGACTATTATTTTGATGATATATAACCTCTCATGTAGTAACTTTGCCTTGTGGGCATAAGCTTGGGTTTCGGGTAAGTCCCCTATTACTTAATCTATGTTGTATGTTGTGTACGCCATCATATACTGTTAAATGCTATGCTATATATATGAATGCATGATATATGGGGTCATGATACTTGTTATGTGAGCATGATGATGGTGGGATTGATGAGAGGAGGGAGATGATCTCTATGGACTGTCACCAGTGGTTTGGTACCACACGATGGGTTGGCCCCATCACTTGATATTTGTGACTTTCTGGCCACCAAAGGGTTTGGCACCACACATTGATATTTGTGACTAAGTCCCAAAGTGGTTTGGCACCACCAAAGGGTTTGGTACCACATATTGATATTTGTGACTTCTGGCCACTGCTGGGTTTGGCACCACCAAAGGGTTTGGTACCAGATGTTGATATTGTGACCTATGGTCATCAGTGGTTTGGTACCACACGATGGGTTGGCCCCATCATTTGATATTTGTGACTTCGGTCACCAGTGGTTTGGCACCACCAGTGGTTTGGTACTACACGGGGTAGAAAAAGGGGTATGGATGGCTAGTTTGGGTTGCATAACTGCATGTCTTACTAATATCTTGTGTATGAGTTGTATTTTTAGGTTGGGGATTTATACATCGAGTCTTGGTGACTCACCCTTCTCATGTCTTATCGCAGTGAGTAGATCATGAGATGGAGCCGAGAGGACTCGAGGCGCCATGCTTGTTCCTCGATTTTGAAGTTTTATTTCGCATCATAAAGTTTACTATTTACTAAATTTCGGCTTGGTTTGTAATATGGCCGCTAGTTATTATTTTGGATGTTTAAGTAGTCGCTTTACTTTATTTCTATAATGTTGTTAATGGACTTATGAACTCATACAAATCTAAGCAAAAGTAACGCTTTCAAAATTTTACTCAGACGCTGCTTTCAAAAGATGTTACCATCGGGTAACAAAACTTACCGAGGAATAATAACTCGATGATTTTAAAAATTTGATGATCGAATGTTTTCAAAAGTTTTCAACTCAATCGTGTTTATCAAATCAACCCATCCGAAGTTTTAGCAAACATCGCTTTATACCTCAACAAACTTTCGATTTTCCACTATTAGTCCAAATCTTTCAAACCCTTTTTACTCCGTGACATACCAGATCCGGTCAAGGCTCGTGGGCCGGGTTTGGGGTGTTACACATATGATCACTTATCATTTTCTGAAGCCATAGCCCTGCACTTCTGTTTTATTAAAACAAAGGTGATTCGATCACACCTAACAAAAGATCGATGGCGACTCCCGCTTTATTTTCGCTTTTAAACCCCACTGATCCTCGCTTTCAAAAAAATAGTTTCATAATAATTTTTTTAAAGAATTTATAAAATTATATATTAAAATAATTATAAAATTATAGTTCTAACTTTATAAAATTTATTATTTATCTTTGATCCCTAAGAGAAAAAAAATTAAGATACCTATTCTTGGGGCCATCACAACGACTTGGATTATGATTGCACATTTTCTAAGTCTTCATTTTTGTTAATTAGAAAGTCGATGGGCTGCCTCCACTAAATTTCCACCCACAAGAATATACCTATTAATTTGTTTTTCTCGTTTTAGAATCATAATTTTAATTTTTAAATGTTAGAGAATTTATGGTTTCTAGTTTCGGTTTTTTTTTTAAATCAACTTTTAGTAATGTTAGTTATTTTAATAAATTGAAACTAAAATTTTAATTCAATTGAGTAAGTATAGGCATTAAAACTATAAATTGATTATAATAGTTTCTCAGGCATTAATTGTGAGATTATTTTCATAAAGGGGGCCTATATAAACTCAAGGTTGACGCAGAAATCAATAGTCAACATTTGAAAGTTAATGTAATTGTTGATATATGTGATGATATTTTCTTAACAATTTCTCCAACTACTTCGTAGATGGTGCCATCTTACATCACAATGGGTCACTAAATGTATATAATTGAGATTTTTAAGCAAATATTATATTTTATCTTTATCCTTAAATCATGAATAGCATAATAATTAGGACTAATATTTGGTACACTCGCCATGGAGTTTTTAAACTCTATAAGTAGGATCAGAGGATTGACATGTGTCCTATAGAGGTGTAGTATATAATGTTAAAAATAAATATTTAAAAAAAGTCACATGCTAAATTTTTGATGTTATTTGTGGAATGTACTTGAATTGTGGTTCACATAAGGAAATTATTATATAAAGGTTAAATTCTACCATAGTTTTTGTACTTTATTGAAGTTGTAGATTTAATTCCTAGACTTTAATTTGATATTTTAGATATTATGCTTTTCAAATTTTAAAATTTTAATCCTCACTAAACGATATTTGTTAAATTCATTAAGTTCTACTATCTCCAAGATTTGGCGTGACAAACATATTATCATATGTGTAATGTCATGCCAACTTGTTATTTTTACATATTACTTACTAAAAATCTAGTTAATATAAGTTTTGTACATATAAGTAGGTTCGCTATCAATTTTTAGATGTCAATATCAAGTTCAACATTTCAAAACCTAAAGTAATATTTCAAGACTTTATTTTTCCATAAAACAATTTTTTTTACATTGGAAACTTTTTAATTTTTTTGGCTATTAGTTAAGAGGGGCTTTTTTTAAATAACCCAATTTAATTAACTAATTGTAAAAATATTCAAGTAAAATTCTAAGTCATATTAAAAAATCGATATTTTTTTTGAATTTTGAGTTAAATGAATTTAAGGGTTTGGAGAGGTTTATGTAGAGATAGCAAATCCTAAAACGTCCGATGAATTTCAGAACGAGCTGCTTAGAATGGAGTGGATTTTTTTTAGAAAAGTGGATGCGAGGTGGGATGGGTGGATTTTTTTTCCATTGACAATGACTATGGATCCGTTATGGTAATTCCTGCTCTATCCCATTCCATCCCACTCTACTATATAAAATTACCATTTCATCCTTTTATATATAAAACTATTAAAAATGTAAAATGTATTATAAAAGAAATTTATATGTTTTATATTTAAATTTTTTCTAAAAAATTATATTTAAATATTTACTCGGTTTTTAAAAATATTAAAAAAAGTAGTAAAAATTATATAATCATATTTGGTCTAAACTTACAAAATCTTCCTAGAAGTGACCATTGTTTCAAGCACACAGTCAACAGATAATAAGAATTTCAATTTAAAACTCAAACCTAGCTAAAATATTGTATATGGCAATAAATTAAAATTCAACAAGCTTAAAATATATAATTTTTAATAAATAAATCAACACAAAAATTATAAAAAGTTTCACATATTCATATTTCTATCTATTGATTGAGTCTTGTTTGTATGGTATGGACATTGTTACTGATACTTGAAGACATGAATCCAATGTGTTTATCCTTCTAAACATTGTATATTTTTTTTAACACGGTATATAATAATATCATACAAAATATCATACAAAACAATTGCATATTGTATGAAAAACCAAGAAAAAAATATAAAAAAATTAATATCATTAATATTCATAACTATCCTTTTAACCAGGGGCGAAGCCAGAAGAATTTTTTAGGGGCGCTGGATAAAATTTTAATTTTTTATAGTTTATGTTTTTATAATTTGTAAAGGATTAAAATGAATTTTTATAATTTTAGGGGGGCCCAAAGTACAATTTTACCTTTACTAATTTAAAATTTTTTAAAAATTTAAAGGGCCAAAATAGTAATTTTACATTTTAGGGGGGCCCGGGGCCCATGCCAGCCCCCCTGGCTACGCCCCTGCTTTTAACAATATCATCTCAAAGAAAATATTAAAACTTGAAGAAATAAAATTGTGTATGTATACGTTTTTGCTATCAAATTTCACAGGTTTAAGATTCCCAAACCCAATATGACCGCCATCAATTAGTGCATAGAACATCCTTTTTTCCACAAAACTAAAATTTTCTACATCACATAAACTTTTTTGGTCAAACAAGTTGGATTTGACTTTACCAATACTTAAATGATAGAGTACGAAAGATTAATTATCAGATTTACGCCAATATTTTTGAGAAAGAAAAAAAATCAATATTATGAGTTAATAAATTACTAATTTAATTAAAAAATTAAAAGATAAATTTTTTTAAAGAATTTATGAAACTATAAAATTATAGTTTTAAGTTTATAAAATTTATTATTTATCTTTGATCTCACAGAGAGATAAATTAAGACACCTATTCTTGGGGCCATAACGAGGACTTGAATTATGATTGCACATTTTTTAAGTCTTTATTTTTGTTAATTGGGAAAGTTGATGGGCATCTCCACTAAATTTCCACCCATAAGAATATACCTATTAATTTGTTTTTCTCAATTTGGCATCATAATTTTAATTTTTAAATGTTTGAGAATTTATGTTTCTATTTTTTTAAATCAACTTTTAATAATGTTAGTTATTTTGATAAATCCATAACATTAATATCAATAAGAGGAACAAAATATATGAAATTGAAACTAAAATTTTAATTGAATTGAGTAAGTTTAGGATTAAAACCGTATGTAATGATATTTTCTTAACAATTTCTCCAACTACTTGGTAGATGGTGCCATCTACATCACAATGGATCACCAAATATATATATTACATCATAATTGACATTTTTAAGCAAATATAAATTGGTTGGCTATCAATTTTCAGATGTAAATATTAAGTTCAACATTTCAAGACTTTATTTTTCCATAAAACCAAAATTTTCTACATGATGGAAACTTTTTTTAGGGGCTTTTTTAAACTTAAGTCATATTAAAAAGATTGATATTTTTTCGAATTTCAAGTTACATGAATCGAATTATTCAATTTTTTTGAACCAGCTCGAATCAATAATTTGATTTTTTGGGTTCAATTCGATTTAAATTTTACAACTCAAACATTTTAGAAAACTCGAATAATAAATTGATATAAACATCTCTTCTGTCCCTAATAGTTTTAAAAAAATACAAATTCATCCCTCTAAATAATTACAAATAATCTTCAAATAATTAATTTCTTTAGAATGAGATATTTACCTTATAAAAGTGAAGATTACAAGATTCGAATGTTATGGTATTTTTATGTTGTAATTTTATTTTATTTTTTGGGCTAAAACAATTAATAATGAAAATGCGCCTTTACTAGCCCCTATAAATGCAACATTTAAGCATCTATTTTTCTACAATTTAAGGGTTTGGATACGTTTATATAGGGGTGGTAAATTCTAAACTGTCCGATGGATTTCAAAACGATTTGTTTAGAATTGAGAGGATTTTTTTCAGAAAAGTGGATGCAAGGTAGAACGGGTAGATTTTTTTTTTCCATTGGACAATGACTATGGAGCCGTTATGGTAATTCCTTGTTCCATCCCTTCCCATCCCATTCTACTATATAAAATTATCATTTCATCCTTTAATATATAAAATTATTAAAAAAAAAAGTAAACATATATTATAAAAGAAATTCATATATTTTATTTTGAAATATTTTTCTAAAAAATTATGTTTAAATATTTACTTAGTTTTTTTAAAATATTAAAAAGTAGTAAAATTATATAATATATATTAAACTACAAAATATTTCTAAAATTTTCAAAATCAAAACCTAAAATGTGCAAGAATGAAAGTAAACTAAACTTAAAATTTCCAATAATAAAACCAAAATCAAAGAAGTACAATTTCCATGAATAAAAAAAATATGAAGACCTAAATTTTCCATTAAAATCAAGACTAGAAATATGAAGACCTAAATTTTCAATAAAGTCAAGACTAACTTATAAGTCATAAATGAAACTCACAAGAAAGCCACATGAAGAATTTTATAACCCAACTACACGATTTTATGTCTACCTCACACTTTTCATTTTTTTTTTTGGCCATTAATTTTTCAAGATTAATATCAACATTAGATTTAAAATCAACGTTAAGCCATGTTTAAATTCATTAATAGAATGTCAAGACTTGTTTTTATGAGTAATTAAAATTTTTTGTAAACTTAAATGACTTAAAACTTATCATTGTTGTCATCCCATCTTCTCTCCATGAAAAAAAATTAAAATAAATTTAGCATTGAACGCCAAAGTCAAGAGTTGATAAGCATTTTTGTGGTCCATTTATTCTTTCCTAACGAATTTCCACCAAGAGTTTTTGCAATAAGGAATTTACGTAAATAAGAAGCCTAGATTGATCCAATTTTTGGGGAATTAATTAATTATATATTATTTTTATATTATACTGAACTAGTGGGATACAATATGTCCTGCTTAGTATATAAATAAGAAGCTTAGGCTTTTTAGATTATATACATATAGAAGTTAAAAAAAGTAACATATAGCTAAGAGCGAAGTGAAAACAGAGAGATGATGATGATGGAGTGGAAATGGTTATGGTTTATTAGGATGGCAGTTATGTTGTTGGTGTTTGAAGGATGCAGATGGTGTACTACTGATGCTTGTTTGGAGCATGAGAGAATCGCACTCTTGCATCTCAAGCCTTTATTCAATTTTCATAATCAATTGCAAAGTTGGGTTGAGGTGAACGGTTCAGATTGTTGTAAATGGGAAAGAGTTGAGTGTAACACCACCACTAGGAGAGTCATACAACTCTCACTTAATTCTACAAAATGGGAATACAATATTATATACAACATGGATAATAGGAATCGCAATGCGTATCTCAATGCCTCTATGTTTCTTCCCTTTGAGGAATTGAAGAGTCTTTATTTGTCGGGAAATGCCATAGGTGGTAACCTTGAAAATGAAGGTCGTGGCTTTTAATTTTTCCTTAATTACATCTTTTACTATTCCACTATTCTCACCATTGTTAATTTACAATTACTTTTATTTTATTTTATTTTATTTTATTGAAGAAAAGTCACTAACTGCTTTTATATATTTAAAAGAACACTTCTACAGGCTTTGGAAAACTATCATCCACATTGAGTAATTTGAAGATCCTTGACTTAAGTGGAAATTACTTGAATGATAGCATTTTGTTATCTTTGAGTGAGCTTTCATCTCTCCGGTATTTAGATCTATCAAACAACCAATTTGAAAGATCAAGTCATCCAAGAGGTAAATTAAGTTTGTTCTGGTGTTAGTTTTTATTTGTATAGTGGAGTTTGAGGATGGTCTTCTAGCCTTGGTACCTAGTTTTCCATTCTTTTTATCCGTTGTAATTCCACTTTTGCTTTAGTAAAATTTTCATATAGCTAGGAAAGAACAAACAATTAACAAGTAATTATATATATATATATATATATATATATATATATCAGGTTTTCAATTGCTTTCAAGACTCAATAACTTGGAAACTCTTCATTTAAGTGGGAATTCTTTGAAGAATAGCATTTTGTTCCATATGAGAAATCTTTCATCCTTGAAGACTTTAACATTGAGCCGTAATCAGTTGAAAGGAAGGCTGGTTCATATTCAAGGTAGACCGATTTTACTGCTTTTTTTAACTTTAAAAATCAATGTATGTTCAAGTTTGATTTTATCATACGATGAATATATATAACTACTCAATATTTGAGATTGAATTTCAGGATTGAATAATTTGACAAACTTGAAGTACTTGGATTTAAGTTGGAATGTAATTGAAAGCATCTCAAACCAAGGTATAAGTATAGTATTTATATATCGATTCATATTCAAGGTAGGCTGGTTTTATATGTTTCATTTTTACTTTAAAACCAATTTTTGTTTAAGGGAAAGTTAATGTTGTAATATGTCTTTACTTTTATCATATCATGAATATATATATATATATATATATATATATATATATATAAAAACTGATAAAATATTTGGGATTGAATTTCAAAATTGAATAATTTGACAAATTTAAAGTATTTGGATTTAAGTGAGAATAGAATTGAAAGCATCTGAAATAAAGATATAAGTATTTGTGCATAACATTCTTGACCGACTATTATTCCAAAAGGCAATGACAGACTTCAAATGTATTTTCTTCCATTTTTCCTAATCATCTTTAGTGAATTTTTATTTATTGTAAAGAATTTATTTATGCTTTGTAGTAACTAATGATATAATATATAAATCAGTTTTCAAAGGGCTCATTAAATTGGAAATTATTGATATAAGTTAAAAGTATTTGAAGAATAGCATTCTTTAAAATAAATTAATGTTGAAGGAAAAGTTGTTGCAATATGTGGTTTGATTTTATCATATCATTAATATATATAACTAATCAATATTTGGGATTGAATTTCAAAATTGAGTAATTTAAGTAGGAAGAGAATTGAAAGTATCTCAAACAAAGTTACAAGTTTAGTATTTATATATTGAATCAATTAAGTTTTACTTGTAAATTGTACTTATCATTTCATCGGAAAGCTTGTAAATTGGCTCTTCCTTTTCAAATTTATGGCCTCGAGTTGTCCTTCATTTTTTTTTATATTTTGAATGAAACATTTTTCTTAACTATTTATATATTGAATCATATTAACTATACTAATTATTTTCTTCCAATGATAGATGGAACACAACTGAGGTTAACAAACTTGGAGGAACTTGATTTGAGTGGTAATCTCTTTGAGTAACACAATTTCCTTTCTTGAAGGGCTTTTCCAGCCTAAAGTCTTTGACTTTGTCCCACAACCATTTGCAAGGCTCATTAGATATTAAAGGTACTAAAGCTATTTTTAATTTTTTTTTCTTTATAATTCTTTCTAGAACTTTTTAAAATCAAATATTTCAAATTTGAACATTCACATTTCATGCTTGAGGATTTTCAACTTCAATTAAACTTTTAGATTTACTTTTTTTTCATTTTTATTTCATTAAAATATTTAGTAAAAATTAAAAGTATTAACATAGTGATTATTTGAATTGGATGTGGATATATATAGGATTGAGCAATTTAACAAATCAAGAAACTCGATTTAAGTTGGAATCAAATTGAAAGCTTTCAACTTTAAAGGTATGCATTCATATTTAACCAATTACCTAAATTCTACATATAATTAAATTTTATGCCAATTCATTTCAATGATGAAATTATATAAATCTTTTTGTAGATGGTGATAGAAAATTGAGTTGACCCACTTGGAAGAGCTTAATTTAGATGACAATCAGTTCAATACTAGTGTATTTGTATCCCTTTAACAAGCTTTCAAATTTGAAATCTTGAGCATAATTGAAAATGAATTGAAAGGATCAATAGATATGAAAGGTAAAAATATTAGTTTTTTTAAGAAGAATATAATAATGTTTAAAGAGAATATAAATTGATTTGTTGTTTTTGTTTTCCTAGATTTGGAAGCATTTATCAACTTAAGGGAACTATATATGAGCGGCAATGAATTGAAAGATTTTGTGATCCACCAAGGTATCATTTAATTAAACTTCCTTTTTTTTAATTTAGAAATTCAGATTTGATGTCGATATTATAATAACAAATATTGTCATAAATATTAATAAATTTATATCATATCATACTTGAAAGTAAAATATGGGTTTCAACTTTGGTTTGAAACTTAACTTCTTTAAAATTTTCATAATTTTAAAATATTAATGTTTGTAATTATTTTGTTTGTATAAATAAAATAATTTATTGAATTTTTATGAGATAAAAATAATTATAACAATAAAAACAATGATATTATAAATAAAAAATACATATATTTATGGGAAAATAAGTAATATAACTATATTTTAATTTCATATATTTTTAATAGTATAAAACATAAAAATACATATTAGAGTTAAATAAATGGCATTTTTGGCCAAAAATAAATAAATGTCAATTTTGAATAGTTTTAAAAAAACTTCAATTTTATGAAATTTAAACATACATTTTGAGTAAACTTCCATTTTTAAAACTTTTTATAAATTTCAAAATGCACATGTTATTAATTTTTATAGGTAATCTTTATAAATTTGTAATTAAATTTTTATATTTTTATTTTTAGGAATTTGGTTTCTATTTTTTTAAATTTCAAATCCAAGGTTAATTGTTAATATTTTATTTTTTAAAATAATTTGTTGGTGTGACATTTTGAAATGAAAAAAACTTGGTAGCAATGTAACTAAAAATGAGCAATGAACATGGATTTAATAAAATAGTTTTAATAAAGATAATAATTAAACTCAATTTTAAAATTTCACATTTGTAAAGAGTAAAAAGAGATATGGCATATTTCAACTTAACTGCTTTGGGGCCAAGATTTAGTGCTTTAAAATTTTCATTTAATCCGCTGAATTTACTTATAATTCTTTTGAATTTTATTTATTGGTGAGTAAATATATTTTAGCATTTATGAATTAAATGCCAGTCGATTTCAATATATTTGTTTCTTTTATAAGGTAATCGTAAATTTAAAGGTAATATAACAATTTTAGAGTAGACATGTTTTATTTTATAAATATTATTTATAGTGTTGTTGATTGGAGTTTGAAAATTATACAAATTAGCTATATTAGTTAATTACTTATATTAAAAATAATATAAGAAAATACTAAAAAGAAAAATATAGAATAATTAATAAAATGGATGAAGAGTTATATTAAAGTTTCAACATATTCTCTCTATCAAAATTTATGTTGAATAAATCATGAATAATCCAATTCATATAAAAATATTTATATATTTATATAATCTTTGAAAATAAAAATTATTTATCTCAATGATGTTTTCACACATAGAAGCATTCCACTTAGTTGAGGTTTTCTCATTAATTATGATCTTCTTTCAATAATATTGTTATGTCATTGCTTAGAATCAAATGTGTCGAGCAATGTGGAGGAAATATATCTTGATGTAACCAATCTCAACACAAACATTTTGCAAAGCATTGGAATATTCGCTTCTCTTAAAACATTGTCTTTATATGGTTGTGGACTTATTGGTCCCTTTACCTAATCAAGGTAAATAATTTTATGGCTCAAATTGATTTCTTTATGAGCTTTTTGTAATATATTATCTCCTATTCTGCTTTATAAAACAAAATTTAATTGAAACTTCTTTCATGAATTTATAAAATTTTCAGATGGTGTGATCTAAGGAACCTTGAAGTGTTGAATGTGAGAGAGAATGCACTTGAGGGGATGCTTCTCATTGTTTCAAAGAATTTGACATCTATTCGTGTGTTAGATATTTCAGAAACCATTTTCAAATTCCACTGCTATTTGCACCATTTGCAAACCTTTCAAACCTCAAAACCCTTTGGATTGATGAAAACAAGATGGTAATGGAACCTTCCTTTATACCTCAATCCCAAAGTTTCAATTGGAAGCCATCGCTTGTTGAAGTGCATAAAATCTCAACAACTCGCTTTTAAACTTCCTACCTTCCTTTACTACCAATATGACTTGAGATATGTGGATCTTTCTCAAAACAATGTTAAGGAACATTCCCAACTTGGTTGTTAGAAAACAACACAAAGTTAGGAAGTCCGATCTTGAAGGGTAATTCTTTTACAGTGTCCTCTCTCATTTTCACGATCTTAATTCTAATGTATCTTCAATTGACTTATCCGAAAACAAATTACAAGGTCCGATTCCATCAAATATATGTTCAACTTTTCCACATTTGATGTGGTTATTCTTATCCAAGAATGCTTTTGAAGGTAATATCCCACTTTGTTTAAGTGGCATGAAGCACTTATCATTTTTAGATCTATCAAACAATCAGCTTGCATGGAAAAGTACCGTAAGAGTTGACTCGAAAGGCTCACCGACCATTTTGAGACTATCAAATAACAACCTCACTCGAAATGTAGTTCATGTGATTCTCAAAGCAAATGGGGTGCAGAATTTATATTTGGATGGAAATAATTTTTCAGAGAGATGACAAATGTTGATGTGTCTACTTTTGAGTTTCCAAATTCACTACGCGAAATTGATCTCAAGAATAAATAAGTTGCATGGAAAGCTCCCAAGATGGATAGGGAATGCATCTTTTTGAAGAGATTAGCTTTGTCTAACAATGTTTTCGAGGGCTCTATTCCAATGGAATTTTGCAACTTGAATGGGTTGGAATTTTTGGATCTTTCTCAAAATAATTTATCCGGGTCAGATACCGTCATGTTTTAATCCACCAAACATGAGCATGTCCACTTCCACTGAATAGACTAAGAGGTCCACTATCTCTTGCTTTTTATAATAGCTCTTCAATAGTGACTTTAGATCTTAGAGGAAACAATTTGATGTGTAGTATTCCAAAATGGATTGACACACTTTCTTCCTCGAGTGTTCTTCTGAAAGACAATCATTTCCACTTTAAAAGTTCCAGCTCAAATATGCAAGTTGCATTCTTTAAGCATCATAGATCTTTCACAAAATATGTTTTCTGGTCCTATACCTTCTTGTTTGGGAAATTTATCTCTTCCAATGCAAATGAACAAGATTCTAAGAATTGGGGCCTATCAATCTTTAGAAGTGGATGGATCAATATACATTATGATAAGAAATCCTAGCGATCGTGATAAATACTACTTAGAAGAAGTAATAGAGTTCACAACAAAGAATGGGTTCTATTCGCATAAGGGCAACATCCTTTCATATATGACTGGGATTGATTTATCTTGTAACAACTTAACCGGTCATATCCCACCGTAATTAGGGAACTTGAGTGAAATTCATTCTTTAAACTTGTCACACAATAAGTTGACCGAGTTATACCTCATCATTCTCAAAACTTCAAAGACATTGAGAGTTTGACCTTTCTTACAACAACTTGAGTGGTGAAATCCCCAATCAATTGGTAGAGTTGAACTCTTTGGAGGTTTTCAAATATGGCATGCAACAACTTGTCAGCAAAAGATTCCCAACCAAAAGCTCAATTTGGGACCTTTATTGAAAACAAAGCATGAGGGGAAATCCTTTTCTTTGTGGAGCTTTATTGCATAAAAGTTGTTCCAAAACCGATTCACCATCAACAATATCAATCGATCAAAAGATCAAGGAGAAGATGGTTTGATAGATACTTATGATTTTTGTGTGAGCTTTTCTGGTTTCTTATGTAGTTGTGTTGTTGACAATTTTGTTGTCCTCACATAAATCCATACCGGCGAAGAGCTTGGTT
Organism: Gossypium bickii; assembly: GCA_025503065.1. Classification (NCBI taxonomy): domain Eukaryota; kingdom Viridiplantae; phylum Streptophyta; class Magnoliopsida; order Malvales; family Malvaceae; genus Gossypium; species Gossypium bickii. The sequence continues at coordinate 6,411,992 of CP106710.1, forward strand.
TTCTCTCGTTGGGAAATGCATCACCACCGCCGCTACTCAAATGTGGGCAATTTTCTTACTTAATCACATTTTCAAGCAAAGTGTTTAGCTACTCAAATTGTGGTTTTATTTCCACACCCAAATGTTCAATTATGCTAAGTCGAGCGATAATGAATATTTTGTTGATTTTTACATTTTGAATAAAATCTCTTTTATCTTATGGTTTTATCATTTTCAACCATCTATTTCTTTTTTCTTCTATGAAATTTAGGGTTCTGTTGATAGGGGAAAATGTTTTCCTGAAAACATTTTCCCATTTTACAAAGTTGTTTGGTAGCCTAAAATCAACTCCATTTGGAAAACATTTTCCAATTCACGCAGAAAAACCTTTTACATTTTCCCTGAAAATGTCTTACCCTTTCAATTTCCATAAGACATTTTCCCGTGTTTCTTCTTCATCCGTAAGGCCCCTCTCTTGTCATTGCTCAATTTCCTTTTCTTCATCTTCTACTCATCGCACCCATATCTTCTTTTCTCATGTGTTTCATTTCCTCTCTCTCTCTCTCTCTCTCTCCCTTTACATGATTTTGATCTTATTTGATGTGAACCTTCTATGTTTTTATCCCGTTAGTAGACAACTAACTAATGTTGTCTTGGTAATTAGAGAAATTAGCTAGACTATTATTCGTTTCTTCGCTCTTGGTTGTCGATTTGTTGTGATTTCAACAAATTTTTAGGAGCTAAGTACTTTTGGCGAATGATAGTTTACTTATTAGTTTTAGAAGCTTTTACTTAGCATAGTAATAAACAATCTTTTATTACTTGCCACAAAAAGGGCAAAATGAGATCTTCATAATACAAAGTATAGAGTCTTTTTTACCCTCTTCCTACTCAAAGGCACATAGAATTTAGTATTGAAGTCAAACACATTGATGTTAGAGGGTTAAGTATAACAACCGACGGTAATTGGGTTCGGATCCAAGATTCGAAAGCATCAATTTCATCGCACTAAAAGATAGCCAAGGGGGCAAGTGAATTCAACACAAATCTGCAGATTTTGGAAAACAAGAGTGAAAAATGTGCAATGGGAAACAATGGATAATCGTGATATGCAACTTAGGAAATGCTAACCTTTCTATAGAGATTCATAATATTAGAATCATCAAAAGGCAAGTAACTCGCAAGTAACACAAAGAGTATCACGCCACACGCACTGCAGGTCCGCAGCTTTTTTCCTTTGTTTATTGTACAAAGGCAAAAGATATGATGTATGGTTTTGGAGATGATCCTAATGTAAGTATCCTTCGTAATTTCAACATTGAGCCCACTAACCTATTTTTTGATGAATGCTGATCCTCTCGTTGAATTATTTGACGAGCTTTGTATTTTTTATCATGTATGATTTCATTTAGAGTTGGTAGCCATTAAGTTATTTCCCGATGTTTTTTTCCATAACCATGGATTTTTAACCTTTTATATCGTGGATCAAGCTTTGAGAGGGCTAAAGCTTTGAGTTAAAGTGCATATTTGCAAGCAATGTTCTTTGAACTCGATGTGATTGTCATACGGTATATATTTGGACATGGATATATCAAAATTTTCTAAGCTTTACCATGTCTTTGAGGGTTATATCTCCACACATATGTTTGAATATGTGTTGAACATGAAAAAGAAAAATGAAAGGCTGGAGCAACCTAGGTTGCAGCTTTGCAATAAGTTGCTCAAAATATTTATCCTATGAGTAAGGCTAATTCAAAGAAGTTGCTCTTAGTTATAATATGTTTTTCACAATTTCTTTGCTTGCTATATGTCTATATTCTATTAATCAATGATAATATTTACATGTTTGTAATTTCAAGCCAAAACAAGGCACCATATGATACACTTTTCTCGAGTTGAGAGGATAAAGTCATACTATATTATTTAGATTCTTGTGAATGTTGTGTATGTGTTTGTTTAATTTTTTAAAAGTTTTTTCATGTTTTTGGAAAACCTCTGGAGGATTGTATCCCCACTCATGTCCGAATATTCATTGAACATTAATGTTGGATATGAAGTTCTCTAGAAAAATGAAGAGTTGAAAACATAGAGATCGAAAGGAGGAGTACGATTACAAGATATAAAATTTTGGATCTCATTCTATGGATGCTTCATTGTGAGAAAGGTTCATTAGTTGCATACACTTGCCTCGCTTATATGAACTGTAATAAAAGTGATGCATTTGCGATTGTATAATTTATTTGATCATAATTATGAATTTCAATTGTTGTGTTTTCACCGAGACTCGGATCTTGTTTGGAGAAATTCTTCCCATAAATATTTCGCTTGTTTTTTTCTCTCGTTGTTTTTTCTCCTATGCTTCTTTTCCCACCACGAGCAAATCTCTGATATCTTGAAATGAATGGCATACAGGTGGGGTTTGACTCAAATGCAAAGTGGCAATCGCAAACATATTGAGACTTCAACTCCTCGTGGATCTGAGGGAAACAAAGATTACTTCTTTTGCCTGTGTTGACGAGAATCGCCGATGGAGATGAAGGTGGCAAGCACCAACCAATTACAGCCACCGTAAAAATGGTAAACTTTACATTTGCAAAGCACAAGCCGGGACAAGCTGTGGTTTAAAGGAGCTAGAAAGTTTGTGGAGAGTGCTGCAAATTCCTTCAAAGTGTTGCTTAGTTAAAAGTCTTACTTGTTAACTAGAGAATAATTTCATGTAAATCTTGTTAGAAATTAATTATCCGATGTTGGACCTAAGTTTGTATATCATCCTACTCCCTTCCTCCAAAAAGCTTCGTTTCTCGTTTAGTCGTTAGGAAACTTTTGGATATCTCAGATATATGTTTCTTAATTGGCACATTATCAAGGCGGAACCCTAATGTACATGGCTCTTTCTATGGTCCTCTACGCCTATTCTGTGGTGTGAAATTGCATGGTGAAAACCAAGAATCAAATTGAGAATGGCATTGATTACTGGAATTCCTTTACTCCTTATTGATTGTTAATGCCCGATCAACTAGAACTCTATGAAACTGAAAGTTACTCTCCCTAGCCTCATCATTAGATAATATGCTGGAAATGAATCAAACTTAAAATAAACCAACTTATTTTTATGCTTTTTTTCTTCTTCTAAATGTGTTGGTGTTTATTAAGAATTTCAAAATTATGTTCATATTTGTTTATTTAAAATTATGTGTGTTTATGTTCGCTTGTTTAAGTTAAATAAATATGGTTGTGAATATTAAACAAACATATTCACGAATATATTCATAAATATATAATTAAACATGTTCACAAACAATTATAACAAACAAACAACAAATCATATATATTATTATTATTATTATTATTATTATTATTATATATAATAATCAAATATAAATATTAATATATAAATATTAATTTAATAAATAAATCATTGCAATATATGTAAAAATAATTTAAAATATAAAAATTATTAATATGTAAATAAATTTATTAATATATATGTAAAATCAACTTTTCCTAAAACATTTTCGTGAAATCACAAACAACAATAAAATATTTTACACAGATTCATCCAAACACTGTAAAATATTTTCTCGTAAATCATTTTCCGTAGTAAATCATTTTCCGTAAATTATTTTCCTGAAAACATTTTATCGCTAAACAAACAGTAATGTAAAATCATAATCCATTATTATGTATTTACAATATCTCTTTGAATTAAATTAAATTGAGTGCCAAGCATTCACTAGTACATACTAAAAAGAAATGTAATGTAAAATCAAACCAAACATACTAGAAATTGAATCTAATCGAATATTTTAAAATCTCACAAACAATGCAATTCTTTATTCCTCTTTTTCCTCTCAAGTTATTTTGTATTATGCCATATTTACATCATCGAATTTAAAAAAATTGATATTTTGGTATCATGTTCAGATTATGCTTTAATTCACAATGTATTTTGTATAATGTGTTATAACAATTCAATTAAAGAAAAGCAATTTTCTTATTTTTATGATCGTATTATACATTTACAAGTTAATAATTTGTTGTAATGAAATTTTGACATGTTCGTATATTTGAGTCATTATAATTTTATTATTTATAATATGACATGTTTTAATTATTCTTAATATTGTGTCATGATAATTATAACTCGATTGACAAAGGTACCAAATAAATTTTCTAATAAAAATAGTATTTTATTCTATTTACCAAATCTTTATCAACTTTATATTCTCCCTAACAAAATATACGCTCAAGTTCAAATGTATTCCACTCTAATTAACATTATGCTTCGTAAACAACAAAAAGTGTGATCCTTTTTTAAAGCTCTTTTTGTTCCTTTTAATGAAATGGGATTGGTAAAAATCCGCACGTGTCGTGTGTGAAGAAGGTCGTGGTGTCTATTCATACCGTAATAAGTTGCTAATTATAGTTGATCCTACAAAATCAAAATTAATTCGTATCTATATATTCTCAAGGTTGACAGACTCCAATTAGAAGCTCCTTCAAATTGGCAAGAACATGACGTGGTCCTAAACTCTTTACACCGATGAAATTCAAAAGTTGCTCTATATCCCGCAATCACAAGAAAGATTATGCCATCGCTTCGTAACGAATAACATAACAAGCAAAAGGCTTATCAAAATACCGTGATCTCGATAATGTTCTTTGCCGAAAAGGAACATTAACTTAACCCTAAAACATCGTTGAAGGCTCATCGATTTGCTTAGCAACCTTTAATACACATGTATTAAACTGCTTTTACACTCGCAGAAGTGTTTTCCATCATGGTAGTGATGAAGAACACATAGCTTTTGTAGTCAAAAATCACTGCATTTCAAGTGAAAATTATCAAAATACTTTATTTTCATTAACTATTTAAAAAGTATATAAAAATTAGATTAATTTATATTTTATATATTATTATATTAAATTGTTTAAATTTTATTTATTATTATATTTAATTTTTTTCAAAATATTTTATATATCATCAATTTTACAAATAATTTATATTAATTACTTAAAAGGTATTTAAAAATTATATTTCATATACCATTATATTAAATTATTTAAATATCATATAACTTAACTAATTTTTTACTTTCTATTATTATATCTAAAAAAGACATTATTTTAACTTTCAACCGCGATTTTTGACAACAATAAACAACACTTAAAAACTAACAAACACACTTCTCCGCTCCACTTTTCAACAGCAACTTTTTCTAAAAGCATTTTTGAACTAGTCCTTAATCTATCATGTATCGACTCTTCATTTTTCTTTAACTACCCATGTCCAACTTCAAACATGAATATGGAGATATGACCAAGTCAGAGTGACATAGTTTTTAGTTATGGGGAATGGGATCTCGAGTGCTGGACCTCCTTTTAGATGCATGGTGGGACTTTCATCACACTTTTTCAAATTTGTTGATAATCCTTCATCTAATCTGCCGGTGAAGTTTATAGATAGTCTTTAAGTGTCTATCACAAGAACCTAGATATTGTAAATCCAATATCTTCCAAACAATTCAACCATGATATTAATAATGATGGAAGCAAGTTTATCCACTATTAATGACATAAAAATGAGCTGTAAATGCTGACGAACAAACCTGCACTGTTTTTCCAACCTGTGGATTGAAGATCATTGACAAGCTAACTTTGCAGACCATTTGAATCCAATAATATACATAAAAATGCCAAAGGAGAATAATTCATCTTGGAAAAGGAATTACTAATATGCAAAAGCTTATCTTGTTTAACAAGAACACAGCATATGCTGCTCTTGTCTTGTCTTGACCTTCTAAAAACAGCGGAAATTCTGCTGGCTTTACATTTGCTGAAAGTGTTGTATCCAATGACAAATCAGAAGATGCAGGGTCTATTGAAGACGCATGGTCATTAATATATGAGCGAGAACCACCCAGGCGCAGAGGATAACGCAAGGGAACTTGTAAATAGGATGCCATTAGTGAAACAGCCTGCAAATGATGAAATAGCAGGACACAAGAAACAATAATAGGTATGATTAAAATTATAGCCTCAGCATGAGAAACAAACAATCAAGATGCAACCCACTATACCATATTACCATCCTAGCAATACCAGCAAAACTTTCATCAAAACGGTAGTAACACTTTGGACAATGTGTACAATTTTACCACACAACTGGCATTGGGGCCGATTGTTTGAAAACAACCTCACGGCCTCAACCTCGATGGAAACCTCTATTGCATTGAAAACCACCTCTATATGCCTGTTTGTTCCTTTGACAGCCACTGTTATAATCAGAACCCTTGGTCAGATCACCTCATCACAATCTTGTTTACTAGCTATGTTAGCTTGTACGAGAACACTATTCAAGAACTCGTTGTCGAGCTTCACAATCAAGCAGCATCTCAATCAACAGATCAAGTGACACACCAGTAGCTGAAGCTACTACCCGTACTGATTCACACTCAACTGGCAACCCTGCAAGAATGATGCTAACCATTTCTTTGATTTGAAATCAAACAACCTGTTGCAACCAACATATCACACATGGACTTTATCTTGACAAATATTCTTTAACAAACAAATGACCCTTTTTCTGTAAATACAACACATGTCGCATACTGGACAATTTTACTGTGGACTTAGTCGCAACCTCTTCTTTCAATAGTTGCCTACATATAATAACTAGTACGAGCACTAGTAAGATAGGCTAGAATTTCATCACTAACAGTTGAAAGAAACCAAGAAGCAATTGCTTATCTTATTGCACATGTAAAACATAAGCAGAATTTTCTACTAACCTCCCATATTTATCCACTACAAACTGTGCTAGTACACCAATAGCACCCAAAACAAACCCATGCACACCGTATCATTCAAGAATAAACATAATTTGGAGCTTCCATAAAACAAAATTATACTCACCAAGCTTTATTGTATCGTGCTTAGGAAATTGTTGAAGACATCTACAAATGTTGAGGTGGGTTTTTTAAACGTACTCATTCCAACAAAAAAATTTAAGTTAGCATGATTAATTAGAAAGTGATTGAGTCATGATTTAGTTAGAAGTGATGGCTTTAAGAAAAAAAAATATGACACTATTTTATTTGGCATTGTTAAAAGTGTTAGTTACTTGAAATAATTAATGAAATTATAAAAGTGAAAGAATCAAATTATGTCAAAATTAAAGTATAGGAGCTTAATCCTAAATTTGGGCATAATAAAGAGACTAGCACCAAATAATTATAAAATTTTCAAATATTTTGAAATTAATTTTAAATATTAATTAAATAAAAATTATAAATAAAAATCCCCAGCGTAGTGAGGGACATATTCGATATCAATAATTATAAAATCAGAGTTGTAATATGTAAATGATATAATATATAAAATTTGAGGGTTAAATTTGCTATTATATAATTTTTTAATCGCCAAGCACAGCTTGCCATTTTTTATTTTAACAAGAGTGATCAAAATAATCGAACTATGTAATGTGTGCTTAAATTATAATTTTTTTACTTTAAGTGTGTTGCAACAATGCAAAGACAAAGAAATGCTTTTGTATGAAGTTTGCATGTGATCGTATGTAAACAAAGAAGAAGAGAGAAAACTAGAAAACTTAGCAAAGAGAACTTGAGCACATAAAATAATGGCAAGAAAGTTATCATCCACTTAATTTCATTGAAAGTAAAATATATACATAAGTTGCTTAGTCAAGATGACTATTACCTAATGAATTAACAACTCCCACTAAAGTTAACTAATACAACTTATACAATACACAAAAGCAAAGTCGATACATCCATCAAATTCAAATCTAAAATCTATTAACTTTGACATCAAGTTACAAGCCAACTTGATCAAGTTACAAAAGAACAAAAAGAAACTAAACCAATAAGTCGCTTCGTTCGGCCTTGTCGCTTGCAAGTTGATAGTCGCCGCTACTATCAAGCATCGGTTACTTGTTGCATTGCGTGCCAATGCTCAATATTCCTCCTGGACTCGTATGCAATAAATACCAATTGAATTTCTCAAAACTCAAACCGAAAGTTATACCAAGAGGCTTTGTCAAAATATTAGCTAATTGACCTCAGGATCTCGTGTGAATGAGCAAGATTAACTTCTTTGAATTGCTCAAATTTCTCTCAACAAAATGGAATTTAATCTTAAAGTGCTTTGTCTTGCCATGAAAAAACGGATTCTTGGCTATTGCCATCGCTGATTGATTGTCCACTTTGATTTTAGTAGGTTCAAGTTGCTCTTCATTTAGATCATATAGCAACTTTCTAAGCCAAATGGCTTGATTGACTATCACGCAAATGCTATATATTTAGCTTCAATGTGGATCAGGCAAAATGCTTTGTTGCTTCTTTGAACTCCAAAGAACACACTTGAGCCAAGGGTAAAGAAGTAGCCGAAGCGTGCTCTTCATATCATCAACAGAGCTGTACCCAAATACTATTTGAGTAACCAACCAGCCTTAAGCTCACTTCCTTTCTTGAACTTGACCCCACACCAATGTTCCTCTAATGTATTTAAGCACTTCTTAGCAAAATTTGAAATACATCACATTACAACAATGCATAAACCTCGATAGCAAACTAACAAAGATGTATGAGGTCGTCCGCTGTCATTAAGTAGATCAAGCAACCAACTAAACTTCTCAGACTCTTTCATCAACCCTTTCTTTGATTTCTAAAGCTTGCCGCCTTTCTCCTCGAGCCAATGGTGAGCTCACCGATTTGCAATACTCCATGCAAAATTTGTTGAGAATTTTAAAGTAAAGGCATGCTAACCGATATTATGCCTTGTTCATCGGGTGCACTTCTATACCAAAGGAAGTGTTTATAATCCCTAAGTTCACTATATCAAACACATATTACATTTGTGTTTTGAACTATTGATTAAGTCATCATTACTTCCACTACCAAAGAAATCATCTACATAGATTGAAACAATCAGTAAGGTTTCATCTTGAGATTTCTTCACATAGAATGTTGGCTCACTCATGCTTTTTTCAAATCCGAGCCCGATGTGTAAGTGTCTACCTCACATACTGTGCCCTTGGTGCCTGCTTTAGGCCATACAAAGCTTTGTTTAGCCTATAGGCTTTGTCCTCTTTTCCTTGACTTTGAAGCCATCCGGTCGCTTTCAATGAAAATCTCCTCTTTAAGAAAGCCATTTAAGAAGGCGACTTAACATCCAACCGATGAACCTTCATCAAGCTTCTCGGAAAGCAAATATGGCAAATAGGAGTTTGATAATGTCCAAATTTTTGCTATCGGAGCAAATGTCTCCATAAAATCAATGACATACTGTTACTGCACTTTCACCACAAGCCTTGCCTTTTGTTTGTTCAATGAGCCATCAAAGCATTGAATTTGGCTCAAAACCCACTTAATACATATGATTTTCTTCTCGATCAAGTCTCGCCCACCGTATCCCAAATGTCATTTTTGTGGATCATATCAATCTCAAATTCCATGGCCTTCTTCCAAGGCTTGCTTCTCACAAATTTCTTCAAAGCTTGAAGGCTCAACTACACCACATTGCATCTTTGATAGATGTCATCAATGGACCCGGTCCTCTCACAAGAGGATCATCCACATTTGCATTGCCGAGCTTATTTTCTCGTTGGTTCTAGTCGTTGTCAACCAAATCATCTTCAAACCGACTTGCATTAGAACCATCCCAACTCCAAGTCTTCTTCATCAAATTTGACATCCTTACTCACCAGATCTTCTTAGTTGAGGGATCATATACCCCGTAGCTCCTTTTGGTGCCAGCCAGAGCTCTGGCAAATATGCCCCTGAGTCACCTTTCCTCAAGCTTGGTCTCTTTTTCAAAATTGAATGAGGATATAACATACACATCCAAACACTTTTAAATAGGAAACTCGATGGCTTGTGTCCATGTCATGCCTCAAAAGATGTTTTGTCCTTCACAACATGTGTTGGAAGCCTATTTGAAGGTGTATAATGAGGTGTTGACAAATTTCAAACTTCAAAATGTACTTGGAAGTTTGCTTTCAAATAGCAAGCATCCGCCATATCCATCACTACCCTATTCTTCCTCTCACATACTCTATTTTATTGAGTAAGTATAATAAAAGTATACACTTACCGATGATGGATCACACTACTCACACAACTTCAAATCTATCGACAAGTATTCATTCTCATTTTTTGTTCTCAAGGCAAGATCTCAAGCACATTGTTTGATTCTCCTCGCTAGAGCCTTAAATTTAAGTAAAGGCTTCAAACACTTCAAACTTTTGCTTCATGAAATAAACCCAATAGAATCTGGTCATATCATCAATAAACAAAGACAAAATACTTCATCGTCCATTCAATGGCGGGTCTTCATTGGTCCACAAACATTCGAAAGTGCACTAGCTCAAGCCTTTTTCGAGCTCTCCATACTTTATTGACCCGAAAAGGCAAATCCGCCTGCTTACCAAGTTGACAAACTTCACAAACACTATCCTTAGCTTTAACCTTGGTTATAACATCTACCAAAT